>OZ026622.1:27840297-28265297 GCA_964020975.1 Hermodice carunculata | reverse complement strand
TATTTTATCAAAGACAACAGTATACCTTATTTTTATAAAGATGAGGTAAAATATTTCAAATCAAAATGGTATAGCTATCTCAAAATAATACATCAAAATTCGTTAGATGTAACTGTTTCATTGTTTTAGTGCACGTACACATCAACTCTTCTTTATACAGTGGAAGTCCACACTTAGACTTCCTCGAAAACATGTCCAAGCCTGTAATAACCATGCTTTTTCCAATTTAGATACATTCATGAAACAATTTATTAATGAAGACAATCTCCAAATAAAGACCAATTCAGGACGCAACTGTATGATTTATTGGAGGCGGGTTCTACTGCATTTAGACTCGAGGTTGGAAGCGTGTGACTAGCAAGCCTTTACTGTTCTTAAACTTTATATGCAGGCGACATGAATCATTGGTGTTGTTTTAACCAACCTTAACTTTTTCCGGGTCGGGGAGTTAAATGGCGATAGAATGAAGCCAGGGTGCCCGTCATCACTTAAGAAAAATTTAATGAGAGACTGGATCCGAGCATGTCGTCTTAATTAAGTCCTCCCATATTTGTGCTGGAAATGGAATTTCCGGAACATGTGATGTGAGCTCTCCTGGAACAATTTGTTTTCGTCAAGCGGACGATGCCCTTGGAATGTTTAATTGGAAGGGTATATAATATGTTTGGATTTTATCTGTTTCCTTGTTTTCTGTCATTGCAATTATGTTGACATATTATTTGCACGTACTCTTAAATGCTATTTAACCATTGTTTGTATTATAATAGTAAATAAACGGAAATCATATCTATTGCGGCATCTTATACATAAAATCATTAAATGCGGGGTAAAAATTACATTGGGGCCTGCTGGTTTTGTTTCTGTGTTAATTGAATATTATCACTTCTTATTCGAAATCATTCTTTATCTTGTCTGAATCGTCCGAAATTGGACTACGACTATGAAGTGGTAATATCTAGGAAAATTAAATATCAAAAAAAAAAAAAAAAAAAAAACCGATAAAAAAGTTCTGTACTTATTCCGTAAATTCAAATAAAAGAAAATAATAATAATAATAATAATAATAATAATAATAATAATAATAATAATAATAATAATAATAATAATAATAATAATAATAATAATATCGGCCAGTCTTCAATAATCATGACTACAAGCAAACAATTCACGTCCCATTTGCTCTGCAAAAACGTAGCGCGATGTTTCTGCAAGGAGATTCAGGCGGCCCTCTGGTCTGCAGAAAGTCAGGGAGATAGGTCAAAGTTGGAGCGACATCTTCCAGAGTAGCTGGATGTGTTGATGACAATCCGCCCAATGCTTATAGGTATCACTCTCACTCCCTGGATTGGATTCACGACAAATTTTATGATGAGTAACCGTGGTACTGCACAAATATATTTTTAAGAAAAAGCTATTTTGTGTTCGATATCTCTTGTATTTTTAGGATCTTTATATGAAATAAGGATCTAATGCAATATGGCTTGTTGGAAAATTGATTCTGTCTGACACTTCGAAAAATGATAAACCTCAATGCAATTTTGCATGTTACCGACTTACGGCAGAAAATGAAAACCATAAATAAATACATGCATAAATACACAAATAAATAATAAAAAGAGCAAATTGTTTTTAAAAAAATTAATAATGAAAAGAAGTCGCTATTAACTTGTTTGCGCAGAGGCATTCTAAAACAAAAGCAGAACAATTTTGATATAGGTCTGTTACAAATGAAGTCGGCATTTGGGGTCCCTTCAAAAGTGTGCACATTTTCATTTTCGAAGAAGTTCAAAGAGCGGTTATGTAGTCCTTCCTTCGCGTAGGCAATATGAAAAAAAGTTTTAATCCACCTGAGAACTTGAGTCTTTTCCTGCCAGCTGCGACTGATGTTGAAGTACAGAATGAACTTCTCGGAATTAGCAAGAGGAGACAATAATTCATATTCTTTGTAAAAAGGCCTGTCATTCAAGTACCAAGATGCCTGTAGGCCCATAGAATAAAATGGTCCGCTTTTTTTGGCCCACTTTGGATGCATTACGCTCAATTTGCAAAGCGCACCAAGGAAAACCGTTAATGCATCTAAAATGGGGAACTGTAAGATTTAAATTTAAGCATGTTTATGGTTGAACGGTTTGTTCAACCATGTACCACTCTTTGAGCCTCACCTTCTGGAACGCTATTTAACACGAATATCAACTGCACACATTTGAAAAGGCCCCCATGTGGGGATTCGTGCTAGAGACCTACAACTTAGTCGTTCAGTTTTTCTTGAATGATTATGCGAACACTAGTAAAAAGCTTCTGCTGGTCATTTTTACGCAGTTATGTTTTCTGTTATGACTAGGTAACAAGCAAGTTCTCATTCAGACTTTTGAAGCATTCCACTAAAACGTTTTGACAATATTACAATACATGCACTGTATTGTTACATGTCTTCACAATTGTAGTGCTACCCACGCATTGTCCCAAAGTCTGATGTCTCATAGTTTTATCCAAAATAAACATGTCTTCATTATTTTCGCCAATGTACGTCATCTTTAGTCAGATTATATCATGAGATCAGGTAGAACAATTCTACTAGGCTGTTCTGGAGATAAAGACAAAAATACCCTCAGCAAAATTCATACAAAATAGGAACACAGCCCCACGTGGTGTTCAAATTGTGAAATACATCACCTCAGGTGACTGTATGCAACATCATATTAGCTTAGTGGTTTTTGAGAAGATTTTTTTTTTAATTATATAAAGTAACAATATTCATAAAAAATAAGAAAATATAGCATCATTATATCCGTCTTAAATTTGGAAGGGTACCACCTTCGGAACATCCATTTTCAAAATCAAAACATTCCCTGCAACGATTTTTAGAAGTTGAAAATGTAAAAAGTCTAATGCGCGGACGCAAACAGCTTTCATCAAAGCTTACACTGAAAAAAAGTTATCTTTTCTACCTCCTTAAAGTAAAATGGAAAACAATATAAAGTGAAAAACAAAGCATGCTATTAAAAATTAACTCTAAATATTCAACAAAGCCCTTTTAGAATAGTCACAGATTTTTTTCGTATACCAAAAGATGTGCTCACAATAAAAAATAAGATCCGTAATATATGTCTATACTGGAAAATACTTATTTTTCTTTTGTATAAAATTCCTTAAATATATTAAAAGTTATATTGCAGAAAACATGAGATTCAGCATCAGTCTTTTTCATTCATGCAGTTACTATGTTACAAGCCTACCTGCAAGCAAAATTCGATTTGAAGTCTTGTTTGTTATTTCCATGAGAAAAGAGAAATAGGCCTATTAGGCGTTTTAGTTTCTCAGTTGCGGTTAAAACCAATAGTCCTTGAAGGAGCCTGTTTACCGAAGTAAACACCAGTGCATGGCATCTTTATGTCCTTTGTTCCTTTCGACCTCAGGAGATACAGATGCAATCCACCTTGTATATCTCTGTAAACCGGGATCCTTTGCGAAGTAACTAAAAGGATCCATTTTGCCATTGGTGCTTGTGACTACGGAGGTATAAACTAGACTATCCCCCAACGTTGCACCTGGCTGCATTTCAGTTTGATATGCAAGCAGAAGTGTGCAAATGCAAATGCTTGTATATGTGTGTGTGTGTGTGTGTGTGTGTGTGGAAGTGACCATGTAACTACGACCACATATCAAAGCAGGATAATGATAAACCTTGGTCTACATGTGTGCATGGTATGGTCATGATCACGCTGGTGTGCGCATGTATCCAATTCTTGTCTCGACTGGAATGCAGAGCGTTAGTTCAGGGGTGGAATTAGAGCAATTTTTGCATGAATGAAAATTCACCAACCATTTTTTTGCCTGAATTCGTCTAGTTTGTATAATTGAAACAAAAGGACTGTGACAGTGCAAGGCTCAGCTGCCCCTACATGAACAGATCGAAACTGGTCCTGTGAAACATAATATTTAGGTCACCTCTGTTTCAGACTATCGTCACTGTTGCAAACATGTACATATCCCCTTGCCGATTGCTAAAAAAAAAAAAAAAAAAAAAAAGAAAAAAAAACCCCAACTGTTGAACAAATTAAGGGCTAAGGGTACCCAGAAGTGTAACAATGCAATTTTCAAGCAATTGACCAGACGCTTTCCCAGGTGATTCTTTTATATTTTGCCAAACAATCAACAACAAAATTCATTGTAAATGTTAAATTCACTGGATCGTGGTCATTTGAACAAACCTGGTAGAAACCAACCCATTAAGGTACCGCCTTACCAAGTTTTCAGTGAATCTGCTGGATGGGCTTGGACAAATCACAATGTGAATTTCCATTGCAATCCCCGTTCAATTACATAATAATAAGTAGGAATGCAAATAAATATCAATCGACAAGCATCCGGATTGAAAAAAATCGTTAAAAATCAGGCATCCAGAGTATCTTCACCTATTGAACAAACTTGTTTACCCATCTTTCAAGCTACATTTCCACCAAATTTCAGAACAATATGAGTGAGAATTTGGAAAAGTCGAAAATGACCACAACGAAGAAAAAAATAATAAATAAAATAAAATAAAAGATAAGGGAAAATGCAGCGCCGCCTGTTGAACAAATTAAAGTCCACAGGTCCCCAGACGTGTGTCTATGCAATTTTGAAGTCATTGGATAGGTGGTTTGGGGGAAGAATTTTTAAAATTTAGCCAACCCCCCAACCCCCCAAATCGTAATAAATACAAGAACGATGGAGCGTGACCACTTGACAAACATTAGTACATATCCCCTAGAGGAACATTGCCACCAAGTATGGAGTGAATCTGGCTGACGGTATCGGAATAGATCCCAATTGATTCCATGAACACGGAAATGCCGCCTAATGTGAAAAACAAAAACAAAAACAAAAACAAAACAAAAAAAAAAAACAAACAAAAACAAAACAAAAAACAAACAAAACATGGCACCTTGCAATGTATTCTCGATTCAAAAAAATTGTTTTCTTTCTGAAATTATTGTGTTGTCATATTTCACACCTGATGATAAAAGGGGACGATAAGTTTATTTGTTTAGTTCTTACAATAACTTTCGTGGACAAAGAATGAGTTTGCAGTCAGATATGCATCAGGATTTGCATCTTAGCGGGAAACATAGCAGCGAGTGTTTATGACGGCGTACGAATGTAATACGACTGACTAAAGAGAAAAATAAAGGCATGTCCAACTCTTATCTAGCCCTTTATCCCTTAATTATAGCTGCTTTACATAGAAAAACCTGAAAACATATACTGGAGGATAAGGTTGCCCAAAACCTTCACCAGCAAGTATTCGTACGCCAATTATTTCTTCACTTCCTTGTACTTGAAATATTGTTTGGGTCTGTGGTATGCGTCTGGGATAAACATTGGAAACAATTTTAGGGTCTTTCTTCTGTCGTTTCTAATTTGCAGCTGCAATGAAAATAGAAGTACGTGTACGCGTCGAGAATACCATTCACCCGCATGACCTCTTCGCTGTGGAGCGCACCTGCCAGTGCAAATCAATAAGAGCCATCTGACACAGGAACTCAATGAGCCAGATGAAAACCACTCTCGACTCGGCGAGTTTTTTAAAATTCTACTTATTTATCTCTGACTGTTGTCGTGCTGAAACAAAATACATTATTCATCAGCAAGACATAAAGTAAACAGCAATTTCAACTCAAACTTAAACTATCAACACCGACTTTGATCTTCCTTTATGGAGATATTTTGATTGCATAAATGTTCGCGTTTCACTTTTTTTTCAAAAATATATTTGCTTTCATTCACGTGGACTTTATTCTATTCTTTGTTTGAGAGTGAAGTATCATTTTCTAGCGTAAAATTGGAAAGTAGTAGGTCACTGTAGATCACATGTCGTAAACGGTGATACAAGTAAGTTGTGACTCGCCTACATCAGGGGCGTCGTGCATTAACATTTAACCAAAAACCAAATATCTGCAAGGGATGTTTGATTACACCCGCGACGTAAATTACTGCGACTTGCGGTTTTCCCAATTTCTGACATTAAAAACGCATACCAAATTATTTTTCTATGGCATTCAATGAATGTCGTTTCTTGCACAAGGATTATAGAACAAAAACTATGCAGATAATTGAGGAATATGCAACAACGGTATATGTGTAATATAATCATAGCTTAACTCGAGAATCTTTCAATACAGCTAGCTGTAGACATATGTATATATCTAGCTCTATACAATACCACAAAGGCATATTAAATATTCATTTGTTTGTTGGAGCAGTATAAATAACTTTAAAGTGATCTCAGGAGTGCACTGCAAAACATGCGAGGTGGCATAACTGGGGAAAGCAATGAGGGTGGACAAGCGGGTTGTGGTAATTTCTACGAAACTAGAAGGCTATGAACAGCCCGTGCCCAGCTAATCTAGGCTTGTTCACAAAATCAAAATTGCAACTAAAAGGACTTGTATTGAGATTAAGCTCAATGCATATGACATTGAGAAGTATTTCTAAGATTTGCCTCACGAAAAAATAATGAATTAATAGAAGAGGTAGAAAAAAACAACAACAACAAAATTAAAAAATGGAATGCCACCTGGTGAATAAGTTCGGAACGAAGAGTCCCTGGGAGTGTCCCTGTGTGATATCAAAGCTATTAGACAACCCATTAGGAGAAGATTTTTTTAAAGATTTGTCCGATTAAAGAACACATACAAATAAATCACAAAACACTCAAACATCACAGGAACATAACCATTTGAATACACTTGATACAGACTCACCCAAGGTATATTGCCACCAGGTTTGAAGTGAATCTGGATTACGGTGTTAGAGAAAAGTCAAATATATGAATCAGCATTAATGCCCATTGAGTAACATAGTAATCAATAGGTAGGGTGCATATACCGATTACCCGGTTTTAAAAAAAGGTTTAAAACCAGGTATCCTTAGCAGTGCCACATAGTGAACAGCTTTGTTTGACCCGTTTATAAGCAACATATCCACCAAGTTTCAGCTTAATCTGAGTGCCGATTCTGGAGAACAAGTCGAAAATAGCAAAAATATACTAAAAAACCATAATAAATTGAGAAATATTGCAGCGCCACCTGATGAATAAATTAAAAAATAAGAGTTTGTATGAGTGTTCCTGTGGGATATCAAAACAATTGGATGAGCGGTTTCGGAGATTTTTTTTTCAGATTAGCCCCCCCAAAAGAACAAAAATGTTCATAAAAAAAATCTAAACGTCACTGGAGCGTAACCATTTGAACAAACCTGCTAGATACATCCCCAACGCACATTGGCACCAAGTTTGAAGTGAATCTGGTTAACAGTTTTGGAGAAGTCGAAAATTTAACTGTGAACGGACGGACAGAGGACGACTGAGCTTCCTAAAAGCTCAGCCTGGCTAGCAAGTCAGCTGAGCAAAAACAATTAATATCGTAATCACAGACTTTATCTCATTGTATCTATTTGTGCACATATATGGTAGGAAGGTTTGGCCTGATGAACGGTCGAATAGCTCATTTTGTAACAAAATCTGGCTTGGATTCTGATACACCAGTAACCTGACAGAACGAAATGCGTTTTAAAAATCAGATGGTTTCTTTGCCAGGTGTTGATCTTTTTTTAGACGACGTGATAAAATTTGCTTCACAAATATCTAGAAAAAAAAGGCGTTAAACTTAAGGTGGACATACACAATACGTGTTCCCATCTTATGAGAGAGAGAGAGAGAGAGAGAGAGAGAGAGAGAGAGAGAGAGAGAGAGAGAGAGAGAGAGAGAGAGAGAGAGAGAGAGAGAGAGAGAGAGAGAGAGAGAGAGAGAGAGAGAGAGAGAGATATTCTTCCTGGATTTAAAAAAAATCAGTTATAGCAAATAGATGTCTTATATGGGAAGAAAATCGGTTATCACAAGAGATTCAAATGTCAGAACCGGATGGTCTCTGCACAAGTGGGTCATCAAGACTTTCGCCAAATGTGAAGATAGCGAAAACATTATTACAATTCACTATCAATTACAGTTCTTTTGTCAATGGCAACAGCACACTTTAATATAAAGATAAGGCAAAAACTTGAGATCAAAATGCATCAAAATTCGGTAAATATAACTGAAATTTATTTTTTCCAGTGCAAGTGGACAGTAAACCGTCTTTATACAGCGGAAGTCATCACTAGGACCATCTCAAAAACATGTTCAAAATTTCAGTAACCATGCATTTTTTTCAAGTTCGACGTATATACCAAACAATCTCTTAATAAAGACCATCGCCAAATACGGATCACTTTATGGCGCAACTATAGGATATATTAATTGTGGGTCCTGTTGTATTTGGACATTTGTACTCAAGGTTGGGTGTTTGCGACTAGCAAGTCTTAAGTGTTCTTAGACCTGATATGCATGGGGCATATTTGGAGTTGCCGTTGTCCAACCTAAAGTTTTTTTCTTTCTTTCTTTCTTTTTTTGGGGGGGTGGGGGGGTGGGGGGGCGTTTCGGGTCAGGGAGTTAAAGGACAATTGAATGAAGCCATATCCTGTGCTATCAGTATTGTAAAGATGTGATAAGAAATAGGAGACTGGACCCGATCGTGGTAACCTAATTGAGTCCACCAAGATTTGTGCGGGAAGTAGAATTCCCGGTAAACGTCATGTGAGCACCCCTTGGACAAGGGTTTTTTTTTTTGTTGTTGTTTATTTTGTGTTATTGGGGGGGGGGGGGTTGTTCGGGTTTTTTTTGTTTTTTTTTTTTTTTGTTTTTTTTTTGTTTTTGTTTTTTGTTTTTGTTTTGTTTTTTGTTTTGTCATACTGACGATGTCCTTGGAATATTTAATTAAAAGGAAATATAATATAATAAATGTTTTAATCAATCAGTTTCCTTATTTTATACCAGTGCAATAATGCCGATACCTTTATTTGCCCGAACTTCTAAATTGAATTTAACCGTCGTTTTTAATGGGATATTATACAAGTTTAAATCATATCTGTCCCGGCATCCTAAATACCTAATAACATTCAATGCGGGATAAAAGTACATCGGCAACTACCGGGTTGGTTTCTGTGTTAGTTGAAGAAATAGCACTTTTATGCGAACCAGTCCTTATCACTCGGAAAAATTGGTTAGTCTTCACAATTCATTCCATTCACACTTAAATCGCATAAATTCCGCCACATTTCTCTCCAAGAAAAACAAATGCGATACTTCTGCAGAGGGATTCAGGCGGCCCTCTGGTCTGCGAGAAGCCAGGGGCCAGGGAGATGGGTCCAACTTGGACCGACATCTTTCAGAGCAGCTGGATGTGTTGCTGACAATTAACCCGATGCTAACACGCATCTCTGTCACTATCTGGACTGGATTCACGACAAAATATTATTGATAACGAATTACCGTGGCACTGGAAAAATACATCGCTATGTCCTGTATGTTTAAGAATTTCATGAAATTAGGGTCAACTGCAACCTTCATATGGTTTTGGTTTGAAATTCTGTCTCATGCATGAAAAAATGACAAACCCTAATGAATATATACATGTTACCGGGTTACGACAGGGAATCGTATATATATATATATATATATATATAAACAAATAAATAAATAAATGAATAAATAAATAAATAAATAAATAAATAAATAAATAAATAAATAAATAAATAGACAGATAGATAGACAGACAGACAGAGATATAGATAGATATATAAATAGATAAAGAAAGGAAAGAAAGAAAGAAATAGATAAATAAATAAATAAATAAACAAACAAACAAACAAACAAACAAACAAACAAATAAATAAATAAATAAATAAATAAATAAATAAATAAATAAATAAATAAATAAATAAATAAATAAATAAATAATGAGTGAATGAATGAATGAAAGGCACATGCTTTTAACTAGTGCACATATTCGCTTTGATAATAGCAGAAAGATTTTGGGGTTGGTCTGTTGCAAAAGTCCCTTCTCTGTGTGGCCATTTTCATTTTTCCAAGAAATACAAAAAGTGAAGTTCAAGCGGCAAGCCGTGGTTGCCGTAAGGTACGTTTCTTTCTTTCTTTCTTTCTTTCTTTCTTTCTTTCTTTCTTTCTTTCTTTCTTTCTTTCTTTCTTTCTTTCTTTCTTTCTTTCTTTCTTTCTTTCTTTCTTTCTTTCTTTCTTTCTTTCTTCTTCTTCTTCTTCTTCTTCTTCTTCTTCTTCACGTAAGCAACAGCTTGACCTACTCTGAATTATCAAATTGATATAATATTCATGTTTTTTGTAAAAATTCCTTTCATTCAAGTTCCAGCATGCTAAAGTATCATAAAATGTAGTGTGTCAGGCAAAGGCTTTCCACGTCGGCTTATGGGGGCAAAGCGTCCAAAGGGCACCGATGAAAGCTATTGACTCAATAAAAAATGTGGCACATTAAAGGTAAATTAAATGTTGTTTGTGGTTGGACTGTGGTAAAGGCCGCGAAAAATATAATTTTGCACGGCACTTCCCAATTTTCTCCTGTTGACAAAATGCTGCTGCTGCGGTTTATTATAAACCATACTTCAAAGTAACAGTGCTGAAATGCCATGCGTGTAGAACCGATGATAATGAAAATCACCAGATAACGTCAGATAAAAATGATTATCAATATGTTTTCAACCATGATGGATAAAAGACCAGGCGCCAGCAGCAGTGGCATTTTGCTATATCCGATAAAGTTCATGAGTTATTTTCCCTTGTGTTGAACGCGATATGAGTATGCACTTATTGTCACTGGGCTTACCATATGAACGCGAAACAACAGGACTATTAAAGTGATGAGCTCAGGTAACTTGGGGCTTGGTAATTATTGTTCTAATTATTATTGCTATTATTATTATCATCATCATCATCATCATCATTATTATTATTATTATTATTATTATTATTATTATTATTATTATTATTATTATTATTATTATTATTATTAAGGTTTCTCACGATTTGTTTACCAAACACGAAGATGGGAATTGAAACGCGTCTTTGATAGGCCGATCTGGTCATCTCACACACTCACCAGAGATTCCAAGTTTACGAAAAACGCGTTTTCAAGTACGACAGAAATACAAAACTTAATTGGACTCCTGGACGTCTGGCCTTCATTACGAGATCCCCGTAGTATTCAATCAATTAATCAATAATATGGAAAGCTCGCTCGCACAACTAAATATTTCAATCCGACAGTTAATTGAACGTATAGATACGGCACTTCACGCACCATCATAGCACTGACTACTCTATGAAAATTTTACCCGCGGATCAACGACGCTTTTTTCACAAAATGTTCCGGGATCACGGTATTGTCCTAAAGGTTTTGCCATGTAAACATAGTCAGACTGGCTTACAGTTTGGATAGGTGGTCACATCCTGGAACTGGCTTCATTCTGGGGCTATTTGGAGGGGCAACTTAGGTAAAAAGCTGATTAGTCGATACTTTTAGAATTTACTGTTTCCATGTCAGAATGAGACTGAACCAGTCGCTTTCTTTGGTGTTGGTTTGGCGCACTCCGTCCTTTTAAATCTACAATTTTGTACAATTCTGCTGCAAAAGCAAGACACATCTGTGCCTTTTGCATGGACAAGCACAGCTCTATATCCTCCTCTCAGGGCATGGGCTACATGAAGCAAGATTCATGAGTGCATTCAATTTCATTAAACGCCTTCCTGCTACCCCTTTTTATTTGACAGCACCAATGCTCTCTCACGTGACACAGTTCTGTTTCTTCCATTAATCGACAAAGAAAGCAATCAGATGATTTTTGTTGCTATTTTTAGAGAGCGATTTCCTGTATCGTTTAACCTCGAAGCCTGCAATAATGTGCCTGAAATACACGCCTGTCTCCGACTGTTTGTTCTGCCACTCAGATGCCTTTATCGACTCCTCCCTGTAGCCATTCCAGACAACATCGACACACTTGTTAGTAGGACATAAATTCAATGCAGGTTTGAAAAAGGAACTCTGCTACATCAGCAAACGTTTTGGGGTCTGCAGGAGCCATTTGCACCAGCCTCCTACCCCCATTGACACATGCTGGATGAAGCGATTTAGTGACTCGTGTGGCTCCTTATGCCATTTAGTGACCAGTTTTAGCATCAAGCTGATTTCCCTGGGACAAGCTGGTTAAAGTCAAAATTCTCACCTTTAAGCGTGTAGCAAAGGATTATAATGAAAATATAGGTAATGATCTCTACTTGTCAAATATGTGTCATAACAGCAACATGAAACAAAACAACTCAGGGCCAGCGTATTTCACCCGAACGTCTCGGGTCTTCATAAAGCTAGGCTTGCCTGTTCGGCTTAGAACGGAAATTGTTGAGCTCCAAACAAACTAGAAACCCTGAAAAACACCCCAAAGGAATTTTATTTTACGTATTTATTTCATATTGAGCAAAACTTGAATTTTGAGGGTGTGGACAGCGTATATTCAGTAACCGTCCATTATACTACTTTCATTTAAATAAAACCTTCTATATAATGTTGCCATATGATTTACATCAAATATGTGTGATTGAATAAACCATTGCTGATGTAAAACATGAACCATGACAAAAGTACCTTTTCAGGCATCCATGCCTTTGAATATAATGGCATGTCCTGTTTCTTTAGGGGATATAATTAAAAGCTTTGATACGTTGTGTAATATGGGTTTGACGTGAGACAGACACTTCTTTTATCGAGAGATATTAAACCATTAACACAAACAGTTTTTTCATCATTAATTCGCAAACAAAGTTTTATGAATGGCAGATACTTGACCAGTACGCAATCGCTTTTCCTAAAACACCTGGCTTTTTGGTGGCCAGCCTACGTACAGCTAAACTGGAAACATTCATCCTAAATTAATTTCAATCTCCAATGACATGCGATCACCTTCAGCTCGAACTGGCATGAAGAGCTTAACGAAGGTTAAATTAGCATATGGGTATGGGTTACTCAAATACTCAACCTCTTAATCTGGTGACCGTGTTTTATGTCCCTGCAAAGAGCATCCTTTCTTCCCTTGATGTGTATCTATTGTATTGTTTGGGGGGGGGGGATTTCATTATCACATAGGTTCATCAGTATTTCTTAATTGATCAATCTAACACGTATTTTTATCAATCACAGAATTTCAAAACTGAAAACTTTTACAAATGCATTTGTACCACAAAGTATAAATATTAAGTAAGGGTTTAGCTCATTCCTGTTGGGTTTGAAAAGAACACTTAATTAGGTCATGGAGAGACTCACAGAAACAAAAATTAACAACAATAAAAACAAACTTTCAACACCTGTGTAATTTGAAAGCGCTACGCCATATGGTATTACATAAATTTTAGTCCCCCCCCCCCAAAAAAAGAGCAAACCTGCCAGAATAAGTCCTACTTAAATACGCATTGTGAAAAAAATCGAAGCAAACTGCACCAACGTTTTAAAACTTAGCATGTGGAAACACCCAGATGCACTGACACACATATGGACAGACAAAGAGATCGCCAAACTGGATCATGATGGGGCACTCGAATTTCTAATTCGGAGAATGCAGTGTTTCAGGATATACTGTCTCTATGCAATTTCAAAGCACTAATTAGCTTTTTTGTAGGAGAGGTTTAAAGATTTCTCAAAACAAGAACCAAGATATCACCAATAGTCATAAGATCATGACCTATTTATGTAATTGATAGAAACCTGAAAAACAACCTCTCATAGTTTACAGTGGGTCTGATCGGCAGTTTGCAGAAAAACTACATATAGATACATGTATTCCCGTACCAATTGGCTGATTAATCTAGGCTTAATCTCATTCCAACATGTAGCACATAAATAAATATTAGATGTACCACAGGAAACTGTGACACAAACAAAACATCACGGTGGAAAGGTGTTGCGCTGGTATCAGTTGCTTATGATTCCTAACATTCATGACGCAACTGTTCTACAAGCATATGTAATCTGCTGGTAAAATCAGCCATTTTGGTTTGCTTGGTTTTTGTCTCACAGCATGTCATGTCATGTTCAGCAGTGCACGGAATAATGCGAGATATGAGCCACAGATAGTTGTCCAGCAGACGTTTGGGTTCACCTGACATTATTGTCTATTGTTATTTTTTGCTTGGTTTATGATAACTCAAGAATAAAGAACATGACCACCTGGTGGACAACTGTGTTTGACCCTCCCACAAGGTGTATTTCTAGTAAACTTCAGACCAATTTAAGTGATTACTCTCAAGAAATCGAAAATGTAAAACCACACAAAAATCTGTTTAGAAAGCACAAAAACGGAGTGCCACTAGTTCAACTAATTAAAAGGGTCCTCAGAAGTGTGCCTATCCAATTTCGAAGCAATTGGTAAAGCATTTTCAGAGTAGATGATTTTGTAAAGAAGCTTTCAAAAACATGAACCCCCAAAATCCTTATAAAAATCTAAACATTACTAGAGTATGACCCTTTGAACAAATGTAGTTGAAACTGATCAAAGGTACATCCTCGCCACGTTGGAATTGCACGATTTGTGACAAGTCGAAAATGTGAATTGAGGACGGACAGATGACGGACCATCCTATAAATCAGCTGATTGACAAGTCAGCGGAGCTGAAAACAAAAGTGATGAGCCCGTTCTCGGCTGACCTTCAACTAACAGAAAGTCCTACCCTGGTCTAGGGGTACTCCGAAGTGTTTCAACGCAATTTTGAGGCAACTAGCAAAGCGGTTTAAAGAGAAAAAGATATTTTATGATTTTGCCATTAAAACAAAGGGGAAATATTATAAAAATCTAAAAGTAAGTGATGTTTTCAAAGAAGTCCACAATGTAAACAACCATTGTAATTCCCATTGACTTAGACTGTAACCAACAGTAATGCATGCATTAACTGATAAAAACTCAAACTGAAAATGTTGTCAAGGGTCAATAGCATCACCACCTAAAGATAAATAAAAATCATGTTATAGCTTTCTGCACGGTGGGGTAATTAAATTCTCCAAAATGGGTCTCTAGCCGCTCGCCTATTATGAAATCATTTGAATATATATGAACGGTTTTCCATTCCAATTGTTTGGTGGAAATAGTCCACAAATTGGCGGGCGGTGGCTGCGGGGACTGCGACCGCACCCTCACTCGACTGAGTTTCCGAGTTCCATTAAAACATATGAAGAAAAAAAATATGCATACTGAGTCCCCGTAGACATATTCGCAGTATTAAACTAAGGAAACTTGATCATAAATTCGAAATGTACGATACTTCCCAAGAAGTCATAGTTGTTAATACCATGGTGAAAACAGCTTTCAGCACTGTCCAGCAAATGAAGGTTCCTTTTGTGAACCTACTATCTCATATTAATAGTAATTGTAAACACTGATTGATTAAAACAAGTCCCTGCCATAGTGACAACAACCGAAACTACTTTCACTTTACAATAAAATCGAAGTACCAGCAAGCGCACCCGCGGCTTATTACTCGCCTTATCAGATAAAATAGCATAATTGAACACTTAAGGGTACTTCCTAAGATTGTACCCAACCCTGGATTTTCCCTCAGATCCCGGGTTGGAGCCCAGTCAATGTTTCAAGCATGTAAAATTCGTCATGATTAACATCCTTAGCCTGCCCTTGGAAACGAAGGGTTCTGAACCACGCGTGATCATTCATTGACGCAGCTGGTTGCCACTGCCAATGCATTCCTTTGCTTCACTGAGTGAGACAAATACCACTTTCCCAAGGGGAACTAGCCTGTTTGCTGCCAAAGCACAGGAAGTAAATGGTTGGACTCTCTCTCTCTCTCTCTCTCTCTCTCTCTCTCTCTCTCTCTCTCTCTCTCTCTCTCTCTCTCTCTCTCTCTCTCTCTCTCTCTCTCTCTCTCTCTCTCTCTCTCTCTCTCTCTCTCTCTCTCTCTCTCTCTCTCTCTTCTCCCATATGTAAAAGTATCAAGATCACCTTTGCAAACATGTTTGAAATAGGTCTCTGCACAATCGCATTTTTGAGTTGACACTTTATAAGAAATATGCTAGCTGGAATAAGCTGGTACATTCATCAGTTGTCGGCGTTTGCGTAGAGGATTGCGTGCTACCAGACGTTGTATTGTTGGTTGTTGGTGTGACAGGTAATAAACGATGGCAGTACTCATAAAGAACCGGAATAGGATCTAGTTCCATGATCCCAACTGTCGCCATCACAAAGACCAGAAACAGAACTGCCAGAGGTTCCCGCAGCTTCACAGTATTCTTACCTTGAATAGCGAACTGCACTACCGACTGATGAGTATAAAAAATGACGAGCATATCTGTATGGTTACATACCAAACTAAATGAAAGCTGAGCAAAGTCAACTTACAGACTTTACGGAAGATGAGATCAGTTCACCAGTGTACAAATGATGAAAACGACAAGAGTAGAGTGGTTACATTGGCATCTATCCACCATTCAGAACGGATGATTCATTTTTGTTCATGATTTACCCGATCTCTGTAGTAAAGTTTGCGACCAAAGTCCGTGAGACATTTATTCAACTATGAGGGACTATTAAACAGAACGATCACATCCAGTAAATACCTGTTAAAGTTTTAATTGCAGCAAAATGAACGTGAACATGTGATGTGTAGCGTTTATTCTAGAGTGCTGCTGATGAGAGAAATATGTGCACGATCGTTTCAAAACTACAACTTTAATAGAAACTGACTTTTAAACAAAATTCTATGATGTAAAAAGTGCGTTTGTTTGTAGGGACTATAACATTTAAACTGACACTAGGATCTCCATGTGAATGATGTTATTACCACGAGCCCACTGCTTATCACCTTCGCCTCTTTCTTGGTACTTTCAGTGCGTTATTGGGACAAACATGGCAACTACATACACAGTGTATGTGTCTTAAAAGCTTCATTGCTGAGCTAATGATGTTAATGGTAGGCAAGGAATTCATAATCACAGTATGCCAATACACCAAACAGATATAAAAATATTAGGACAACTCGTTTACAAAGAATTTGATTCTCCAAGATTATGAAGAATGTCGGTTGCACTGACGTCCAGCTTCCACATTTTTACACGTCTACCTAACCTGCCACAAAGCATGAAGAATCTCCAGCATTTCCACACATAATAAAAATCTACCCAAGGTAAATACCCATTAGGTTTGAAGTGGACCCGGCCAATATTTTTGGAGAAACCTAAAATGTCAATTGTCACTAAGGGTTTGACGATGGACGAAAATTGACAGACAGAAGGATGACAAATGGATGGACCATCACCTGTCACCATTTTATATAACAAACCAGGGATGTTTCAAGAACCGTACTGAAAATATTTTCAAATCACACCAGGGAAAATGGTTCTAATGAATTCACGTGGGAATTTGATATTAATCAATGCCAAAGGTTTAATTTTACTTTTCACCGAATTAATTCATATACCAAATTTAAATTTCATAAATACATATATATTTTTGGTGCTGTTAGTACTTAATATGTTACAGCCTGTTTACTTTGATATTGCAAAGACGTGAATATCTTCGTAGTTCCTGCTTCTGTTAAAGAGACCGGGAAGTAGTATCCGTCTGTGATGAACCACATAGCATATTTGCACTTATGTGTGCCTACACATTACACACAAAACCCATAATCATAAATATTCCAAGATTCCCCAAGGAAAGTGCGCATTAGGTCGCAAGTTGATGTAGTCAACACTTAATTTTTATACTGCTGCTCTTACACAATAACCAGTTCAACATATTGTCCAAATTTTCATAACTCGTAAGGCCGTATCCTGATCAGTAAGATCATAGTTTTTACATTGCAATGAAGCGGGACTTACAAAATGCATTATGTTAAGTTCTGCTTGTTTAAGGTTGTTTCATTACAATTGGAACGGCTTCTGAAATTGCAGGTGTGCACAGGTGTGTAAGTTTTAATTGACCATGCATGAAAAGAGTTCATATTTCATGAAGAAAAAGTCGTCCATTGAAAACAGCAAAACATATGTATATTTAAAAATGGAAGTTCCTGGGAAAAGTAATAAATGTATTCAAAATTATACAGACACACATAATATGGGCAAATAGCACGGACTGAAATGTCATTACTAGATTTTATGAAAACCAGTATGTGGGACTATATTTTGTCATGGGAGGCACCCCCTTTAGCGGTATTAATCCCTGTCGGTAAGAAAAGTAAACGAACAAGCCAATTGACATTTGCCTCACCGCGTAATGTATAGACTGTGGACCCACATTCTGCAACGAATCCACGAGCATCCAATTAAGGTTTGTGTTGAAGACCTGATCTTTTGTTTTGAAGCAACAAAGGGACGCAATTAACTGAAAAAAGTTTGCTTAACCTGTTTATTGAGGTTAGGCACAGACTAATTTATTGCATATGATTGGTCCAAAGACAAATACTGGCTCTATAATTGAAAAAAAAAATTCTACAGACAAATTGTTAGAAACTCCTGTAGTCTTATCTGACATATCTGGCCAATAGTAGGCACCCAAAAACAAATATCAGTTTCTGTCAAATAGATGTGGGTACAGTAATTTACAAATTTAACTGCATACGTTCAAGTTGTTGTATTCAGTGAAGGTATCTTTTTTCACTTTATTATCATTGCGCACCAAGCCCCAAGTCATCGCTGGGGACAAAATTAACAAATTGAAAGTGCTCTGAACAACGGCTGTGACCTGCTATCTTCAATTGGTATTAGCATGATTTGATGTACACCTGAGACAACCTAACTTTACAATGACAGCCCCATTTAATGACGCCCAAATAGCGATGAAGCTTTTCGGGTTTTTCGCTACAAACCACATGTATCAAACTCGAAGAATGCATATCAATAAATATGTTTTCGAATTTTGTCAAAGCAAAGTATATGGCAAATACATACAATATAAATCAATATATTATTTTTCTATGCACTGTTTATATAGTAATTTTGGGTTGGCAGAAGATTTCCTTCAAATATATTCAGTTATGACAAAATATGCATGTGTGCTAACGCGATTTGCATAAAAAAATATTCATTTTTTGTTTTGCTTCCAAATTGTTTTCATCCAACTTATATTTTATCCGTTCTGGAGTTTGAACACTGCAATTCAGAGCGTGTAATCTTTCTTATCCTAGATTGTAATACATGTTGAAATTCCATGGTATCTTTTTCTTTTTTTTTTTTTTATTTCTCCTGTATTTCTGTTCCAAAATACAGAATAAGTACGTCTCTGAACAGTGAAAGTGCTGAAATTTGATGAACACGAAGTTTGTGAGGAGTTCTAACAAAGTTATTCACTAGAGCATGTTGGTTGGGTTTCTGATTTTGTATGAATTTTTCTGTTTTGGTGTCTATCGGTTCACGCAATTATTTCTGCGCATGACAATGTGATTCAATGGGGGTTGTAATTCTTCTCCCCATTCTATATCTATTCTCCAAAAACCATCACTAACGTTTACTTAGTGGAGATAAACATTGGGTAAGTTTATACTGGATGTGTTCACGCTGTGTGTTGTGAACAGTTGTGTTCAACTGAGCCAATTAATCATTTTTAGATAGCGGCACTTCTGGAGACCTCTTTTTTTCTTTTGCTTTTGTTTTTGTTTTTTCTTTTTTTTTTCTTTTTTGGACAGGTTGCGCTATGATTTTTATTTTTATATGACTTTTTGTGCATGTCCTTTCTTTAATTTTTGACAACTTCTAAGGCGCCAGCTGGATTCTTTTCAAACAAGGAGGAAATGTAGTTGCATTTGGTATCCACCAAGGATGTCAATTAGACCTTAGTTAGTACTGTTATTTGTTGATTTCAAGGAGTCCTTGAAACGATCAATTGATAGGTAGGTGCTCCGGGAATACGAATGTTAATGTATGTATATCTATTCCTCCCAAGTTTTGCAAATTTACTTCAAATATGATGGGGAGGGGTATACCTGAGACGGTTTGTTTAACAGATCGTACTCCAGCGTTTTTTTTTTGTTTTTTTTTTTTGTTTGTTTTGCACAGATCACCTCTCAGCGAGCTCTCAGTGGCATTATTATTATATTTTTATATATCTTAGATAAAATTTGTGTGTGTTAAAGATATTTTGACCTCGGCGAAATCTACCTTGCATTTTGTTCAAATAAACTTATTAAAGACGTATTCTTGCTCTTGATGCTTGCTTTTTAATGAATTTTCCACATAAATTATGGGTTAATGTGTGTACCCTCATTTCCCTTAAATTATGTAGTGACGTAATACAATTTGCAGAAATCATGATATTATGTTACTTTTGGCCATGCTGTGGGATATAGACATTGAAACTATGCACAGGCAAGGGCTAATGATCTACGTTTATGTAGTAATATGAAAATATCTTCAAAGTGTGTTTTATAAAAGCATTTCCTTTTACACATGGGTGTTCCTCATGGGGAGTCTGGGGATACCAAGTTCCCATTATATGCTGCTGGTGCGGCGATTTAACCTTATTTTAATTCTAAATTTTTGTGTTATAGTTGTTTTGATTTCGTCTATTGAAAGGCTGCAGGAAACTGCTCAAGCATCAATAATTTCTTTTTATTTTTAAATTTCTGTTAAATTAAAAGTGGTCTGCTTGTTTTTAAAAATTGCTGGTGATGTGGGTTGGCTAGACGTTTACAAAATGGTATAAAATGGCTATGCTCAAGTGGTTTTGTAATGAGTTTTTCTTATTATTTTTGGATGGAAATTTCCAAAGGTCTTCTCCAAAAACAGCCCAGTAATTGCTTTAAAATTGCAGCAGGACGTGTCCTGCACAACCCTAGAAATAACCAGAGGTGGCTTAACTGCCTTGCACATTCACAGTTGTAGAAACTTCCTCCACTAGTTTCCCCGGCCCTGAATCGAACCCGGGCCACAGGCGTGACAATCAAATGTGTTACTCCCATATATGTGAACCGAGAGACTCGATGTAAGGAATTAATTAGCTCACTTGTGAAAAAAAAAGTTGATATGGTATATTTTTCAAATTCTATGCTCCTTTTTTAACGCCAGCACTGCACTCTTGCCGTGTTATCTTTGGATGTTTCTTTGCAAGTATTCTAAATTAAAGTCTCTACCATTATGTCAAGCTTCAACAATTTGCCTGTCATACTTTCATATTTGATGAACTATGTTGTTAGAACTATAGAAGTTGATCATTTTAGGTCTAGGGATATTTGATGGCTTGCTGGGTGTGTCTTCTTGTTTGCTTACAAAATGTGGATGGTGATTATCATTTCAATGGATCAAAATAGTGGCTTATATAAACGGAATTATTGTTTTTGAGGACTTTGGTGATTTACACATTTAAGCCTTCACTGTGCGGTCATGTTCAGACACTTCCAGAAGTTGAGGGTT
The DNA here is from genome assembly GCA_964020975.1 of Hermodice carunculata. NCBI lineage: Eukaryota > Metazoa > Annelida > Polychaeta > Eunicida > Amphinomidae > Hermodice > Hermodice carunculata. Next base: position 28,244,019 of record OZ026622.1, on the reverse strand, counting down.
TTCAATAAGCATGGGTAGAAAAGTTTTTCAGAACCATTTACTCACTTAGGTCTGTTTCAAAATGGAACATTATATTCAGCCAAAGCATTCCTGTCTCTCCCTAGGCTTCTGGATATACAATTTTAGCATTTTTGTTTTACATTTGAATGGGACTGGGAATTTTTAAATAAACATTGTAACCAAAGTTCACTGTACTTGGGTAAAATCAAAACGGAAATGCCTTACTTGGATGACGCCGCCGTTATGGTAATGGTACTATACCACTAAGGTGAAATTAAAAACTCTTGTACAAATTTGCTTGCGTCAAACTTCGCGTGAATGAGGTTAAACTGTCTTTAATTTGTACCTGTTTGCCATAAAAAAAATCGAATCCTCTTCCACAATCGATGCTATCTTTCAAAAGAAATAGTCTTGAAAACCCCCTTTTTTCTATATAAGACGGATTATGAAGTACACTGATGCCCTGCAACAGAACTGCACAGAGGAAATTGCGGAAAAATTAGAAGGTGTACAAATGACAGCGCCTAGAGTGGTGACGCGAAAAAATTCGCCTTGCGTCTAACAAATGTGTCTGAAGAAGCCAAATATAGAATTTTAAGGGAGACAAAAACCATAAATTAGTAAAACTGTGTGAAATGGGTCTTAGACTCTAATACTGCTCCTCGTGATTTTAGAATGGTTTTAATGTAATGTAAATGATTCCCTGTTGAGGTATGCAAATTCTTTTATTAAGTCAACTGTTAAATATGGGGGATTTTAGATAACGATGCAAGAAATGTTGCAACGGCTTCGCAATTCAAAAACAAACTAACTAATAGCATTCAAAAAATGTTCGTCACTTTATTTTCGTAAAAAAACGCACTCATAAACTTCATACACGGCTCCCATCATTTCCAGCTTCTCTAACAATCACTTGCACAAACACAAACTTGTTTATCCTAATCAGTGTATCTGTCCTTATTCACAAGAAACAACCACGCAATTTTTACTTCACTGTCCCTTGTAAAGACCCATTCCTACAACATCATTCAGAAGCTCCCATTAGATTTCCATGTAACAACTCAAAACCCCCTATAACCTTGACCCTTCTAGATCCATAATAAGCGATGTGCGTGAAAGTCTTGCCGCTTAAGATTATGTCACAAGGAAAAAGCATTTGCTATAAAAAATACCTTATATTCGTAAGTCCCTTTATCATATTAAGTTGTAACAGCCATACTTTAAAACACTATATATTTTTGAACTGCAAATTGTCATCTCTAATTGTTTAATACTTCTATTTCTTGTTGACACCGAACATTTAAACCTCTAATTACATGCAACTATACTGTAAGCTGTATATGGGTGACACTTGGCCACAGTAAAATAATTGTGGGATACAGTATGTACTAGCATAGGACAAAATGACTTCTCTACACTTGGAGAGATAGATTAGCATAACAGTTTGTGTTAGCAATGTGAAGTCAACGTGCAAATAATTGTACAGCGACAAACCAATTTGTCAAATCAGTAAATCTGTAAACATACAGGTAAATTCACATCCACACATGGACGACATCATTTCAAAGTTTAATGTATATATATTTGGTACTATACACCACTCCAATCCAGCCTATTTAATACATGATATAAATGTTTATACAGCATCTTCTATAATTGGATATTGATTGAAGCAATATATTGGTATTTATATTCACAAAATACAAACTGTGAAATAGTAAAATCTATGCATATAATTTCAACATTTCCCAACGAATTATTATTTTCCTTCAATGATAATTAAAAGCGTTTTCGTTAATATGGTTAAGCTGCTACATTTTCATCATTATTAACTTCAAAATGGCAATATATATTAAAGATTACTTCTTCGCCCAAGATTTAGCAGTCTGACTTATGGTGATCCTGATTAACTTTTTTCATCCTGATTTCATCTGTCTCTCTTATATATTCAAAGTCATCGTCTGTTTCATTATCACTGTCATCTGTATGCCTAGAAATCTGCACTGACAATGGATGAGCTTCTTGGCCCGTCCAAAGAAGTGGTTCAGATTTATACACGGCTGCATTTGGACCTCTCTGTTTTGATGGGAATTCATGGCTGGCCACATGTGCGAAATGTGAATCGGACAGACTCCAAACGTGCTTTGTGTCATCCAATGGCAAGGCATTGTTTGAACGTGACATGGCGGTTGAAGATACTAGACGTAACTTTGCCCGTGTTGTCTTCTGTGATCTGGATCCAGTGGCATTCATCAGATCTTGTGATCTCAACAATTGTAGCTGCTGTAATTCTGAAAGATACAAATATACGCAAAAGACGATATTAATGTGCTTGCATCTACACTTACTACCACAAATTCTGATGAACAGTAAAAGTACGAGTGAAATCAGAACAGTGGGGTAGAGGCACCAGCTTACGCATTATACACATGGCCTGAATCCAAGGATGAGGATACTGATACATCTGTTTTGAATTTTTCAACAAAGCTGTGAATGTTAAGCTCAAACGCTCTGACATAAATTAGTCGCACTGAACTAAAAAAAACCTGGAAGTACACCATGTCAAATGTTTGTGAAATTCACTAACTGGAGAGCTCGAGTCCGGTCTACGGAATACATTTAGTTATAAAATTACCAAGGTAGCCAAGCTTCAAATGCGAATCAGGATTTAACCAAGAAGAAGGCTTCATTGGCCTTTTTGGCTCGTGACCAGAAAAAGAAGACATATATGAAAGATACCTGTGTACACGAAGGAACGAGCTGGATCACCGATCTTAGTGATCATTGGTTCGTGATGTTGCGCCCCAGTGATTTGTTTCAGTTTTCAGATTTGCGATCCATGCCTGGTCCCGTCCTCATGGAGACAAGAGGCGTGAGACTACGGAGTGAAGCAGCTAATGACACTCAGTAATATTTCAACCTATTTGTGTCAGTAAGCACAGTGACTGAATCTCAGGACTCCTAGGGTTTATTATATTTTATTTATCTTTGTCTTTTTTCCCTAAATGGGTCTGTTAATAAGAATTCAGGTTGAATGTCAGCCTATGGTCCAATTTGTAGGCGAGAGTAAAGTATTTTATTTGAGTTTATTTAAAACTCTGATTATTTTAGTTTAGTCTAACCATTTGTAGGCCACCCTTACTTTTTCACCGTTTCACATAAGACAAATTACGTCTGATTCAGTCCCGATTTTAAACTCAATATGACTCACTGTCTTTTTCCCAGACATTTCTAAAACCGAGTAGTCGAACTGACGAACTTCTTTCAACGGGCATTCATGACATTTTCAGACGTGATCGCTTTGGTGCCACAGGCGTAGGGTGGCCCTGCTTATTTGTCTGTCATTTCATGTGACGAGACGATTAGATTTAGAAGTAAACAATTGAGAACTTTTATAGTGGGAGATCAAACAATAGAATAATAAATTCCTTTTTGGTGTTGTGTACAGTCCACCCAATTAACCGGTTATACTTTGAAACAAATTTCAAGAGAGTATTGATTTAGGTAAAAATAGTGGTATCCAAAAACATTTTTTCAGGAGACTTAAACTCTGATTTTTTAACCATTAACGTTAAGGCTGCCTACTCGCATCTCTCAACGTTCTGTATCTTGTCTTGATCAGATAATTTCAGTATTCCCAATTATATTAGACAGACGCCTGAACTCCCCCTATCTCAACCAGGTTTGCTGTACGAATTAATTAGACACGGTATATCAATGATTTTCTTGGACTGGTTTTCTAACTGTTTGAAAATCGAATACAAAACCCTCGAAATAATCTATATTTCTTTGATGAGACCTATGCTTGAATATACTAGTCCCATATAGAGTGATTGTACGGAATTTGAAGTGGAAAAACTTGAACATGTTCAATTAAATTTCTGTATGAATTGCTACTGGTGCATTGTGCGACGCGAGTAATGCTTCATTGTATGATGAAGTCGGTTGGCACACTCTGGCTGTGTAGAGAAAACTGTAAGTTTCACTTCATGTACAGATTAGTATATAACTGTGAGTTGCCGTGAGTGTACAAATTATTAAATAATGTGGCTTTCGATTATTTATCCTCAATAATTACACCTGGTCCTGATACCAGCGATTTGAAATAAGATGCTCAGAGGTTTGACCTTCCTTCTGCCCACGTACGCACTGACCTATTTCAAAAATCCCTTTCCCCTGCAGTAGTTATGTTGTGGAATGAGATTCCTCGTTACGTTTCGCACGTACGGTCACTTTGTGAATTAAAATCAAAATTAATTACGCATATTGTAAGGCCATTCAAATTTCCCGAATTACTTCATTTTGGCAGTAGATAGCTATTCATACCACACACTCGACTACGATTAGGTCGTAGCCAGCTCACTTCTCATTTTTTAAAATTGGTGTGAAGGAATCACCCCAATGTATCCTGCAGTGCAGGGTACGAGGACACCTGGCAGTTTTTCTTTGCTTTGGTATACTGTCCCTAGATCCAAATTGCATTCCACAACTTGCGGCATTTCTCCATTTTCCATACAGACTATATTGTGTAGCTCTGCAGACTTATTTGATTGGGAACACCAAATATATTCAGCAGTACACGAATGTATCTCTTTAACTGAACGTTTCAAATCTACTGCCATCCGAGAAATCTGTCTACTTTTCCTCCTTTTCTTTATGCTCCTTCTTTCTATCTTTATTTCTCGTTTCTGTCCTTCCTTTCCTTCTCTTCAAATTCTGTCGATACCTCTCTTTCTCTTATTTTTCTTCCTACTCACCCCATCGCACCATGTTTTTTATTGACAAAAGTCGACAATACAGCTGTTCTGTCTGTCTTGTTCCGTACCTGTCACCTTCACAGTGCGCTTTGTGTACAGTTTCTCAGTGCATTGTGGGACTTACCCAACGCATGAGAGACTGTGCAAGACCTGTGCGTCTTGTGTCCTGTACTACCTTCCTTTCTTTTGCAGGACAGATTAACATAACTTTCCCGATTGCATCCTGCTTAATTTGTATAATTTATGTTTTGTGACACTGTTTAATAGTATGTGTTTCAATCAAATGAGACACTTCATTGGTGGAAACGATAGATGGACAAGTACGGTGGCAAGTTGATACATGTACTTCTAATCAGTGCAGCGTAATTAGACAAACATGAAAAGATCACCACAAGATGGTATCTGTCGATCTTTATGCTATTCTCTGCTCATCCAATTTTGCTCCCCTCAAGTGTTTACCTTTATGTATTTTCATCCCAAGTTTGGCAGAACTCCTAGATGGGACATTTCCAGCCAAGACTACCTCCCTCTTTTTTTTTTATTTATGAACACACTATCATGGAGACTGTTACGTCCTTTATACTTAAATTACACCAAAATGGCAAATGTATTCTGATGTTACACACCTCATGATTGCTAAGTAATTAAACTACTTTTATGGTCTATTGGGTGTTTAATAAAATATATTTCTGTCCAGAAGCTAAATACCCCTCCCTCAAATTTCAGAGTTTTGAATTGTTTAAGCTTGCAACTGGAGATTGTTTCACTCCTTTTGGAAAGTAAAGTGTGACATGCTACTTTTGACGTCATGTGGCATTATGCCATAATAAAACATTTTGCATCTAAAACATGTATTCCGAATATAGTCCACCTGCGAGTGGGTAGCCCCAATAATGTCTTACGCTTATGTCTGTGTAAAGGTGAATTGTTTTTGATGAAAGGTACGTTTCATACCTCAAATGTGGAGATAGGTAAAGTCTAGCGTCCCAAAATAAGTTTAACAAATTTACCAAGGGCACTTTCTGTGCCTAAATTACACAAATACATACAGTTTAATTTGTGCTAGTTCAAATCAATTCCTGAGGAGAAATTATCACTGTTATTAGCTAAGGCATTACAAAATGTACCATATTTCAGGCCAATGTTTTGAATTGAATACAAACACCACCAAGTGCACTTAGTTTAGATTCTTGAAGAATTGAATTACATTTGTGCGTGCGTTGACTGTAAAATATTTTTTTCCATGTGTTTTGTTTTGAGTCTCCATGGCTAGGTCTTGGACCAACAACATTTGGTTCTTGGTTTAAACATATTTTATATGTAAAGACAAGTCGCAAATAGGCACAATGCCCATATTAAACCTCTTATCACCTGGTGATAAATTGGAAAGACACATATGCACTGCCTGCATTCCGCATTCTTAAATAAGAATAGATTTATGGGGTAAATATGTGAGTACGCCTGCATCAATACAATTAGTTGCATATGGACCAGTCCTAACTATTGTATACGACATTTCCCTGAATCGAAAAATGAATTACATTAGCATTAACCGAATGTAAGAAGATAAATATTAATTTATTCAATAGCGAATACAGACTGCATTCACCTAGTTAAGTGTGTTTGAAAATAATCAATTTTAAAAAGTTTTTCTTCATTTTATGATGACTTTCAAGAGATGGTCAATATGACTATGACTGTGATGGCGTCATTAACTGCCTAAACACATTTCAATTGCGCTATGCTTAATGCAAGCCACATGGCTTCCCATGAATACCCGCTGTGTGAAACGTTTGCAAATCTGTGTATCCTTGGAATAATACATCCTTTTGACAACCACCATGAAACCAACGTTGTTGTTTTTTTTAAACTGACCAATATAACTAAGTTAAGAACATTTGACTGCTGCATGTTTAAATATGGACCTGTTGGGCATGTCACTTATAAGAACTGGAAAGAAAGTCGTTTGTCTCATCTTGACGGTATGAAAAGGGTCACAGGGTAACTTTTGTCGCAAAATTTTATTTTAGCAAGATTCTTCGAGTACGTTATCAACTAGAACTGTGATATTACTTGTCATAATAGGTGTCTGTTTGGGTCAAGCTGACAGTGAAGATGGCTGACCATCACCTTATTTGCAAAGACACACAGGGTCTTTTAGTCAGGGAAAAGGAAATGGGTGCAACAAATCTTTCCACCTTTACCTCTTTAACTCAGTTCAAATAAGTATACAATACCGACAACACAGGTACTTTCCCTTGTTGTTTAGGTCTCTAGCCAGTTGGTGACAAATCCTCCATCCATTGAGGTTATTGAGGCAGAATAATTTTCCAGATCATAGAAAGAAAAAGCGAGAAACGGACAGTTCTATCATCTTGAAAGTAAATATGGATGAGACGGATCCTTTTTACAAATATACATGTCCATCAAGTTTCAAGAGAATTTGAACAAAGGTAAATTGAGAGGTGACAGACAGAACACTTGAAAGTGCATTAAAAAATTTAATGCATTATAGTTCTTCTCAGTGAATTATTCCCCTGGCGCATCACACAAAAATTGACAACGGAAATGACTCACAGGGTTCCTGTAAGCCCCATCTCCGGATTTGTCACGTGATATCATCATGATTCACTGCTGCAGGCATCAGCCCATAACGCCCAAAGCCTGAGCACAGTAGAATGTAACGATAAGCTGCCTGCCATCATAAAAAATATGGATAACACACGCACTTTACTCCAAGACAGTGCCGGAGCGTACCCAAATCACCAAACTAGTGCCGATCAGATGGGTCAAGAGCAAGCCATATGGTTAGACAGGAAAGGAAAACTATAGGAAAACAATTGCAACTGCTTCATGTCCGATGTCATTCCCATAGAATGCATCGTTGTACTTGTGACTGAGTCTCCTAAATCTCCACATATGAAGCATGTGGTACTGTACCATACTAATATTTCCCGATGCAAAGTACTCTTGAAATATAATTTGAAGATAAAAGTTTTTATTGTACAATTTGCTAGTGAAGAACCATGGTGGTCTTGTTGTGCGTCAGAACATTGATTAACAGTAGCAGTGACTTCGCTTTGAATTTCTCTCAGGAAAAACATATCAACAAAGTGTTGTTTCTGAAGAATCTTACAGTATTCTAATAATAAGTACAGGGACATCTGGGCTGTTGACAAACTCATACTAAACAAAAATGAACCTTACGTTCTCTTCTTATTTTCTTCCGAATGACTAGTCCACCAAGTACAGAAATCCCTATTAGGGCAGCTGCTGAGAGGCAAGCCACCAGTGCCACCATGCTGTGGATTGTAGTCTTCACAGCCCCTGTGGGGATGAAATGTAAACTTCAAAACATACTTTTAAATTCAGAATAATTATTGCAATATTTGTCATTGTAGATAGCATGCTATTTTATAAAGTGGATATTCAAATAGTGGAAACAAAAATGTTCATCCCAACAATGCCAAGGGAGTTAAATACAAAAAAGTCGAAGCCAAGAATTATCAGAACATCCACATCTTTTTCATGATATTCATGAATCTGGAACAATATAAAAAGACGAATGTGTTCTGAGAATGAAAGTGTGTAGCCAATGCAAGTAGCTGCTTTTCCTAACAAATGGTGTTACCTTCTGCACTAAAAAGCTACTTAAAGATAAGTTATATGCATCAATAAAGGGCAAGATAGTTTGAACATTTTCAGCGGCCTGATATTAACACTGATAGTGACTTTGCAAGGTACAAAACCTACATGAGTAGGTGAATATTTCCCCTATCTGTTTATATCTGCTACATGATTCTCAAACTAAATAACGATGCACTTAGTCAATGACAGAAACTGCAGAATGAAGAATTCCTCAACAGGACAGGTATACTAGATCCTTTTCTGTCATATTCAACTGAACACATATTTTACAGCAGTGACAAGCAAAAAGAGGGGTAGTCGTTACCATGATATGGCGATAAAGAAGGATCTAGTGATTGTCGTTGGCTACTTACTGCCTGGTCCAAAAAGCCTAAACTGGCACCCATTGGACCTTCGTCATATGTGTATTTGTGTCTGTTTTCCCAGAGCCACTCCCTAGCAGTCATTACCCTATTCTGCAGTCCAAAATCTTTACATTCCATAAGCTAATATGTCCCTGTCCTACATATATACATATGGAATTACTATTGTCCATATTGCACACGTTCCTCTGTAAAATTCTGACATAGGCTGTATCAGCCTAAATAAATTAAAGGGTCTTCAGCGGGTAACTACTCAACATGTTTCTGAGCCTATTACCCGTACATGTCTCTCTGAGTAGCGGCTCCTTGTCTTAGCTAAATATTCAGGAAAGACAACCCACATAATACTGAATAAATGTAAACGTGGCAAATGATGAATTAGCTAAATATGTGAAGTTTTGCCTATAATTGCAGCGCTTCATTATGAAAGGAGAATACCTGTCAAACAAACCACAACTACTAAATTTGTATAGTACAGGTTCAGATACGAACAATTTGACTTACCCCTGACCCAATATATACCCTTTCTAGCCGGACAGCTTATCATAGTCAAACCACCCGCCAGTGTATAACTGAAGTTGAAACAAGCTGGGGCATTATATTCAGTCCCAGTGATTATAAAATAAACAGTTACCGCTAGACCACCTGTACAAACCAAGGGAAATTCTAACAAGGACTTCAACAGTGGACATCCTGCACCAGAAATGTAATTTAAACTCCATGATGACACCTACCCCTCAAACAATTAAACTCTATTTCACTGCCAACCCTGAGTCAATGTATCAAGGTGTTGTGTCAGGTTTGTGAAATTTGAGAAAATACTGTCAATATTGAGTGTTTTTCTTTAATATTGAGTAAATGTGCATTTAGGCATGTCAGAAAAGAATGAAAGTCTTTAGCATTTACGCCAAAAACATGTTATCAAAACAACTTTATCAACAGGATTTTAAGTACAATTAGGCAAACATGTAACTGTCGGACACCCCTGATTGCTACCGATAGCCCCAGGGGGATTTAACCTGACAGAAAACATGCAAGCCTAAAATGTCTGCAAGTGAATATTGAAACAGAAAGATTCCAAAAGATAAAGTTAAGTAGCAAAACAGACAAGTCTAAAACTGTAAATTATTGTGGCCAAACTTTCTAATAATCTTTGGATATAAACATCAAAATTATAGGGCAAGTCAGGAAAGAATAAAAGTTACTTGCATTCTAAGTCAAGAGAATGCAATGAAAATATAATATTCCTTAACGAGATATCAAGTACAATTAGGAAAGCTTGTAAATGTCGTCGGTAGCTGCTTGCTACAAAAAGGCCCCTAGGGCTTTGACCTAACAGAAATCACACTAAAGACACTAAAATGTTTCATAAGTGATTATGTGATTGTGTGACTCACATTTTGGCTCAGCATCACTGAAGAATCTGTGGATACTGTGTGAGCGGTCTGAAAAAAGAGGTTTATTCATTGTAGATAAAAAGGATCAAATGGAACTTTATGAAACAAAGTAAAAAGTATATGAAAGATGAATTTATCAAGTAAGCACCCAGCCACATTCCCGAATGACAATAAAACTATGATTATGAAACTGATTTCTATCCATCAACATTTGAGAGGCTTATGCAATACTACAAAAAGCCAATAGCCATCTATGGTGTTAACCCGAAACGTCTGCACCAAAACATTATCCAACTCCCCTCACCGAAAAAAGACAGGGAAATTGTGAAAATTTTAGCCTATATCTAGTTAACAAATTTGTACTGTTGCGCCTTTGACGTTGCAACCCGTCCCATATGCCATCTTGCAAAACGTAAAATGTAGGGCACTTGTGTGTTAGTATATAAACATCCTATAAATATGTACTTTGCCTTTTAAGATAACAAAAGTAATAATTAAAAGTTTAAAATATTCTCACCTGATGAAAGAGCAACTTTACTTTTGCCATCGAGCCCAGTTGAACTGTTGTTCGGAAACTTAACATCTATCTTTAACCCTAGAAGAAAACCAAAGTTATTTTTCAGCTGAATGTCGCAACAGGTATAATGGTTGTGATGGAAACGATCAATGTGACGTGTTTTCTTGGTGATTTATTCTTTGAATTGATTAGCATTTCACTCTGACACCCCTCCTTTCATGGTAGGAATGGTTTTACAATTCATCGAGCTATCCACTGGTTTGGTAATGGTTCATTTTGATTCCTCTGCATTTGATGAATGTGACTAACTGAAAATATCATTTTCCATGATCGCATGAAACCAGAATAATATCTGCTGCAAAATCTTTCTTTGAAAAGATCACATACGTTAAAGGTTATTTACCATCTGAAATATGAACATAATGCCAGTTCGGGCTACCATGTGCATATGGACCACTGTTTATATCTTCAAATATTTTAAGACTTAAGGATCGTGCTGTGGGTCCGGAAAAAGAAAGTCTCTTAGCATTCACTGGAAATACATTTTTCAGAAGAGTTACCTAAATCTCTGGATACAAATTATAAACAATTATAAAAGGATGAAGATCTGGCAAAATGTGTTCCAGAGCCGATGTTTAGCGTGTTTTGGTGTCGTTGCTGAATGAGTGTGATTTTTAGCAAGTGTGGCTTAGGCCGTTCTCAAGGAAGTAATTAACATGGATGGAATGTCAAAAAAGTGGTATTGAAGAGGAAATGAAGCACATTGCCTCTCTTGCGTTAACCGATAAGCACAATGCTGACACCCACTGACCGATTGAAAACATTGTCATCAAGCCATTCATAACATTGTTCTCACCACGAATTGGAAGAACTTACATCAGGCTAAACCTTGTCAATAAATAGTTGGTCCCCAAAACAATTTATGCGATTAATCCAAATGACATTGCTAATTTGTCTGCTGAGGAATACAAAGCCCTTTACACATCTATATCATATTCTGAAAAAAAAATGACCTTTTAGAAGGAAGCTATGTCCTCTTTAATCCTTTCCAATTTTTTGCGATAGGTGTTTGTCTCATCATAATACTTCCATTGATATGGCCTGTTATGCTGCTAATCACCTTAAACTGTGAAAACTCGACGGCAACATAGGGTGCTATTCTGATCACATAATTCATGGTACTGGCAAACTCAAATATCTACTTTCCTTGCTATTTAATGCCATGCTTAAACATGGTATTGCACCTTACGGATTTCTCAATATTTCCATATATCCTGTTCCCTAAAAAAAAAAAAAAAGAGAAAGTAACTGTCTGAACCTGACAATTACAGGCTGGGGTATCGTCTTAAGTAACAAACTAAGAAAAGTCTATAATTTGATCATTTTACAAGAAGAGTTTGATGTACTGAACTCTAGGGACATCAGTTTGGCTTCAGGGCTGGCTGTTCAACTACACCATGTACATTGGTGCTCTCTGTGTGTATCCAATACCATACGTCGCTTGCTTGTAGTGCACAAATTGTGGTTCTGGATGCTACAAAGGCATTTGGCTGAGTTGAGTGTGTTAAATTGTTTTCACTATCTTAAAGAAAGATGTATGTCCGTGTGTTGCGAGAATACTTTCAAATATGAATGTCAACCAGAGCATTACAATTGCTTGGTATTCAGAAACATTAGGGCCTTTTAAATGTAGTAATGGGGTTAAACAAGGAGTTCCATCGCCACTCTCGCTTGGTATAAACTGAGACGAATTACTTGCACGTTTGACAGCGTTGGGATTTGGATGTCGAATTGGACATTTATTTGCAGGTGCTCTGGTATATGCAGATGATTTGGTGTTACTTGCTCCAACAGTATTTAGTACGTCTAAATTGTTGAGAGTTTGTTATAAATTTGCTGAAAATACCATATCATGTTCAATCCGAAGATGCCAGAAAATGTTGTTCATGGTGGGAATCACCATAATGTTAATTCATAGACTGATTGATGTCCTATAACTAAAGTGAATCAAGGTCAACATTAGGTCATTTCGTTGGTGCCAAAGCAACTTATGAAAATATACGAAATTCAGTTCGCAAAATTTATTTATAGGTCAATGTGATTACAGCGCAATTCAGCATTGACACTACTTAAAACTTTATATAATAATTTTACAAAACGACTGTGAAGGTAAACCTCAATAGGTAAGATATGAAAGCTGCTAAATGTGTCTAACTTCCTTAAGGTAGCGTCGGTAAAGCTCCGCGTGTATGCCCTTACCGAAATTGAAGGCGTTTTTTTAGCGGGAATATGGTGGAAATATGATGGAATGGCGGAGTCGTGGTGGACAATCCGGGAAAATGGCGTATTTAGGGCGGAAATTGGGTGGACAATGGCGTAAAATTGACGGACGTTTCTTAAATCATGGTGGGAATATGGTGGCCATGTGGCAACGGTGGGCAAAAAAAGGCGGGATTTGGGCGGTCATGATGGGAATTTCATGGATCAATCTGGGAACAGGGCGGATTGTTGTACAACAACCAAAGTTCCAAGGTGGGAACTTGACGGCATCTGCTTCTTTCGTCACACAAAATGCCGGGAGTATGACAGCTTGTTCTTTAACTATAAAGAACATTTGCAGGCAGTTTTAAAAATGTCTAACTCTATGATGGAAATTTACTGGCACAACATTTTTGGTCAAACACATTGGCGGAAATATGGTGGCACATGTAGAGATGTCAAGAGTCCAAAGGCGGATCTTTACTGGCATAACATTTTTGGTCAAACGCAACGGTGGAAATATGGTGGCTTTTTTTGCGACTGAGAAAAAAGTTTGCTTCTATATGCCAAATTCCCAAGTCCTATAGTGGGAATTTACCAGCATTGCATTTTTGGTCAAAGGCAGTGGCGGAAATATGGCGGTTTGTGAACCTAAAATTGGTGGCACCTCAGAAAATTTCTTAAGTCCTATGGTGGAAATTTACTGGTACCATGTTTTTGGTCAAACACCATGGCGGTTATATGGCGGCTTTTTTGAGTGAAAAAAGTTTGTTCAAACACATTGGCAGAAATATGACAGCTGTTTTATGAATTAAGATTTGGCAATGTACATTGCCAAAATATTATATACAATGGCAGAAATCCAAAATCATGCTATTTTTTTGTCCACATAATGACAGAAATATGGCAGTGGCACAATCTTGGTGACACCCCCCCAAAAAAAAACAAGAGGGCTGTGTGAACAGCCCATGCTCAGCTGATCTTGACATTCATCACACTTGCAGATCTATGAACTTGGGAAATGATCAAGGTCACCCATGTTCTGAGTAAGTCTGCCCATTATAAAAGAACACTAACATGTGCAACAAAAAGGTTCAAGTAGTTCTCAAGTTATAATGAAGAGTAAAATTCATGTATGTTGCACTGTGACCCCAGAAATGAGGTCAAAGTCATTCATGTACTGTCTGAGCATGACCTTCATACAAAAACATTAACATGTGCAACATCACAGTACTAACTCAAAACAGATCTCAAGTTATCAAGTAAACAATAAATTTTGTGTCAGTTGTCCTGTGAATTAGCACTACAATACCCATTGACTTCCATAGTAATCAATAGGAAAGCTGCATTGATCGATAAGTACCCGAGTTGAAAATACTTAAAAATCAGGAATCTAAAGCAGTGCCACCTAGTAAACAACTTTGTTTGACCCTTCCACAAGAACATGTCCATCACATTTCACTTTAATCTGAGTGACAGTTCTGAGAACAAGTGAAAAATAACAAAACCATATAAAAAAATTCAAAAAAAAAATTAGAAAAAATTGCATTGCCACTTGGTGAACAAATTGGGAACTATGTGTCCCTGGAAGTGTCTATGAGCGATATCAAAACAACTGGGTGAGCAGTTTCACAGGTGAAGAGTTTTTAAGGTTTGCCCCCCAAAAAACGAAAAAAAACCCATAAAAATTCCCCAAATCAAGAGAGCGTGACCATTTGAACAAACTTGGTAGAGATCCACCCAAGGCACATCCCCACCTAGTTTGAAGTAAATCTAGCCAAAATTATTTAAGTTATAACCATTACAAGAAATTCCCGTGTTAAAACTTTTGTAAAGATTTTTGAAAAAAAAATCATAAAAAAACCAAAATTCATTGGAACATGACCATTGGAACAAACTTGGTAGACACCCACCCAAGGTACATCCCCACCAAGTTTGAAGTTAATCTTCATGACGGTTTTGGAGAAGAAGTCGCAAATGTGAATTAGCATTAGAATACTCATTGACTTCCATAGTAATCAATAGGAAAGCTGCATTAACCGATAAGTACCCGAATAGAAAAAATCGTTAAAAATTAGGAATCTACAGCATTCCCACATAGTGAACAATTTTGTTTGACCCTTCTATGAGGAACATATCCACCACGTTTCAGCTTAATCTGAGTGACGGTTCTGGAGAAGAAGTCGAAAATAGCTATAACCCACAAAAATTCATTAAAAATTAGTAAAAAGTTGCAGCACCACCTGGTCAACAAATTAAGAACACAGTGTCCCTAGGTGTCTTCTCGTGTGATATCAGAGTGATTGAGTAAGCAGTTTTGGAGAAAAAGATTTTTTAAGATTTGTCCAAAAAAAGAACAAAAAAATTCATTAAAAATCCACAAATCACTGGAGCATGACCATGTGAACAAACCTGGTAGACACCCACCCAAGGCACATCCCCACCAAGTTTGAAGTGGATCTGGCTGACGGTTTCGGAGAAGAAGTCGAAAATGTGAATTGTGGACGGACGATGGACCGATGGACGAAGGACCATAAGATAAGCTCAGGTGACTGACAAGTCAGCTGAGCTAAAAAATTAGCACCAAAAAAAAAAAAAAAAAAAAAAAAAAAGAGGCACCACCTGGTAAACAAATTAAGAAGTAAAGAGTCCCTAGGAGTGTACCTGTGTGATATCGAAGTAATTGGGTGAGCGGTTTCAGAGATTTTTTTAGGATTTGTCCCCAAAAGAACCAAAAAAAAAAATCATAAAAAATTCAAAAATCACTTTAACATGACCACTTGAACAATCTATCTAGAGACCCACCAAAGGTACATCCCTGCCAAGTTTGAAGTCAATCTGGCTGACGGTTTTGGAGAAGTGGAAAATGTGAATTGTGGACGGACAGTCGACGGATGACTGACCATCCTCAATAAACTAGGCTGACTAATAAATCAGCTGAGCTAGTAATCAAAATCTAAACTGGAAGCACATGAGTTATCATTCTCACACCTTTTTATTCTTGGTTTCACGATGACATCACAGGCACTGACCTACAAATCTCTACTGGGTGGATACAAGTGTGTATTCCCATTCATTTCAATGTTAAGTAGGCCTTTTTGGATGCAAATCACTCAGAGCTGGACAAAGATTTTGAGTTGAAAATCACTGATGCTTTTAAACTATACTCTGCTCTATTAGTACATGGGGTTTAATAAAAATTTGACGTTTGGAAACTGTACTTTTGACTCTTGTGGTCCAGCATGTTTTACATAGAATATATAGGTTGCTACGGGCTTGTTTGACCCTACTTCTTGTTGTCAATGCATGCTGTTCACGCCTTTTGATTCGCTAAGTGCCTTAAGTGCCAGGATGGTGAATCCAAGAATACAAAGATGTTAATTTTCAGTCATTTATTTGCACAATTAACAAATAAATTAAACTTAAAAGTTACCAAATAATAAATCTATTAATAATTACATATACTAAATGTATAAAATACATAAATGAACAAATTGCATTGTAACTGTAATAGTGCATGATTTCAAATATACTTATTTTTGCCTTTAAAAACACACACACAAACTTACACTTTTGACATTTTGTTTATTTATGTACTACCCTCCCCTGTTTAAAATTTTAAGTAACAGAGTTCTGAAAGCTTGGAGAGGAAGTTTCAACCTCCACCAAAGCTTGAAGAAATTACACAAAGAAGAATGTGACAAAGAAAATTTTTGTTATGGCATTTTGAAGGGGAAGGGGGGGGCAGAGACACACATCGACTGAATCAACAACTCAAGCAGCTGCAAGTGACGCTGCTCATGCAGACTGCTTATGTAACGCTCTGTGTGCATGACCTAGTTTGCACTGGGGTCTGACCTGAAGCACACTCAACGGGTCACAGTTTCTGTCTTGCCACTTGCACGTGTGGAGGTACCTACACTGCGCACACGGCTTCAAATAGTAGTTTTATGTTTAAATATGAGGCTAAGTTACTGAACCGTTCCGTCAGAAACTTGGTACTCGCATCCAACCATGAAAGTTCAGCTTTTATTTCACCAGCAAAGTACAGGTTTGTTGTTGTATATCTATAGTTACTCCCCACATCGAAAACTTGCATTGTTCAGAGTTGTTTATCGATCAGCTGTTCTTACAGGTTTCCTAATATAACCATTTATCGCCCACTAGCGTATACACACTGTGCTACATGCTGTAAAACAACAGAGTATACGTTCAACTAACCTGGCGAATTCTAGTCTATTCTGTAAACATATGCCTTCCTTTGAAACAACAACAAGGATGAACAATGGATCCAGAGCACTCAGGTATTAACAACTGATCAACAGAAAACTGTGAACCATGCAAGTTTTGATGATGTATCACGTGATCCCGTATTCCGCACGGCGCATGTCATAGCACACTGACTCGTGTGTTTATATTTATCTATTTACTGAAAATTGTTATTTCATCTTCTTAAAATGTTATCAGAAACATGCAGGATAATTATAAAAACCTATTTGATTTTTTAATTGATAATGTGAAGATTTTTAAGTGCAAGTAAGACTGCTCGGTAGCGAATTGGTGCAAGACTTCTGCTACTTCCGTTTGGCGCAATTTTTAACTGCTGTCTGTGAACGACTGAATGACAGCAGACCTGCAGACGGGAGTTATCATCGATTAATTGGGTATGGATTCTATTGAACTGTTAAAATATAGAAGAGAAGATCACAAGATGAAAGCAGAATGGGTTGTAGTATTTTATGATGGTGATAGTCCATCATCACGGAAGCAGTATCGACAGTGAAGCCTGTGAATCCAACTGATCATGTTTTGTTGAAACTTGGAACCGGCTGTCAAGTTGCCAGCCAAGGTGGCGGACCAAGTCCCAGATGAGGTGGGTAACTGCCAGGGTTTGCATATTGCCGTCTGAGGGATAATACTAATAGAAGTACAGAAAACTGTCAAAACTTTTCACCGCGTTAACTATGTTAATTCTTCTACTTGTGCATCTTGTAGTTGTACATTATTTTTTTGTTTGTTTGTTTGTTTTTTTTTTAAATTTACTGACCCCATATGGCTACAATTGAAGTATCACTACTGTCCAACTGGAAATCTCTATAGTAAAATTTAGATGCCCTGGAGCATTTTTTCAACTTCTTCGCATGAGAAACATTTATTTTGCTACAATGCTCCAGTTGGACAGCCCTGCATGAGTATACATGTACAGCTCCTATCTCATCATTACAAATACAGTGAGGAAAATATTGCATGGACCAACCTGTAAAAATATAATCTGGCCGCATGGAATACGAAAAATCTGGGGACTGGCCGTACAAAAAACTCACCCCCCCCCCCCATATCAAATGGTCCCTCCTTATCTGATAAAATTTACATTTAAATTATGTTGATTAGATTATATGTCAGAATATTGACTAAAAATGTAAATTAGTTTCCTTAAATTAAAAAGGGAATCCAGCTGACTGGTATGCAATTTTTTATGAAAAGAGATCTTGTAGTTGCAGTTATATGTTAGTGTGTGGAGAACTTGCCCAGTTAAAAAAGTTCTACTTCTTTCTTCTCTCTCTCTCTGTCTCTTCACTATTTCTGCTCTTCTCCCTCTGCCTTAATTTTTTCTTTCTGCAGGGATGAAAGCTTGTTTTCAAATTGTTTTTTTTTTTTAAGGAATTCATTTTTTTTCCAAGACAAAGAAAAAATAATATCCTTTTTGCCCAGAAAGCCTTATTCACATAAATAATGGAGAGGTGGGCTATGGTTTCATTTTTTTTTTGTTCAGCAAAGTCACTTTTATCCCTGTTTCTGTTCCTCTCATTTTTCATGAGAACTTCATGCAAATTAATGGCCAATTTGT
Source organism: Hermodice carunculata (assembly GCA_964020975.1). NCBI lineage: Eukaryota > Metazoa > Annelida > Polychaeta > Eunicida > Amphinomidae > Hermodice > Hermodice carunculata. The sequence goes on along the minus strand of OZ026622.1, from coordinate 28,225,231 downwards.
TTTGTGGTGAGCTGTTAAGAGCATTTTTTTATAAATTGTTTATTTTGTAGTCATCTCCACCATTTATTTTTTTCTGACATGGCATTTGGGCCAGTACAGTTTCATGTTTTGCTTCCCCCAAACTTCATTTTAATGGTTCAGTTAATGTAAGCTTTGTTAATCAGTTAAATAATTTGTCTGCCATTTGAGCCTACATAATCACAAAGTTAACTGGTTCTCATAATTTTTTAGGAGGACCAGTTAACTTTGAGATTATGTGGGCCCAAATGGTCCAGACATGATCACAAAACAGTCTTTGCAGTTTACCTTGGTATTGAATAGTGCAGTGCAAGTTTTAATTAGTAATGGTTGAAAAATTTTCAGTGGCATACATACATAGTACATATTGCCATATGTAGTTAGCTGTGTATTTTGTCTGGATCTGCAGGTTGTCCTACATGTAAATCAAGGGCAGCCCATTCCAGCTGAACTCAAGCTGCTTGCTATCATCATGCCATAAGAGTGCTGCTGAAAACATATGAGGAGACTGAGAAATTCCAGACCATCGGTCATTGTGGTAAAGTTACTGGGAGGACTGTTCCAGCCACACAAGTATGGCATTAAAGGCGACAGGAAAGGATTTTTAAAAAATGGGATTGAGACAAAAGGCTGTGTGTGAAACACCTGAAGGTGAGATATGAACATAATTCCTTTCTGGCAAAATTTCAGTTATATGTACATGTATGCACAATTTTGTGGCAATATGTCATCAAATTTTACTTGAAAACCAGAAAATACATGTACCTGATACTGAAAATAATTATTTGCTGGGTGCTTAATTAGAAAATTAATGAAACTTAGCAAAATGGATGATTGGTTTGCAAACATGAAATTTGAAGTGAAATTCCATGATAAGTCTTCTTGTCAGTGGGAGACATGAAGTTTTTACCTTTTTTTGTCCCTCCCTCTAGCAATGTCATTTCTCCTGATATTGTAGACATAAATTAAGGTAAACTGAAGCACTTTATTGGAATAATAATGTCATGAAGATAAGATTAAGACCAAGGGTTGAACATTTGTATCCTGTGTTACGTAAGGAAAGTACATGTAAGTAGTTCTCACAAAGATGTTTTTCAATATTTGTCCTTGATGATAAGATCATTTTAATTGAAAAATGGGTCCAATGAAGTAATGTCTAGGTAAACATTTTCAAATATTGGATGTTCTGTAGCCTGAAACATAAATTTTGTTATTTCAGTTATGGCAACTACAAAACTGAAGATATGCCTGAAAGACTTCACACATGTCATCAATTAACAGATAAAGACAGGCCGTCACATCTTATCTCGAGCTGAAACTCCTGGACTTTTTTTTTTTTAAAGACTGGTGGCTGAAGCAAACTTCAAGCAATAGCAGAAATGAAGCCTAGCTCTGATTGTTTTGTGCTGGACTTTTGATTGCCCACACATTGCCTGGTACAACCCAACTCATAAAAATATTTATGAGTATATAAGACTCAAAGGCTCAAGTAACCTACTGTGGACTTGGTATATTATACAATGATCTTAATTAAAGTAATTACATAGGCATTAAAGGGAAACAGCATCTGATGATATATCGACCTCTCAATGACATTCCAGCAAGATCTTTTGATATAGAAGTCTGAATAAATTACATGCTTGATCCAGCTAGCAAAAGTATTGTGTTATTCTGGAAATGTACACACATATGGCCCTGTGTGTGTATATTATTGCAATGTATATGTACTGTGAATGTACCTATTTCACATGATTTTCCTTGTTTTTTGCATTTCAGACATTTAATTGAGTTTTAAATTAATACTATTTTGAACAATCCTTTGGTTTAACCCATGGTCAAATAATATTTCACTAAATTTTTACTTTCACAGTTTTTTGCCAATGCCAATAGTGAAATAAGGTTGAATTTACAGTATCTCATCTCATCTGGGGCATAGTAAGCTTGACTTTAAGGGCGTCACTGCTGAATTAGCAACCAGCTCTCTCCATTCTTCTTGGTCCTCTGCTTTTCTCAGCCACTCATTGAGTTTCATGCCTGTTTTTTCTTGGATTACAGTATATTGATACATTTGTTCTTGCTGGGGGAAAAAGTGTGGAAATATCCGTGAATATTTTAAGGAGCTTTGAGGGCAATGAAAATAAATGATTTATGAGAAATAGTAAAATGGATAATTCTTGGAGGACTGTTTATTGTTCCAGTTGTCAAACTTGTGAGACAATACTGAATTTTCTTTTGGATATTCAACATGAAGATTAGTCGATCATAGCTATAAATAACACACATGCAAATTCAATTTTTTTTCTTATAGTTTTTGCAGGTGGTGTGAAACTCGATGGGTATATATATGTATATATGCCGCAGACACAGAGCCACCATAATTCCCGCCATAATTGTGGACATCATATTCCCGTTAGTGGATCTATGGCAGATGCACCGCTTTCATCCTTCCAACACAAACCCATCGTGTTTCCACTAATGGGGAAAGGGCGGGCATATGGTGGAAATTTTGGCCATCACATGCCCACTATATTTCTGCTAATGCATCTACTGTGGACGTACATCCATATATCCACTATATTCCCGTTAGTGGATCTATGGCGGAAGCACAGCCATCATCTTTCCACCACAAACCCGTAATGTTTCCACTAACAGGAAAAGGGTAGAAATTGTGGCCACTATATTCCCGCTGATGCATCTATGGTGGTCGTAAAGCCGTATACCCACTATATTCCCACTAGTGGAACTATGGCGGACATACAGCCATCATCCTTCCACCACAAATTGAAGAAGGGCGGAATAATGGTGGGGATTTGGGCCACCACATACCCACAATATTCCCGCTAGTGGATCTATGGTGGACGTACAGCCATCATCCTTCGACTACAAATCCATGTTTCCACTAACGGGAAAAGGGTGGCCTTATGGTGGGAATTTAATTAGACCAGGTACCATAAACCCACTATATTCCCAACATTGGAAAAATGGTGGATACAGCCATCATTGTCCCGCAAATCCCCTATGGGTGGCATATAAGCACGCTATCTTCCCGCCATTAATCCGCAATTCCTGTTGGCCGACACAAGACCGCCATCGCCACAATGGTGGGATTTTGGCGGAAAAGTTGTCTGATTTGCAGATCAAAATTCCATAACCTTTTTCAAAGTTCTTTCTGGAAACATGGCGGGAATACAAATATTCCCGCCATATGACCACCGTTTCACGTGCCATCATATTTCCACCCTTTTCCCACCAAAAACCCGCCATTAATTTCGGTAAGGGTGCCGCTGCGGTCTTTAACCCGCTCTTCTGTCAAGGATAATATTTTTACACCCATGAAAGTATATATATTTACTTTCGCCAAGATCTCGAGATTTCATATGTGCAATAAAAATTCGGAAAAAAGCGCACCCGTGAGACAGGAGCCGGGCTATTGCATGAGGGTCTGTTTTCAAGATTTTTTGAGGCACAAATGAATAAAAATTTCCTTACAACCTTTAAATTTTGTGAAATGAAACTTTATATAGGTGTCCAGGTTCTGCATTTTTGTTTTTTCTCTAAAAGGAATGGTTATCCTTTTACCAGCTGTAGAAAGGGTATCTTCTCAAATTGACCACTTCTCTGAATTTAGAATTCCGAAAATCACACAAAAAAATCAGAATATATCCAAACGCAGGATGCCGCACGTAAGTTATATTCTTATCTTTTCATTCCTTTTTATTTCGTGAAAATTGGTCCACCCATTTTCGGGATAATTAAAATTAAAATTAGGAAAGTTGTCACCAAAACTAAACCGCAGAAAATGGCCCCAAAAGGAAATCTGGCCGTGTTTGGTGGTATTTTCGGCTGTTACTTGAGCTGTGTTCACTCCACGGTTACGACTGTTCTTGTGTGAAAAGAAACCATGTGCTACTATACGTTTCATACATTGTCATAAAAAATTGAACATTAAAAGCCGTTAATAAATCCCAATCTTTGATGTCGTTCCACTGAAACTTGAACTATTCTGTGGTTTCCTTGTAATGGTTTCTCATGTGGCCCGCTACAAAGACAATGAGAGAGGTGGGGCGAAGGGGGATAACCATAATCGCATTATCACCCTGGGCAACCAATTTTGACCCCTGTGTTCAAAATGGCGGCGACGACAAACAACAACCCGCGGTTTTACAGTTTGTTTGTCAAGTTTACAAATATGACATCGCTCACTGCTCATATGTTAGATCGAACATTGGAGTCCAGCAAATTTGGCATCACTCACGACTCAAACGACAGATCAAAGAAGCGAATGGCTTTTTTAACACGATGGTATAAGTGTCCGACTTCTAAAGAGCAGCCTTGAGGTCACCTTGCCCGTGATAACCTGGATGCTTAACCTCTCCTTAAAGACCGGTATAGTCCCAGACGACTACAAGGCTGCAAAAGTAACACCTATACATAAGGATGGAAACAGTGAGGATAGAAACAACTATCGCCCAATATCAAAGACATTGGGGCACTAAGTTTGAAATTAAATCGAAATATGGCTACGGTCTCTGAATGGCTCTATCAGAATAAGCTTGTATTGAACATTCCTTAATGTCAGTCAATTCTTTTTGGTACCCACCAGCGTCTTTCAAAATGCAATATTGATGGCTACAATGTTTCAATTAATGGTTCAAGTATACGACAGGTCAATGAAGCTAAACTGCTTGGTGTTATTTTTGATTCGGCATTGACCTTTCAGACCCACATTGACAAAATATACAAAAACTTGGACTTCTGAAGTACCTAAGAACAATTCTACCGCAAGACTACACGAAACTACTGTTCGATACAATCGTTAAACCCCATTTTGAGTATTGTGATATTGTATGGGGTAACTGTAGTGCAGGACTGTTTGACAAGGTGTACAAGCTCCAAAAACGTGCGGCTCGAATATTCACTGGTGCCTCTTACTTAGATCCCACCGAGCCCTTATTCCAACAACTACAGTGGAATACTTTATATGACAATTTTAAATTCCACAAATGTATTTTAATATATAAGGCTTTACATGGGAAAACGCCCTCCTATATTCGTGATGGATTGGTCTTTACGAGTGATGTTTCCACACGAAGTACCAGATCGACCAGCAAATCCCTCCTATATGTCCCTAAACCTAAAATTGATATATTTCGCAATAGTTTCCCCTACTCCGGCCCCTTCAATTGGAACAAACTTCCGGAATCTGTTCGTCTGGAACCATCACTGGAAAAGTTTAAAAGGAGCTACTGGAAAACCAAGCCTTGAATTTTATTGACATTCTTCTTTTTATGTGTATATATTGTAAAAAAAATTTTCAGGGCCAAAATGTAAACTAGCGTCACGCTAATTTTGTAACCCTGGTGAAATAAAGTATATCTATCTATCTATCTATTGATGGAAATGCTTCACTTTGCACAGTGTTTCGGAAAGTTTCATACAAGTACGACCTGAGCAAAATTCAAGGCGAAAACCACGGGACGGTCAAGGAAGGAGAAAAAAAAAACGGGATACCACTTCGCTGGATAGAATTGCAAGATCGCGGTTTCAGAACCAGAGGAACATTGATTGTTATGCTAGCTATACCGCAAGAAGTACATCATGTGCAACGGAACGCAAGTTTGCGGACGTTTCGACCGGGACAGTTGTCACTGTCAGTGACCAGGTAGACGTTCCCGGAGAAGGCGAGTGGCATACAGATGGGCGACCAGATCCGTCGGATTTTGAGTTTAGTGGCTTGGCATGGATGGACAGTAATGTTACATTGGATACCGAAACACTTACAGACTCAGAACAAGAAGACTCGGTGTGTGGGATTGAACGGCCGACATGCTGTTTTTTTTTTGTTTGTTTGGCAGTGGCAGTGTGATATTAAAAGACATGTCATGATTATTCATAGACTTTTACTGTGTGATAAGTGGTTTTGATGCATAAAAACTGGACATACCTGGAACTATAATTCACTGTATTCTTAAAAATTATGAGTCTCATCAGCTCAAACATTCAAGAATCATTTTTTGGCATGCTGTAGTGGAGGGGACACATATTCTTTCATGATTCATTGGTTGTTTGAATAGACATGATTGTAAATTGTACTGTACAAGGAAGCAGGCCTCGTTTGTGTTATAATCTGTCACATTGTACAAACTCTTACAAAAAATGAAATATATATATAGTTTAGTGTGCTAGGTTGGATGATCATGATGAACATGAAATAATGAAAGGACCTGAAACTATCAATAGAAATACAACACTCCTCACACAATACAATCAAGGGAACTGGTAGACACTGTTTGCAAGTTTTGTGAATTGCAATTTGTGAAAATGCGGAGTATCTTTCAAATGTAATTGCCAAAAAAAGGCGAGAAATCTTTCCGGCAAATGAGCATATACAGAAAAACAATTATCAATCTGTCCAAAAATACATAAATGAGTTTGTGTTTTTCAAGACACCTGTATGCGGGCATTATAAAACATGCAACAGCATGAAGCTATTGTAGGACATTCAGAAAAAAAATAAACAAACAAACAGCATTGTTCATGTACCAAATTGGGGGAAGGGGGGGAGTGAAGAAAAATATCTGTGTACTAATGTGAAAATGCAGAGCATTTTGACTGGCCCGTTACAAGACACGGAGCATGTTCTTCCACATATTTTTTATCTCTGGGTAATATTTCATTCAGAGCCGCACTAAAGGTGAAGCAGCTGAGGGTGGACCAGGGGAAAGTTCCAGGAGTGGACCCATGGAAGAAACTCACAACTGAGGAGTTGGAGGACCTGGTCGTGGACATGCCAGTTTCTTTAGATGGGTCATGGATCCAACGAGGAGCAGACTCCAAACATGGATTTGTTACAGCAATATCCCAAGACACAGGCGAAGTAGTTGACGGACACTACATGTGTAAGACCTGCCTGGCTTGCCAAAGGTGGGCCGACAAAGACAAGAACAGCCTTTCATACCTCGAGTGGTATGTCAACCATGGACCAGACTGTCTGATGAATCACAAAGGAAGTGCATCATCTATGGAAGCCAGTGGTAGGTCATTGTGTCTATGTTTTTTTGCTTATACCATATTTTTCCTAATAAGGACGCCAGCTCTAATTAGACCCCCCAACCCTACTTCCTTGGAATCAAAATGACACAAAACCACATAAGAAATTCTATAATTTGTGATCATTTTTACAGTATATATAGATCAGCGTTTTTCCTAGAATTTTGTAAAGATGGTGCAAAATCCATATGACAGGGCACAAAAAGGGGGAGAAGAAGGAAGAAGGCAGGGCATAATCTGAAACTGTACAAATAAATAAAGAAAATATCACCAGGGTAGAAGGGAGCACCGGGAAATTGAAGTGAGCCCCAGGATAAAGGCAGGGAGATTCTCCCTTCTAAATTTCTCAGGGAAAAGCACTGTATATACATATGTGTTATGTACATGAAGCAGAACTGAAACTAAATCATACTGTGAATCTTTAATTTTGATTCACCATTGAGAACATTTGTGAAGTTCTTTACAACAACCTGACCTTGAAAACTTTGAACAGCAGGCAAACATTTGTATATCTTAGCAGGGACATACAGACGTATGTGCCTGACCTTAGGGAGGGACCACCATTTTTCAAAGACCAGTGTCATGCTTTACATGTTATTTTTCACAATAGGGGGTATGATACATTGTAGGTATTAGACCTACCCAATGCTTGCTGTTCCAGGCCAGGGTCACTATACACCTACTTGCAATATGTTACTTGTTTCAGGTGCAGTAGAATTATTTGGCAGGTCGATGGAGAAGTATAATGTACGGTACAACCCGTACATTGGGACGGGGACTCGTCTGCCTACAAGTCCGTGTGCAGGGAACAACCGTATGGGGAGGACTACACGATAGCCAAACAGGAATGCATAGGCCACGTGCAAAAAAGGATGGGAACAGGCCTGAGAAGACTGTTGGAGGGAAACAAAGGTACTAGCTTGAACACGTGTTTAAAAAAAAAAGAGTTGGTAAAAACAAAACTAAACTGGAATAAATATAGACAGAAGACAGTGATGGAAGTATGAAACAATTGTCAAAACAAAAATAGAAAGAGGACAGTGAAGGAAATATGAATGAAGGAAGTATGAAAAAATTGTCAAAACAAAAATAGAAAGAGGACAGTGAAGGAAATATGAATGAAGGAAGTGTGAAAAAAATTGTCAAAACAAAAATAGAAAGAGGACAGTGAAGGAAATATGAATGAAAGAAGTATGAAACAATTGTCAAACCAAAAATAGAAAGAAGACAACGAAGGAAATAGGAAACAAGTGTATTGAAATAAGGTAAAAATTCTGTGTTACCCACATCGTATTGTACACTAAATTTTGTGTTTGTGTTTTGTCCATTATTTACACAGGGAAGCAGCTTCCAGATGGGAAACAGCTCGGTGGCAAGGGATGGCTTACTCATGGGAGGATAAATGCCATGCAGACCTTCTACGGCATTGCGCTCCGTAGCAACGCTGGGGATCCAGACCGCATTGCAAAGGACACCTGGGCCATGCTGGGCCACTATGGCGACCCACCCTCACACGACCAGTGTCCAACAGGCCCAACAAGCTGGTGCAAATTCCAGGTTGACCAAGCTTTAGGGACAAACAGCTACCGGTAAGTAGTTTGGGGGGGGGGGGGTGTTTTTTAGCACAAGATACTGATTACCAGTTGCTCAAATGGGGCAAAAGGTTTCAGATAGTTGTATATAACATGGACCATCATATATTATTGTCCTGAAGATAGTGCTTGATTCTTTTACTGTACACAAACATTGAAATGTCTGAATGGGAGAACATTCATTAGCAGTTACTGTATGGGGCATAATGGTATGGGAGTATCAAAGGATGCAAACACAATGCAGGTGCGCTCTGCCTTTGTTTATGGTTCATATACAAACACTGTCAGATGTCAGCCTTGGCATTTCATCGCAAATTCCTTCCATTGTGTTCATGGCTTTTGTTATGCCTTCATAATGCTGTCACAAATAGGTACCAAAGTATCCTTTTTTTCAACAAGAGAATAAGCATGTATGATAGCTATTACAGCGACATGTACCAGTGATCATTGAGGAGGGAGCAAAATAGAGAGCTTTTTTCTATTTGGATTTCAGATATCGTCAATTTTGAATAGGAATACCTGAACCATGTGAAGAGTGCCTTGTAATCTTCATTTCAAAATAGCTACATTTTATTTTCAGGCCACCAGCACAGCCACTAGCTCCAGCCGTCGTGGAATCAATGAGGCCGCTGTTCAACACCCTGACAGACAGAGAGCTTGTGGGGTCTTGCTCATTGGGAGCTACACAAAACACCAATGAAGCGTTACACCATGTAGTGTGGACGATTGTTCCTAAGGCACAGTACCACTCACCCGATCAGGTACTTTTAGGCATCGACCTGGGAATCATGTGGTTCAACCGAGGTATGAGGGAAACGGTGCATCTGCTGTTTGAGCAGCAGGACTTAGTACTTGAATTCCCTGAAGTATCACATAGATAATTACAATTTACCTCCATCTTATACCCGTTGCTTTTAACAGATACAATCACAGTGTGTTTTAGAGGATGACAAAATAAGTTACCACCCAGTTGATTTACAAGCTTTACCAGGCGTGTGATGGAGGACAACAAATTATATTTACAAGGGAGGAAATTACATGTGCCCCACAGACACTGTGTACAAATTGAACATTTTTAATGGATACTTAATTATGGACTGACATACATACCTTTGACATATATACATTTATCTCTTTGTACTATTTACTTGAACAAGCGTTTTTGTTTTCTTTATTTGTTTTATGGTACATTTGAGACTGGAAATTTAACGATTTTAGTAGAATCCTTTGCAAATCCGAATATGTGTTTGAGTGCGATCCAAAAACTGAAGAAACCTTTGGGATCTGTGTTCATGAAATATGCAGATCTGATCTTCTGCCTATATTTGTAGCCTTGTCTGCAGCGGTATCAGTATCTTTGTACCAAAGTTGGTAGAGATATCAGACTTGGAAAAGTCGTCTTGATATTTTAAGAGATCGAGAGTCGACTGTCTGGAGTACAACAGGGATAGTTGATACTTGATGACAACGAAAAAGTGCCACAACCCATTATTTATCAGATTCCTGGATTAGGTACTGTCATAAGAGCTTCCGAGGACTTTTCACCTGCTCCACAAAGAACAGATTAGCTGATGCTCAGATGCCGGAAGAGATCTTGCTTGTCAATATTACGTCTGATTTTTTTGGGATTGTCTAATTGCGTTCCCTTGATTGACATAAACTCATAATGTACATACTCTACGATGCCCTCATTGATGATCAGTAATCAATTCTGAAAATGATCATAATGTTTTAGTAAATTGGGCTTCTGCACCGTGTAATATGTTCACAAGGTTTAGTGAGGAAGTACTCTGTATCAGGACATTGGACTTTTTGATCATCCTTCATGATTTCAGGGAGAGTCCAGCCTTCCTTTCAAATCACCAATATTCGGAAAGCACTGTGCATCGGTTTTTGTTTTCGGTTTCGATGGTAACATTTGTTAGAAAATTGAAAATGCCTGATTCATTACAGACATGTCTTCTTTTAAATGGATGACTTATTACTGACATGCTATATCACTCATAATTATGTTTTACCACTAACATTTCTCTTAGCAGTTCATTGCAAAATGCTCACCAGCTTTTTTTTTTGCACTCGTGTTCTTTCTGCAGCATATCTGCTTACAACTATTAACTCTGTATCTGTAATTTTTTTTTCTCGTCGAAATCCGTCTATGTTGTCAAAGATGATTTGAAATTTATCATTGGAAATAAGATTTGCCTCTGATAAAGCATTTATCTTTTTCTTTTCTTTTTTTTTCTTTTTTTGTTTTGTTTTTTGTTTTTTGTTTTGTTTTGTTTTTTGTTTGCTTTGTTTTTGATGCTTACCTATTTTTTTACAACTTACCAATTTCCTAAGAACACGAGATACTTACCCCTTAGAGGCATGGTCTCAACCATGTTACCCACGAGAGTGGCAATGATGGTCAAAATGAAACCAACACCCGTGACAGGAGGGGGGGGGGGACGGGCTGTACATGACCAACTATACACCTTTCTGACACAACATGGATGTCTTACTCCTTTTCAGTTTGATTTCAGGAAGGGTCACTCCACAGTGACTACTCTGGCACAGTTTGTTGATTCTATTCAAAAAGACATTGACCAGGGACGTTGCTGTGGAGTCCTCTTCCTGGACCTAAAGAAGGCATTTGATACGGTGAACCACCCTATCATGCTTCAAAAACTTAAGAATTATGGTATAGCTGGTATCGAATATGATTGGTTTTACTCATATTTATCTGGTCGGTCACAGCAGACTGTGATCAATGGAATGTGTTCTGAACCAAAGAATATAACATGCAGTGTCGCTCAGGATCTATTTTGGGCCCGCTTCTATTCATCCTTTACATTAATGACCTACCATCAGTTGTCAGAACATGTCAGATCTCTCTAAATGCAGATGACACCGCCATATAATGCTCTGGGCTGGACTTTGCTGAGATAGTGAGAACCCTTTATGAAGAGTTGCTCACTGTCTCAGGTTGGTTCCCGTTGATGCCCCGAAGTAAAATAAAAAAGCTTGAACCAGCACAAATACTAGTCGGCAATGAAAAAATTGAACATGTTTCTGCTTTCAAGTACTTGGGTATCATACTGGATAGCACACTCTCATTCAAACAACATGTCGACTACCTTACCAAAGAGGTTAATGGAAGGATTGCAGTTCTTGGTAGGACCAGTAGATATCTTCCTCAGCATATTCTTTTAACACTCTATAAATCCCTTGTCACCCCTTGCTATGACTACTGTGACATTATTTGGGATGTTGCCCCGGTACAGTTTAAAAAAAGACTTCAAATTCTTCAGAACAAGGCATTACATATAAGACCTAAGACTAACAAATACACTCCTGTCCAAGAACTGCACAACCTCTGTAATCTTCCCATGCTAGACGACGGAAGAAAATATCACCTGGATATTTTTATGTATAAAGCTGCGAACAGTCTCCTACCAGTATCAGTTACACGCAACTTCACTTACTCCCAAACCCATCCATTCACATGCAACCAGAGCAGCCCAAAGTAACAATTTTCATGTGCCTTCGGTCAACCTGAATTATGGTAGAAAAACAATTGCCTACCGAGGGACACTAAAATGGAACTCCCTTCCGCTCGAAATAAGGCAGCTTCCCTCCCTTTCCCTGTTTAAATCAGCAACTAAATCCCTCCATTAGTAATCCATTACCCTCCCAGATAAGACACTGTTCACATTTTATATATTTATTGTTTTACCTTAGTTTATATGTTTTTATCTATACACCTGTTCTTTATTTATATGTAAATGTGTATTTTATGATTCTGTTATTCTTATGTGTATTTTATTTATCAACTGGATCATCTCGTCATATTGTCATTGTATTCCCATTGTACCATCCAGGGCCTGGCGGAAGACCAGTGAATCCTCACTGAGCCAGCAACCCTGGCTAAAGAATAAAGAATCAATCAATCAAAACAGAAAGCCAAACCGTAGATAGTGAGGGCATCAGCGTCACTGGTAACGACTTCCGACATATAATGATACGTTTTCCTTAGGGTTTCCCATTTATCGTGCTTTTCTAACTTTCACTACAGGGCCTTGAGTTTTTCTATAGAGCAGGTTTAATATTTCATTATGTTAATAGCAGCATAAGTAAATTTGTAATATACTTGAATGGACTTTTTGTACTGGGTATCATGTTGTGTTTGACTGTTGCGTTCTGTACCTTCTATGCACTTCATCTGTACACGGCACGCTTCTGTGAAAGTGGTACTGAAGGGGAACACACTCCAATGCACTTCTAAGACTTGCAATTTGCAGAAGAGTACTTCCAATGCTTTTTTTAAAAGTGCTATTAAATAACTAAAATGGTCATACATTTTGCTGTACTTCTAGGACACTGAACTTTAAGATTAAAATAACTGGAATTATAATGCACTTTTGAGGAGTCTGCGTTTTTGTATCAAAGTCAGGGCGTTGTAGATTTCAAGTGGAAATTAGGTCATTTGGGGAAAGCATGTGTGCATCTTGAATAACATTGCCTACATCATATCCCATGTCAAAATGAATGTAAGCATTAAGCAAGAATTTATAACAGAACTGTTAGATGATTATTCCATACTTTTTCAACTTGTAAGAATTTTGCATGGGATTTGTCAGATATTGTAAGTTGTTTATGTCTAAATTCAATAAAGTTACATTAAAAATATGTAGATTTTTGTTGCCACTAAATTCATCAAAGAATTTTTTTCTAGTAAGAAGCTGCAGGGTAGATATAAGAAATTGCAAGATTTTTACACAACTATTTAAAACCGGCGGGTTTTAGGTTTTGTTCGAAATGGGTCACGTGACACTCAACCAAAACCATTGACGCACCCTGGAAATTGACGGCGCCCGTGATCAGGCTGTTAAGAGGAACTACCAAGAAGGCAATAGAAATGTTTCAAAGGGGCTTTACTCTCTTTGTGACTCACATGATTATGGCCTCAACATAAGCAAAGAACAGGAATAAGATACATTTTTCTCTGTCTGGGGCACATATGACAGGCCAACACGACAAACATGACTTCTATCATGACGTCAACCCAAGGCACAAATCAGGCAATGCTGCGAGTCTGACCATTTTAATGAAAGTATTGAAATGTGTCTTGAGAATTTATATAATGCATCTAATTTGAAGTAAGTCTAAACAACATAGCATAAGATAAATAGCATTTCAAGACTTGGATCAATTCAAATGACACAATATTTGACGATGTTGCCATGTGGGCGATGATACCAGTTTCGTCTTACGTTTGATATGGGTAATCCGCTGAAAGCTCTTCTTGGCATCCAGTACAAAGGAGAGGCAGCGCATATATATCATATTATAATGTTAAATAAGCCTATCATTTACTTAATAATACTACAATATGAAATTGTATAAATACTTCTTCAGGTGCAAAAAACTACTGGATGCCATGGTAATTGTATCAGCCAGTTGCAGAGATTGCAGTAGATGAGCGAATGGTAAAATCAAAAGGCAGGTCAGGAATCCGACAGTTGGTTGAAACATAAGTTAATTACGAATGTTACAGGGATTATATCAGCACAATAGGTACACGCAGTTGGGAGAGAGGGCAATGCCCTATATAAATCTCACTTGCAGAAGAAGACAGGTAACACAGAACAGCATGAGACGAACAACACCAAGTAGAAGAGGACATGACCACCAACGAGACAAATGTGGGCCAGATAGTGTTCACTATACTTATCCTATATGAAGAAACTGGCTGGTTAACTTTAACCAAATGCAGGAAAATGTCAAATCTAACTCTTGTGTACAAATTGGTTAATAAACTTTCTCCAGATTCATTGGTATCCAACAGTTTATAACCAATGAACCAGTTCGGTTTGGGTTCAAAGTGTTATGCCATTGTGTGTCAAAAGCTAGGTGCACCTTCACTTTTGAGTGAGCGGGATGAAATATTGGGCATTATATTCATCGCTGTTAGTTCAAAATAATTGTAACAAGTTCGGGAAGCCTGAAAATATTAATATCTCTAAAATTGTCAAGTGATCCATAAACCTCAATAATAATAATAATAATAATAATAATAATAATAATAATAATAATAATAATAATAATAATAACGATAACGATAATAATGATGATAATAATAATAATAATAATGATAATAATGATAATGATAACGATAACGATGACGACAATAATGATAATAATAATAATAATAATAATAATAATGATAATGATAATAATAATAATGATAATAATAATAATAATAATAATAATAATAATAATAATGATACAAATTTTACACATTTTTAAGATAAACATTTACTCTCAGTCATGGTCGTAGGTCATTAACATAGTTATTTTACTCTTATATTTTTACTTTAACTTTACTTGTTAGGATCTGCTTTGATATATTTTTTTACTTCAATTCTCGCCACTCGAAGCTTTGCATGACAATTGCTTCCTGGTCTGTGGTAACATAATTGTTTCACTCATTTATTTTAACTTTAACTTTACTTGAAAGGATCTGCTTTGATATGTTTGCTTTACTTGAATTCCTCCACTCGAAGCTTTGCATGAAAACTGCTTCCTGTTCTGTGGTACAACTATGACTAGTAGAAAACATTTAACACAAATACTTAAAGACGAGCAGTGGAAGTCCATTGATGCCAGATGAGGCAATATGAGATACGTTAGCCAAGGCAAAAGCTTGCGCTTACAGTGGTAAGACAACAAAGCAAGTGGACTGAAAGTTAGGCATCATACTGAACATGTTACACATTACATTCCATATCCTAACATGAGGAAAAATCTGTGACCTTTGAGGTACAGAAAACTCTATACCGATATAGGTAACTAATAAACTTGTTGATTACAAATCTGCAAAATTATATAAATGTGAATACACAGCTACATAAAAGGATTGAAGCACAAAATTTGGCAAAATTTACATGGAAAAAAAAATGCACATTTTCTATTTCATATACATATACATGTTTAGTGAATGATCATATATAATTATATCTATGCAAAAGTTTCATTCATTCAGGTCATTCAGGTTGAATTATTTTTGCATGTGATGAACAGTGTGATGAACAGTACATGGGGTTTGGTACAGATATCGAATGGGCAAGGCGCCAAGCCAAGGTTGATAAGGATCGGAAGACCCATATGGGAGGAAAACCTGCTGTCATAGACCAGTACAACCAATTAATGGGAGTTGTTGTCCGGCTGACTTTTGTCATCATTTAGTATGAAAGAGTCGAAGAGATGGTGGAAGACCTTGTTTAGCCATGCAGTACATATAGCTGCACTGAACAACTTTATCATCTTCCAGGTCTGAAAAACTATCCAGTCTGATTTTCCAGAGTAATATAATATATATATTTAATGTTGGAAAATAGATTCAAAATGAATATGGTATGTACGGGTAAAAATTGACTTTCGTTGCAAGTTGCCCATGGGCAACTAGAATATTTTCTCATCCCCAAACCCCTGAAGTTACCCATTTTATCTCATGTAAATTCATGAAATGGTTGCATAGTGAGTCACACACCACTTGGTAATTTCACAATGAGCAGTGTTCCTGTGCAATAGAGATAGCAAGAACAGACGCTATATTGCTCTCCTGTAGAGGGCATTTTAGTCATTCAGGGCTAGACATGTATATACCCATTGCGTTTCAATTCAATTTGCAACTGAGGAAATTTAAAACCACTTCTTGCAGGAACAGCGAAATTTGTGTGGTAAAATTATGCATGATGGGTACACCCCAGCTGCCAATACAATAGATTAATTACCCCAATTTCTCTTTTCCCTACTCAAGGCCAGCATGGTTTGAAGCCAGGGGCTGATCACTGCGCACACACTCTCAACCAACTTGTTTGTCACTTTCTCTTGATATCTTAATTACTGGAACAGCTGCCGCTAGTCCAGTTTCCTTTTCTTCATAGTACAAAAGAGATGTACAAGTTCACTTTCCCTCAACCAATTTCTATGATTAACGTGTCAATGCAATAAAGCATTTTCTGAAAATTAACATGATTACCACATTTTGTTTTTAATTTGAAAAGAAAAGTTACTGGAATAAGTTAACTGCAGCCCCTATATCTATTGACTAAAGTGCAATTTCATTGATATATAATAGCGATTAGGTTGTGTTACCAGGTGTTGTTTGAAATCCATTTCAAGTCTGACCCCTGCAGCAAAGGCTTGCAAGGAGAAATAGGGATTAAAACCGTCCTACGAAATGCCTTTTAGTCGGGTAACTTTAGCGGAAGTGAACACGGCATGTACATAGTTGAAATGCTCACAATTTTTATTCTTGCAGCTTTAAAAGTAGTCTTTTATTTTAACGTTAATTCAACATGCAATCTATTGGGAATACCTTTTCTGTGTATTGGAGTGTGTATTCAGCTGAATACACAGATAATTGGTAATTATGACCTCTTCTACTAATTTACCTTACTGCATTGGAAAAAAATACTGATTGCTGATATTACGAGAGATTGTATGATTTTAAGTCAAGGTAAAAGAAACAGGTTAAAAGTGAAACATTACATGCGGTACTGGCTAATAACACTAATGTGGTTCATGACATTATACGATAGCATATCGACTCAACGAGTAGGCAAATTTCAAAAATTTCCATTTTCAATTCACAAAGAGAAACTTGAAATTAAATACTCTTTTAGCATAATTATAAAGCCATATCAAGAGATGACGTAAATCTATGTGTATAACCCACAAAGTCATATTGCGTTATTTCATCTTAAAAGTTAAATATCGTTTTCAGATCTTCATGAATTTTGTGTGTTCTGTTTTATATACAGCTGAGTACACATAATAGTTGATGGTGACCTCTCCTATAAGTCATTTAAACTGATAAACTGTTATCTGCAGGTACTTAAGTAATTCTTATGTGAAATGTATATAAATGCCACCAGATCACTTGTTATTCCTGTTGTGGCTCATATAGCTTTTTGCTTTTATCCCTTACTTAATTTTTATTTTGATATATACTGTGGAACTCTGGGGTCAGTTGAATATTACAGTAGATTTACTATGTGAAATGTATGATGCGAGTATATGTGGCACTGATGACCTTGGAATGACCTTCAAATTATAATTCTCCACTAGAAGTATGGAAGTGTATCTATTTTACAATAAATCTTGCATTTATTATGTCACAAGTGGGTTTTCAGAAGTTTAATCAATATTCAAGCTGACTGCACCACCAAGTTCTCCTGACACCATGTGTAGCAAGCCTTACTCTTGAGTCAGACTACAATACAGAAAGTACAAAAACGCTTATTTCAGGGGCTGATGTCAACTTTTTAATATGCAGGTGTCTCTTTAATATTCAGATTTATGGCGTTTTCCATAATTTCAGTGGAAAGACATCGAATTATTTTGAAACAATGTGTGTGGATATTAAACACCACTAAATCACTTCTTCAGTTCCAAAGGTGCATTTTTCTTTTTTTTTCTGTGAACGCAATGACCACGTTTGCCGTATATCCTGTGTTATACAATGTTCAGCATCTACCCTGAATCCTCCACAGGACCTATTCACTCAATAGTCTGTGTTAACGTTCGCCCAATAGTTGAAACCGCTTCACTGGCCTCACGGGTTTCTGCTACACAGAGGTTTTACTGTAGTGTCATTACGTGAAAGAAAATGTTGGTATTTGTAAGGGACATTTATTTTTTATTTTTTTTATTTTTCATTTGGGGGGGGGGTTGCTTTTGGAAAGTTATGGCTTGAAAAGTCTTTAGAATACAACTTTAAAATTGCACAATTGTAGTGCTCTATATGGGGCTGCATATGGGTAACCTTGATCCACTTCGCAAAGTCACAAGTCAATTAAAGTACATTTTCCAATGGATCATGCCTAGTTTTTAAGCTAGGACTCCCAAATTGTGCACAATTGTAGTCTTTTATACAATACAATGGGCTTGCATCAAATGGCATATGGGTTCCTTTGACTTGCTTCCAAAAGTTAGAGATCAGCTGTCGTGAATTTGGTTTCCAGATTGTAAACTAGAACATTTTCAATTTTGCAATGAAAAGCATCCTCTATTAGGGCCAGGATAAGATTGAATATTACACTTATTTTATACCAGAGTACTTATGTGGTGGTGCTCTCAGTGATGAATAGCACCACCGGCTAAACCTTATTTTTCAATCCAAGTCCAATGAAGTATGTTTAAATTAACATGATTTATATCTTTTTTCCCTGCATAATGCACTCCAGGAAGTGCAGTATACTCCCATGCACTTTCCGCTTCATCTATGTCCTTCAGTGCACTTCCAAGTGAACTTTTCTGCACTTCCTTGTGCCCTGGAAGGTTTGGCCACATTTTTGATGTACAACCTGTGCAAAAGTTTGAATGGACTTTTTAAACTGGTGATCATTAATATGTTTGACCACATGTCTGATGTTTTACCTGTCTCCATACACCCGCGACCCACATGCTGGTAATCAATACAAACCACAGTCCTCGGTTTCTACCACCCCCCCCCCCCCCAACCCAACCCAACCCAACGCACACAGAAACTCCCTTCTTGAGATGTAGCCAGTTCCGACAACCTTTTGAACACTTAATCTTGCCGGACCCAAACCAACTCTTAAAGCAGGCAGTGTAGTTCTGCTGAAGATAGAATGGGTCCTGACAGCTGAACCAGCTAGCATCCCAAGGAGCTATCTTCTATCTTCAAATTACAGTGTTTAACTAATCTAATTGGAATATCATTTTTATCAACACGCCCATGTTGTTCGAGGAGCTTTACCAGTCTTCTAAGTTGGAAATATTTAAGAGCCATGGCATCATTACAAGTAGCTCATCGCGTCCCAATCTTATCATTTTCCCTCCATTGGGCTCAAGAGGTATCTGTATTTTATCCTTTTTGCCATTGGATATGTGCTCTTTTTTTTTTTTTTATAGATGTGATTATTTTTCTCTGATATGAGATTATATTGTTGTCTCTAAATACCCACCCCTCTGATTTGTTGCGACTTTGTCTCAACTGCTCATCATGTCCGAAACTACAAATAACTAATCCATATTCTTGACATTTACCACTGTTTTGTAACAATGGGACACGTTGAAAGAGAAAGGAAAAATGTTGGTTGGGAGATCCCTTTGGTGTTACTACCCGAAAATTTTTATGTCCATGTTTAATACTATGCAGTCCGATGAAAATATATTTATAATCCCATTTGCAATCTTGCTGGTTTAAAACCAACTGTTTAATGACCACCTATGGCAAACAGGGTCACGCATGTTGGTGACTGCACCTATTCTTATGCAGTACACGCTGGCACTGAAAACAAACTCGTTATCCTAACTAACTTGATCGTTGGTCTTCAATTACTTTTTTTTTTCATCGTTCAGGTACACAATGTTGTAACTTCCCGCGGGGATTCTGATTTTAAAAGCAACTTTCCCCTTTGTCCGTACATCGTCTGAACACGTTGTTCTAGGTCGTGATATGCGAAAACCAGAAGTACATATTGAGATTGGCCGGATGAATTTCGCACGATGTATTTTTATTCAGTTCCAACAGCAGGGAAAAAATGTTCTTGCAGAGGGTCTTGCTGTTGCTTACAATTTTTTCTAAAACAATATTTTCTTAGACTAACTGCAATCTTCAAAGTCCTTCCATATATGGATATAAATATGTAATATAAAATTTGTCGAAACCATCCCTGTATTTTCAGTCATACTTTTTGTTTACCGGATCTATCACCAAAAGTAAGTGTCCTTGGTCCCACACCTTTTTACCCAACAACCTAAATTCTCGGCCTGCATACGTTGCTACTGTGATGGCTGCAAATGGGATTCATGTTCTTGAGATATTTGAGAAACAGACAGCTGAAATTGTCGTTTTCTGAACAAGTTAGCCTTGGTTGTTAAGAGTAGTTTTGTGACAGATTAAAAGGATGAATATCGGTATGCCATCCATACATGTATTACGTTTCACATCTGTTGTGTAAATCATCAAATATCATCAGATTCTTATTGTTTGATCTAATTAGTTAGCATCCAGCACATACTCGGCATTTTCATAGAAAGTGCACTCTATGTCCAAGGATGGTACCCGTTTGGATTTTTTTTTTTCAAACGGGCCTTGCGAAAAAGTGAACTTTCTTATTTTGTGCTATTGGTTGAATAACACCAGTATTCTTCCTTCAGCAATTTTTCTCAGAATTTGATATTCCAATTGAAATAGACCTATGCCAGAAATACACAGTCTGTCGCAATATAGACAACCTGGTAACGGTAAATTTATTTACAACTTAATTTTGACCGATACAATTTTTTTATCAGACCCCTTGTGCTTTTAGGCAATGCGAAATGTTTAAAGCTGTCTGATGTTAAATCCTCCATGAGACAATTAATGTCTGATCTCCATGATATATGATGCACTGTGTAAAGTGCAAGTGAAAAATGAAAACGAGTAACGTGTGAAGACCTGTTGTACACAAAAAAACTTTGCTTCATGGCATGTGAGCTATTTGCTTACGAGTCAAAACACAATATGCAGGAGCTGGTGTCTTTAACAATTTAAGCAACAACCTACTGCTACACCTACATCTACCCACACTTCGAATACACACACACACACACACACACACACACACATATATATATATATATATATAAATATATATATATATATATATATATATATATATATGTATGTGTGTGTGTGTGTGTGTGTGTGTGTGTGTGTGTGTGTGTGTGTGTGTGTGTGTGTGTGTGTGTGTGTGTGTGTATTCTGGGGAAATTTTCCCTCTCTCTTCCATAACCAGTGCTTATCCTGACCTTCTGGTGGGAAATAAATTAACAATCATAGAAAAAAATGAAACAGACTTGCACCCAGATGGGACTAAAGAATATATTTGTCGTACACAAAGTCCTATATAGGACGCCAGCTACCTACAAAATAAAAGACATGACCGGCGAAGACACATGAGGTTCTCTCTATGCTCCAAAATTACAAAAAACAACTGAAGATGTATTAAAAAAAGATTCAAAAGCTCAGTAATACGTCATACGTTAAGTGCTTGGGATATCTATAGTACATCCCATGACTTTTGGTTTGCATTGGTAGCATCCTTGTTCTCATTTGCGCCAGTGAGACCAATGCTAGTTTTTTCCAGCATGACGCTTCATGTTCTCCCATCATATCAGGCTATGAGAGGCCATTAGAACAATGACATAAGCTGGCAATGCCAAAATTTATTTCCGAGTTCGAATAGCACAATGGCTTGAAATGCCACCGGATACGATTGACCAAATGCACATAACATGGCCCTTGCCTACTTTGAGCATTAACATGCTCAAGATGCTCGCCAGCTAATTTGCATAGAATTGACCATCCACCAGTTCATAGTTTTACCAAACAACACGGGCATTTGATGCGAGGAATGTGCCCTTGAGACTGCCTTCTGTGCCACAGAAAATGAACGGCAATTCGCTTCGTGCGATTGCCCAATAGCATTACTAGCCCACCAAACCCACGTTGGGAATTTGGCCTGCATGCTGGATAACATGCAAAGATATTTTGTCTACGCAAAAAGCGCCCGTCAACCTTGCCAATGGCACGATAAGCCTTTGTTATATAGGCGAGCAACGAACGTATAGGCTAGCCATTCATGATTTGATGATAAATACCTAATTGTATGGTTCATTTCCTTTGGCAAATACTATAGAGGCATGGTAAATAAATGTTAGCAGTATATTGCAGTTTATTACAGAAAGACACAGACCCTTCATACGTTGCCCAGAATCAGATACATAAACTGCTGACTGATGGTACAACATTTTTGTTGTGCTTGTGTAATTTTGGACAACCTCTCTGGATAAACAAACGGATCCTGAACTTGGTAGAAATCCAGCTTTTGTTGATCCTCATCTGGATTAATTTCCAGGTGGAGTACTGTCATTTCTTGACTTTTAAGGAACTCTTGATATCAAGAAGTGATCAGTAAGACGATCATGATCTTGGCAGAGACCTACACAAAGTACACTCCCACCATGTTTGAAGCGGTTCACGCGTCAACGATTGTTACACTTGTTTTCATTTATTTTTAATGGGACAACTTTTAAAAAATATGCCGAAAAATCACAAGGCCAAAGGCTTTAAAACACGTCTGGATATACATAAAACAGAGTGTGACTTATTTTGGGTAAAGAATCAAAGTCAGATGAGGACAGACTGTTCACGTAATCATTCTTTTTTTTTTCTCACACAAAAACAACTTTTTTTTATGAAAACACGTCTTGCATATGATCAAAACACAAATTTGCACTTGGCTTTTTTGGACAAAACTCAAAGTAGTTAGATCAAGCAAACAAAGCAACAGCATAAAACGGTGTCATTATTGGATAACAAGAAGAACAGTATGCAACCAAACGTAAAATATGGGCCTATACATGCGACATTCACTTGCTAGCCAACGGAATAGTTACGGCTACAGCGTTAGTGAAAATTGAAAAGAAAAAAAAAAACGCCAGAACGATAGGAGATTGTAAATGTTGTAAAGGCGACAGGCCACTAACTTGGATTTGGAAAGTAGTACCACAGCAACCTATGTGCTTCAATATCCAATCAGAACAGTCCAAGTATTTTCCTGTCTGGCCATGTAGGGTATATACAACCAGTTTAAACTATATGAATTATAATCCACGAAATTTCACTAGACATGTACACCTGCATCAATCTATCAACAAGTCCCTCAGCCTAAAATGACCAGCATAGCACGATATCTCATATATATGGACCTGCATTCATGCGATGGATTAAGGCGCTGCTGTTAATTAAATAATATTACAATCTATTAAATGCTAAAGTAAATACAGGTGATTATACAAAGAGAAACCAAGTTTTTAATTTCAGTCTTATCGGTGTAGAAAATTAGTGCTGCAGCCTACCACGAATGGCTATTTGAGAATAGGACAAGTCAAAACAGTACTGCTTTGTTGACCTGAATTGCACTCTAGGTAGGCTAGCCTATATTGTACCTGAATTGCATTTTTGCATGATAATCTTTGCCCTATTTAATTTTTCCTGTTGTGAACCCTACATTTATAACGTGTGTTCACTTAATTTGATAGCTTGGAACCTTCTCTTTATGTAAGTCGCTGTAGTAGAATAAACTTCCATAACGCCTTCTGTGCTTTACAGTTTGGGTGGTGTTGCTGCTGTTATATCTTGACTACTCTCTTTAAAGTACCTATTGTTTAATGAGAGGCCATTTTAGCATGTGTAGTTTGAAGATTGTAGCTATAATGCATGTACATCTGGATTTGTTACTTCAAGTACACATGTCCCATGGTCCAATATTAGTTCTACATGTGGCGGCACGGTTTTTTCTTGTTTATCCATTTATTTTATTATTATTTTTTCATAAATGTTTATGCCCCTTTGATTCTCTATTCTTAGTCAGGGATCAGGATGCCAATTACTTCCTTTGACATTTCATCAGATTTTTATCACATTATATCGACCATCCAAAGTAAGATAACGAAGTGACGCTGCTGCCATTCCCTCAATTGTAATTAATTAGTGAAACTATGTATGATGTCAATGTTTGCAGCTGTAGCTGCCAGGACATTGTAGGAATTTTCCCAATTAAACTCTGTTGTTAATTATTTGATTTGGACCTGGGGGGCTGGCAGTGCTGTTGTCACAGAAGAATCCTCCTTCATTACTCGAGGGACATAATTTTGGATCGTCTGGACATAACTTTGTAAGCAAAATGATCCTACTAAATAGTCCATACCACTGAGAATGGCTTGAATTATTTGAGCCTCAGATAGGTAAATAATTAGAGGCAAAACATGGTTGCTGTGTAGTCCATCAAGTTTGTTCATGATGCGTGGATTCTCTGAAATAATTGAGCATCGCTAAGTCAGGCTTTGTTGTTCTGTACCCCAAAACATCTCAGGAACAGTTCTTTTAAGGTCATGTATGTGCCTGGTGTGACTAGGGTCAAATACCATTTACTACTATTATCCTTTGATAAGAAAGATAGTCTAGTCATTTTTGAGCATCGTCCAGTTTGCCATAACCTGGCCAAAGCTTAGGAACGCTGGGTGAAATTCTTTGCATCGTACATCCCAGTTCCATGGTGGGGGGTCAGTTGCCAAAAGAATGTCACGTTAGCTCTCGTCTTATACCAATGTATTTGGCAATGGTGTTGCAAGACCTGGGCCCCTGTTGTCTAAGTGGATTGCTAGCTTCGTCGTTGTGTGGTGAAAGCTGCAGGTAAAGTATTTTCCCTGTGGATAGTTAAACTCCTGTGGTGCATGAACAATGGATTCTTCACCCAAACTGTTACTGTAGTTTTGACTGATACTTGGGGAGGAGGGGTTAGCTGAATGAGAGCCAGGAGGTGTTTTATGCTTCCTTTCCGTAGCATATCAATCTGTATGCTTGCAAAAAGAGACTTTTGGCTTAGGCTGTCAAAAGGAAGAGTGTCAGAGATGATCTGCGCATAATGACTTGGGTTACTACTAGATATTTAACGTAAGTGATCCTAATGCTGCTTACAAGTACTGTTGATATGTGCTGTATTCGATTCCAAATTCCTGCTACTTGGTTCAAAATGACAAATTAACAAAATAGGATAGGTGTACTGCTAACAATACTGGCAAGGATGTGCGCTTTTCTTCCATGGTATACAGCAGATATATTATAAGTTTTTGACCATGAAATGGCAGAGTCTCGAACCAGTAACCTTTGGCATCAATCACCTAACCATGTAAACATGGATTTAAATGGTCAAAATTTATATCCATGCCTAATTATTTCAACTCTTCAATCCAGTCATCGAGGGTACCCCTTATTGTGATTTAAAATGGAACAGTAACAACATATGGGAAGAAATGCTGTGAAGCGATGTACACAAACTATACAGTTATGATACATTGAAAGAATAATATGTACAAATGAATGCAAAATCATTAACACCAGTGTAATTATCAAATTTCTTCTTCTCAGGCATCTAGAACTTAAATGCACTTATTATAAACTACTGCATTCATTTATTTGTGATGTAAATTGGCAATAGCCAACAATCGCTCGGGTTCACAAATACCAATATCCCACATATGCTTAAACGTTTCCCATGTAAGTATCATCTCCTGACTATATTCTACACATGTATACCAAACAACGGTACAGCCGGCAAGGTCATGTATAGAATTGGAAACGTTGAGAATCTGATTTCTGCAGGTATCAAAAAGGGTGAGTGTACTGCTAACGATATCTTTCATTTTGTGGTTTATTTTGTCTTTATGGAAAACATGGCGATAACGATAACACACATCTCGTCACCATGTAAGGTTTGAAGACTCCTTGTCCCATTCACCCGTTACAGTATTCTACCAGCAACTTTGAGTGGCACGGATAGTCATGCAGGCTCGATTGAATAAACGTCTTTATACTATGTTGACACTGTATGGCAGCACTACTTATGTTACGAGGGACCAAGTTAAACAACTTTACATAATTGGATATGCTTTGTGGCTTTGCATTACCAAGATCCATGCCCCTCACTAAATTCAATTAGTTCTTCAAAAGTAACATTAGAAATGACTTACCATCCGTCACAATTATTGCATCCGACGTTGTTTGATTGTTGAGCCAGGCCACTTGACATGTAAAATTCTGTTGATAATTCTTTTTAAAAAGATCTAAGGTACTGATCACATGTACTGTCCCATCTTTATTCATCACTGTCTTTTCGCCTGATGCAACGCACGGCACTCCCCCGTCCTTATTCATCACTGTCTTTTCGCCTGATGCAACGCACGGTACTCCATTCATTATCCATTTTTGCTTGACACGATCTCTAGATTTTATTCTTTCGATTGTACATGAAAGTTTCACTCGATCACCCATTTCATTTTCAATTGTAACTGAAGGTTTTTTAGGACACGCTGAAAAGGAAATTAAAACGGAGTGAGGTCAAGGAAATATAGTGAATAATCTTATAATTTGGAATTGGCAACACACACACATATACATACATATATATATATATATATATATATATATATATATATATATATATATATATATATATATATATATATATATATATATATATATACACATACATACATACATACATACATACATACATATATATATATATATATATATATATATATAATTCCTATAAAATATTATACAGGCGAATCTGTCACCATGCGGTTAAACTTATTTTCAAAGACAGAAAAGCGATGCGCCCCACTTCCGAAAAATGTCAGAAGCCTAGTGTGCTTGTGTTTCCTTTGAGTTATATATTATCAGTGTATAAAACTCTCTCTCTCTCTCTCTTCTCTCTCTCTCTCTCTCTCTCTCTCTCTCTCTCTCTCTCTCTCTCTCTCTCTCTCTCTCTCCTTTCATAATGTACGCTGAAGGCTGTGACATGCTTCCTCCTTCCTCATTCAAGCATTAAAATTCCCTATCGCACATACCCCTCAGTCGCCCCTAAGGTTGCCTAACGAACAGTGTTGGCATTCGTCGCAGTTTTGCTCCGATTTTTTAAAACTTTACAATGATTGATGAAGATATATGTCATCAGGCTTAATAAAAGGCCACTAGTGTAAATGCTTGTTCATGGAGATTGCTCTGGATCCGATACCCATACCTTGCTTAAAGGTGCTCGGAATATATCTGCAGTGGACCTTTATTGGTGTAGCACAATTATTTGAGTTGTAATTATAATTTCCTGTGCACTTCAAAGACAACCTGCAGAACATCCTAATTTTAAAGCCATTTGTCAATTTCTCCGAAATTACACAGGGAGTTCCTATTCCCCTCTTTGTTCTGCAGCTGGCACACTACATTTTCAGGTTCTATTGAAACATTTGTATTTCAACATTTTTTTCGCCTGTCTTCAAAAGTACCACCTTATTTGTCTCAGCTTGCCTTAAGAAAAACCGCTGCTAGTTTTAATTACGCAGTAGATGAATCGAGGTTCATTCTGTTTGACGGTGAATAATAAGTTTTTAGTGTCTAATTTAAAAGTAGTAACTAACTGCACATTATACTTGCCCTCAAAATTGTTACAACTTAAATGTGACGCACCTGGAGTGAAATGCAAAACAAGTAAATTGCTGTGCACAACATGACCTTACATCCTTACAACTAAATTGATGTGCCTCTCCAGTGATGGGCGGTAACTGAGACGAATGTAAACAAGCATGGCGCACCAGATCTATGCTGATACAAGGGCTACAGCATTTTCTTGGGGGGGGGGGGGGCGATGCCCAATTAAGCATAGAATCAATATAATTTTTCATGGCTGCAGAATGAAATGCTATTTTTTCTCACTCAAGATGGCTGTTGGTGGGGAAATTCATGATCAGTTTCTTGAAAGTTGGCACAAACATAAATCACCATGTACACATTTGCTATGCGAAAAACCTTGATTGCTAGATCAAGTCTATGCTTCATAGTTAAATAACATGACTATCTGCTGTTGGCCTGTGACATAGTTTTTCAATGCTGCTATTAACAAATCCATAACTAGTACCACTGGACCTTGATAACTTACCTATGACCGTTATATTGTGGTCATAATTGCTTTTTATTGGCTTCATTGGACTACATTTATACAACCCTTCATCATTTAGTTCCGTACGTGTTACATTCAGCGCAAACTCCTCTGTTATCAGAAAGGTCCTCCATCTGGTGCCAGTTGATCTGGATTTGTCTTTACATAGTCTCTTTCCAATCCTAATGTGATTTTCTGCCTCAAATGTTCTGACCGTTTTGGTCCAATAAATATATCCTTTGTCACTGCATGCGTCTGTGACTTTAGCACTACATGGGATTAGAAATCCGGTACCTTCAATAACTACATGCTCATCCGTTGCCCCATGTACATCAGTTACTGAAAAAGATCAACATTTGCAAAGGGATGTAAGAATAAACATAAATACTGGGAAGTGTATCTACGGACTTCAGTATTCTACGCACCATACGGCAAAGTAAGTGAACGAAAAGTACCTTTTTATATTGTACCTATATATCAAAAATGACATTGGAGTGCACCTCTGTTACCAAAGCTGTCCCCATATTAGATTATCTGTTGTTAACACTCAGATGGAGAATGAATTTTTATAAGCCATGATGAAAAAATGGATGTGGTATCACGTATAAAATATTTGTCTTCTGAAATTGACAAAGTATCAACATGTTTCAAAAGTGACATCTAACTAGTTTGTCTGGAGCCTGTTTGGTTACTTAACCTAAACAACCGTTCCCTGTCCAAAGAAGAGTTTTGTCTCAAATGAGATGTCCACCTGTAGTCTTATTGATGTTGACATAAAAAGTAAATTTCTTTTCATCCTGTCATGTCTCAAAATGCAAGCCACAGAAAGACGTGAGGGGTTGCTTATTTACGGCTCTAATTAAAGTAGTCCCCTTATTTCCAAACACGTTTTACCGTGTCGATAGCTTATTACCATAACATATGATATCTATAATTCTCATTGTAAATATCATAAAAGCATCATGGAGTTAGTTCTACTTCATCATCATCGGTGCCCCTGTAATGAAGGGTAGATTCCCTAAATAATAATAAAAATAATAATAATAATAATAATAATAATAATAATAATAATAATAATAATAATAATAATAATAAGAAGAAGAAGAAGAAGAAGAAGAAGAAGAAGAAGAAGAAGAAGAAGAAGAAGAAGAAGAAGAAGAAGAAGAAGACGAAGAAGCATCATAATCATCAATTAAACTAGATAATGATCATACCTGTTTTACTGATAATGATGTATATCACATAGGTTCTTGGGATCAAAGCAGTGATGTACATCATCAGAGGGACTGTAGTGACTGCTGCATATCAAATGCATTTACACTATTATTATCAGTGATTACAACATTATGTGCATGACTATAAGGAAGTATTTAAGTTCCACTGAAATGATTTTGTGATTATTTTCAAGAATCACGACGTCTGTTTGCACAAATTGCTTCATCCAATGACTACGGACGTTGGTATGAATGTCATGCATTTCAATAAAGTATGAACTACTTTAAAATCTCAAAGCGTAGTAGTGAGAAGCTTGAGTCTACAGACGGCGCAAATATAAACATGTTTTGGGCTTGAGCAAGTGCCACTGATAGTGTAGGTTCTTGAAAGTTCTAGATATATCCCTAAAGTCGTTTATTGTATTGGTAAAGACCTTGTTTCACTGTTATCCCAGGAGGTATAGATGCCTTT
This sequence comes from Hermodice carunculata, assembly GCA_964020975.1. NCBI lineage: Eukaryota > Metazoa > Annelida > Polychaeta > Eunicida > Amphinomidae > Hermodice > Hermodice carunculata. The sequence continues at coordinate 28,195,329 of OZ026622.1, read as the reverse complement.
AGTTGCCCAGTCTGTCTTTTTCCATCTTTTTATGACTTAATATTTTACTGATGGAAAACTCTACAAGCGTTCCTGAACTAGACCTTTCTCTTAAGGAGGGGGGGGGGGGGGGACACTCTTTGTGTACCGTGTCTGATCATGATTATCACAGGTCTATACGTTCAGATGAAAATGATGGTATCATGGAGACTATTAAGTACCTTGTGGAGAACCGACGATGCTGTGTACCCAGTTCTTATGAATATACCTTTACAGGGCTTGTAAGTTGAGCATTTTGAGGGCAGTGCACCAGAGACTGCTCTGCCTTGCTCCATGGGCAAGTGTGGCCTTCTGGTGTCAGGCGGACAGCACTCCCCGGCTCATTCACATGTATTGTGCTGGTCACGGAGGTCCCTTTCACTCTATTGTTCTAGCCTTAAGTGTATTCATGTAAAGGTGCTGATGTAAACATATTTCATAGGTTTTGTTTAAAATGTCCCTTCTACAATTGTATTAATACATGTAAATGTACAAAATTTCGGTGAAATTGCCATAGAAATTTACCCAAAAGATATCCCCTTGGAGGGTAACAAATTCAGATGGTTTCAGAGATGTGTTTTTGGACTTGGATATTCAGGTCACTTATGACAGGTTTTGTATCAAATTCTATCACAAAATAGATGAGCTTAACTTTGAAGTAGTTAATTATCCAGGACAGTAATATTTCGGATACTATTGGATATAATACATTTTTGTCACAGATTTTGAAATTTGGTCGTATTTGTTCTAAATTTCAGGACTTTGCATCAAGAACCAAATTTATTTACAATAAACTTGAGTCAAGAGGATTCAAAGGTGTACTTTTGATCAAATATTTCTACAAATTTTGCTGTAAATATCCCGAGATGGTTAGGTAGTTTGGCTTCAATAATTTTAGAGATTTTAGACTTGGCTGTTTTGCTACTTAGTTTTATCTTTTGACACCATTATGTTTAAATGTTCACCTTTCAGACATTTTAGGCAAGCTTGTTTTCTGTTAGGTAAACCCCCAGGGGCTACAGGTAGCAAGAAGCGGCCTACGACAGTTACAAGCTTGTCTAATTGTACTTGATGTCTGGTTAATATTTTCATTGCATTCTCTTGACATAAATACAAAAGACCTTCATTCTTTTCTGACTTGCCCTATAATTCTATTGTTAACATCCAAAGATTATTAGAAAGTTTGGCCACAATAATTTACATTTTTTAGACTTGTCTGTTTTGCTACTGAACTTTATCCTTTGGCATCTTTCTGTTTTAATATTCACTATCAGACATTTTAGGCTTACATGTTTTCTGTTAGGTAAACCCCCAGGAGCTACAGGTAGTAAGAAGCGGTCTACGACAGTTGCATGTTTGCCTAATTGTACTTAAAATCCTGTTAAGAAAAATTGTTTTGATAGCATGTTTTTGGCATAAATGCTAATGACTTCCATCCTTTTCTGATATGCCTAAATGCACATTTACTCAGTATTAAAAATTACTCAAAATTTACAGTATTTTCTCAAGTATCACAAACATAACACATTTAGTTGACATATTGACTCAGGGTTGGCAGTTAAATAGAGCTTAATTATTTGAGGAGTAGGTGTCATCATGGAGTTTGTTTTACATCTCTGGTGCAGGATGTACATTGTTACAGTCCTTGTTAGGATTCCCTTGGTTTGTACAGGTGGTCTAGCTGCAACTGTTTATTTTACAATCACTGGGACTGAATATAATGCACCAGCTTGTTTCCACTTCAGTTAAACATTGGCGGATGGTTTAACTAGGATAAGCTGTCCAGCTAGAAAGGGTACATATTGGTTCAGGGGTAAGTCAAATTGTTCTTATCTGAACCTGTACTATGAAAGTTTGGTAATTATGGTTTGTTTGACAGGTATTCTTCTTCGATATGAAGCTTTGAATTTATAAGCAAAACTTCACATATTTGGCTAATTCTTCAATTGCCACGTTCATATTTATTCATTATTATGTGGGTTGTCTTTGCTGAATATTTACCTTAGACAAGGAGCCGCTACTCAGAAAGACATGTACGGGTAAAAGGCTCCGAAACATGTTGAGTAGTTACCCGCTGAAGACCCTTTAATTTATTTGGGCTAATACAGCCTATGTCAAAATTTTACAGAGGAACGTGTGCCATATGGAAAATAGAACTTCTATGTATATAAGTTAGACAGGGACAGGTTAGCTTATGGAGAGTAAAGAGTTCAGACTGCGGAATAGGGTAATGACTACTAGGAGGTGGTTTTGGACAAAAAGACACATATACAAATGTGCTATGTGATATTGTATGTAATTGGTTTATGCAATCATTGTGTATTATTTTACCTCCCTCATTATTGGGGGGGGTGTATTTTTACATATTATTGAAGTAAACATTTGTTACATATAGAAAAATTATCTATTTAAACATTTCTTCTGCATCCGTTGTAACATGGAGGTTGTAAGCCAATATGTCAGAGTTGAAGAGTCTGTTAATAATAACTTTCGATTCAACAAAACGCTGTATCTAATTCTCCAATGAGATGATGCATAATCATGACACCATAAATCACCTGGAGAATATCTTTGTAAAAGCAAAGCAAACCATGCAAAATTCCAGTCCCTAGAAAGTTCGAAAAAAAAAATGAAAAAGTATAGCATCATTACCAGCTTACAAAAGTTGATAAAGGTTCACCTCTTGAATATCTGCATGTAAAATGAAAACATACCCTGAATGCACTCTGACAATGATGCTATACATGTACTGTATTTGCCTGTACATTGTAGCAATTACTGATCCATTGACTCAAAGTTTCTCCCATGCCTTCTTCAGACCTTAGAGTATCCTCATCATTTTCGCGAAATTTCAGCCTGTTTCGCATGTGTTGTGATAATAATTCAAACATTTCTGTTCAGCTGGCCAACCAAAATCAAATATAACCTAAGAACAAAAAATAATAACAAAACAAAATCCACTGATACATTTTAAAAGTCACATGACCATCAAAAGGCAGATTTAAACTGCCTAACCCTAAGTGACCCTGTAAAACGGTTTCACAACAATCTGACAACTAGTGTATGAGAAGCAGCAATTTTCATCTTAAAAGTAATATGAATGATGATGAGGATGATGATGATGATGACGAGGAGGAGGAGGAGGAGGAGGAGGAGGAGGAGGAGGAGGAGGAGGAGGAGGAGGAGGAGGAGGAGGAGGAGGAGGAGAATATAGAATTAGTTTCTAAAATACAAATGTCATTGCAATTTGCATCATTATCTTCTTCGAAACCTTCAAAAATGCAGACCCAGGAAATGTCCATGTATACCATCCATTAAGGCATTAGGTGCTGTACCAACAGTGCATCCTTCTATTCATCATGTAGATAAACCGTTTAATAGAATTCTAAATTTCTTTTTTCTAGCTTACACATTAACTCTGACATATTGGCTTATAACGTAATTGACACGATGCACAGAGTGAAAAAATTTAAATGGAGGACCTTTTCACATATAACAAATGTGTACTTTATAAAAAAAGAATGTATGACACCCATACTATTGTCCAGTGTCATTGGGTCAGGTATTATGTGCAAACAGACGTCATGGCTCTCAAACATAACTACAAAAACATTTCAGTAAAAGTAAAATACTTCCTTCTCATCATGCAAATTATGTTGTAATTACTGCTAATAATAGTTTAAATGCAAGTAATATGAAACAGTGACTACAGTCTTTGTGATAATGTTCATCCCTGCTTCGATCATAAGAAATTGTGTGATATACTTCAGTCTCAAACATGTATGGTAAGTTTTCTAGCTTAGTTGACAATGACAATGATTAAAGAAATCTTCCCCTTTATAACAGGGGTACAAATAGGATGGAGTTAATTCCATGGTGCCTTTAGGATATTTACAATTAGGGTTGTCGACATTATATTTAATGGTCATAAGCTATTAATGAAGTAAAACGTGTTGGAGAAAAGGTATACTGCATTTCAACTAGAGCCGCACATAAGTAAATCCATGTGTCTTTTTGTCGACTCTCTTTATATATATATATATATATATATATATATATATATATATATATATATATATATATATATATATATATATATATATATATACATATATATATATATATACATATATGGATATGTGCGTTTCCCATTTCAGCTAGGCGACTGGTGCCAAAGGTTGTAGGTTCAACTGCCGCTCGTTCCGAAAATAAAATATATTAAATATGTACATGCGAATACAGTACATATTTGATGCTATACTTTTTCGATTTTATTTTTCGATCTTTCTCCGGGACAGAAATTTCGCATGGTATGCTTTGCTTTAACAAAGATACTCTCCAGGTGGTTTATGATGTTATGATTATGCATCATCTCATTGGAGAATTAGATACAGCGCTTTGTTGAACTGAAAGCTATTATTTACAGACTCTTCAATTCTGACATATTGGCTAACATTTTCCATGTTACTACGGATGCAGAGGAAATGTTTGAATAGATAATTTTTTCTATATGTAACAAATGTTTACTTCAATAATATTTTAATACCCCCCCCATTAATGAGCAAAACAAAATAATACACAATGATTGCATAAAACAATTACATACAATATCACATAGCACATATATTAACATAATTGTATAAGGGACATTTAAAACAGCGTCTATTAAATACGTTTACATCAGTACCTTTACATTAATTCCCCTTAAGGCTAGAACAATAGAGTGAAAGTGACCAGCACAATACATGTGAATGAGCCGGGGATTGCTGTCTGCCTGACACCAGAAGGCCACACTGGCCCACAGTGTGATGCAGAGCAGTTCCCGGCGCACTGACCTAAAAATGCTTTGCAAAGGTATATTCATAAGAACTGGGTACACAGCATCGTCCATTCTCCACAAGGTACTTAATAGTCTCCAGAACGCCATCATTTTCATCTGAACGTATAGACCTGTGATAACCCTAATCAAATATGGTACACAAAGAGTGTCCCCCCCCCCTTAAGAGAAAGTGTTAGTTCAGGAACCCTTGTAGAGTTTTCCTCCAGTAAAATATTTAGTCATAAGATGGAAAAAGGCAGATTGGACAACTGAAGGCATCTATACTACCTGGGATAACAGTGAAACAAAGTCTTTACCAGTACAACAAATTACTTTAGGAATATCTAGTGCTTTCAAGATCCTAGATTGTCAGTGGCACTTACTCAAACCCAAAACATGCTTCATATTTGTGCCTTTTGTTGACTCAAGTTCATCACTGCAATGCTTAAAGATTTTAAAGTAGTTCATACTTTATTGCAATACATGACATTCATACCAATGTTCGTAGTGATTGGATGAAGCAATTTGTGCAAACAGACGTCATGATTCTTGAAAATAATCACAAACTCATTTCAGTGGAACTTAAATACTTCCTTATCGTCATGCACATAATGTTGTAAATACTGATAATAATAGTGTAAATGCATGTGATATACAGCAGTCATTACAGTCCCTGTGATGATGTGCATCGCTGCTTTGATCCCTAGAGCCTATGTGATATACATCATTATCAGTAAAACAGGTATGATCATTATCTAGTTTAATTGAAGATTATGATGATGATGATGATGATGATGCTGATGCTGCTTCTTCTTCTTCTTCTTCTTCTTCTTTTTCTTCTTCTTCTTCTTCTTCTTCTTCTTCTTCTTCTTCTCCTTCTTCTTCTTCTTCTTCTTAATATTATTATTATTTAGGAAATCTACCTTTAATTACAGGGGCACCGATGACGATGAAGTAGAACTAATTCCATGATGCTTTTACGATACTTACAATGAGAATTATAGAAATCATATGTTATGGTAATAAGCTATCAATACGGTAAAACGTGTTTGGGAATAGGGGGACTACTTTAATTAGAGCTGTAAATAAGCAATCCTTCGCATCTTTCTGTGGCTAATATTTTGAGATTTGACAGGATGAAAACTTAAATATATATTATTTATAAATTTACTTCTTATGTCAACATCAATAAAACTAAAGGTAGGCATCTCATTTGGGACAAAACTCTTATTTTGACAGGGAACGGTTGTTTTAGGTTAAGTAACCAAATATGCTCCCGACAAGCTAGAAAGATGTCACCTTTGAAACATGTTGAAACTATGTCAATTTAAGAAGACAAATATTTTATATATGATACCACATCCATTTTTTCATCATGGCTGGTTAAAATCATTCTCCATCCAAGTGTTAATAACAGATAATCTAATATGGGGACAGCTTTGGTAACAGAGGTGCACTCCAATGTCATTTTTGGTATGTAGGTACAATATAAAAAGGTGCTTTTCGTTCACTTACTTTGCCGTATGGTGCGTAGAATACTGAATTCCGTGAATGCACTTCAAAGTATGTATGTTTATTCTTACATCCCTTTGCAAATGTTGATCTTTTTCAGTAACTGATGTACATGGGGCAACGGATGAGCATGTAGTTATTGAAGGTACCGGATTTCTAATCCCATGTAGTGCGAAAGTCACAGATGCATGCAGTGACAAAGGATATATTTATTGGACCAAAACGGTCAGAATATCTGAGGCAGAAAATCACATTAGGATTGGAAAAAGACTATGTAAAGACAAATCCAGATCAACTGACACCAGATGGAGGACCTTTCTGATAACAGAGGAGTTTGCGCTGAATGTAACACGTACGGAACTAAATGATGAAGGGTTGTATAAATGTAGTGCGATGAAACCGACAAAAAGCAATTACTACTACAATATAACGGTCATAGGTAAGTTCCAGTAGTACAAACAATGGGTTTATAAATAGCAGCATTGGAAAACTATGTCACAGGCCAACAGCATTAAAATCAAGTTTTTAAACTATGAAGCATAGATTTGACCTAGCAATCAAGGTTTTTATGCGTGGCAAATGTGTACATGGTGATTTATGTTTGTGCCAACTCTCAAAACACTGATCATGAATTTTCCCCACCAACAGCCATCTTGAGTGAGAGAAAATAGCATTTCATTCTGCAGTCACGCAAAATTATTTTCATTCTATACTTTATTGGGCATTGACCCCCAGGAATATGCTGTAGTCCTACTATCAGCATAGATATAGTGTGACATGCTTGTTTACGTTCGTCTCAGGTACCGTACATAACTGGAGAGGCACATCAATTTAGTTGTAAGGTTATAACGTCATGTTATGCACAGCAATTGCTTGTTTTGCATTTCACTCGAGAAAATGATAATGTATGTGCAAACAGAGAATAAATAGAGAATCTTACATGGCTGAGTGTTAGTTACTATATATCTCTCACAAGAGATCAAGGTTCGTGGCAAAGTCAAAGGTGACCGCAGGAGCAATATCATTAATAATGTACTGAGAATTTCACATGGCTACGTTATTAGTTCTGGCATGTCACATTTAAGTTGTAACAATGTTTAGGGCAAGTATATTCTGCAGCGAGTTACTATTTTTAAATTTGACTCTAAAAAATGATTATTCCCCCCTCAAACATAGAATAAACCTCGATTCATCTACTCCGTAATTAAAACAAGCAGTGGTTTTTCTAAAGGCATACTGAGACAGATAAACTGGTACTTTTGAAGACAAAGCAAAAAAAAAATTAAAATACAAATGTTTGAATAGAACCTGGATATGTTGTGTGCCAGCTGGGCAACAAAGAAGGGACTAGGAACTCCCTGTGTAATTTCGGAGAAATTGACAAACGGCTTTAAAATTAGGATGTTCTGCAGGTTGTCTTTGACGTGAGCAGGAAATTATAATTACAACTAGAATAATTGTGCCACACCATTAAAGGTCCACTGTAGAAGATATATTCCGAGCACGTTTAAGCAAGGTATGGGTATCGGATCCAGAGCAATGTACATGAACATACGTTTACACTTGTGGCCCTTTATTAAGCCTGATGACATATATCTTCATCAACCATTGTAAAGGTTAAAACAATCAGAAAAAAACTGCGACGAATGCCAACATTGTTTGCTAAGGAACCTTAGTGGCGACATAGGGGTATGTGCGATAGGGAATTTTAATGCTTGAATGAGGAAGGAGGAAGCATGTCACAGCCTTCAGTATACATTTGCAAGGAGACAGACAGAGAGAGACACAGAGAGAGAGAGAGAGAGAGAGAGAGAGAGAGAGAGAGAGAGAGACAGACAGACAGACAGAGTTTTATACATATATATATATATATATATATATATATATATATATATATATATATGTTGGAAAGTTCCAAATTACAAGATTATTAGCTATATTTCCTTGAACTCACTCCGTTTTGATTACCTTTTCAGCGTGTCCTAAAAAACCTTCAGTTACAATTGAAAATGAAATGGGTGATCGAGTGAAACTTTCATGTACAATCGAAAGAATAAAATCTAGAGATCGTGTTAAGCAAAAATGGATAATGAATGGAGTACCGTGCGTTGCATCAGGCGCAAAGACAGTGATGAATAAGGACGGGGGAGTGCCGTGCGTTGCATCAGGCGAAAAGACAGTGATGAATAGGGACGGGACAGTACATGTGATCAGTACCTTCGATCTTTTTAAGAAGAATTATCAACAGAATTTTACATGTCAAGTGGCGTGGCTCAACAATCAAACAACGTCGGATGCAATCATTGTGATGGATGGTGAGTCATGTCTAATGCTACTGTTGAAGAACTAATTGAATTTAGTGGGGGGCATTGATCTTGTTAATTCAAAGCCATAAAGCATATCCAATTATGTAAAGTTGTTTAACGTGGTCCCTGGTAATATAAGTTGTCCTGTCATAGAGTGTCAACGTAGTATAAAGATGTTTATTCAATCAAGCCCGCATGAATATTAGGGCCACTCAAGTTGCTGGTAGAATACTGCAAAGAGTGAATGGGACAAGGAATCTTCAAACCTTACACGGTGACGAGATGTGTGTGATCGTTATCGCCATGTGTTCCACAAAGACAAAATTAAACACAAAAATGAAAGATATTTTTAACAGGACACTAGCCCTTTTTTATATCAGCAGAAATCAGATTCTGAACGTTTCTATTTCTATACGTGCCCTTGCTTCCTGTAACGATTTCGGTATACATGTGTACAATAAAGCCAGGAGATGATACTTACATGGGAAACGTTTACGCATATGTGGGATATTGGTATTTGTGAACCCAAGCGACTATTGGCTATGCCAGTTTACATCACAAATAAATGAATGCAGTAGTCCATAATAAGTGCATTTAAGTTCTAGGTGCCTTAAAAGAAGAAATTGGACAATTATACTGGTGTTAATGATTTTGCATCCATTTGTACATATTGTTCGTTTAATTTATCATAAGTGCAGAGTTTGTGTACATCGCTTCACTGCATTTCTTCCCATATATTGTTACTGTGCCATTTAAAATCAAATTTGGGTGTACCCTCGATGACTAGATTGAAGAGTTCAAATAATTAGGCATGGAAATAAATTTTGACCATTTTAATCCATGTTTACATGGTCTGGTGATTGGAGCCAAAGGTTCCTGGTTCGAGACTCTGTTTTTTAACGTTAAAAACATAATTTTTCTGCTGTACACCATGGAAGAAAAGCGCACATCCTTGCGAGTATTGGTAGTAGTACAACTGTCCTATTTTGTTATTTTGTCATCTTGAACCAAATAGCAGAAGTTTGGAATCGAATACAGCACAATACAACAGTACTTGTAAGCAGCATTAGGATCACTAGCTTTGAATTAGTAGTAGTTACCCAAGTCATTATGCGCAGATCATCTCTGACACACTACCGTTTGAGAGTCTAAGTTAGCAGTTTATCTTTGCAAGCATACAGATCGATTTGCTGCAAAGCTGATCTATCTGTCTCCTTTGTTTTGAATTCTGCTCATGCATTATGAAAGCTGCAGCTTGACTTTTTTGTAGGAAATGCCTAGTATGAGACGTTGTGCAGTTACAATCTAATAGTAATATTGCTGTATATTCATCATAAAAAAAAACAAATGTAGTGCAAATGACCCATAACATTTAGAAATTTGGGCTCGATAACGACATTTTTATGGGATAAATTTTGATGAGCTATTGCCTTATGGGTCCTCAGGTAGCGTTATCAAATGTTTTTCAGAGCTGCGCCCAGTCCCATACTGTTAAGGATTCTTTGTCTCAGATTAATACTTAAAAAGCTCTTATCTTGATCACTGCTATCAAAGTGGCCAAGACAATTGCTAAGCTTCAAAGTGTCAACTCTATCTCTTTTAACAATTGATTCTAAAATGTCCAGAAAATGATGTTTTAACATTAATGATCAACTCCATAACAATTACATGTGAAATTTATTACAATATAATGGCAAATTGACCATCCACGTGGATATGCGCTTCATACACATGCAGACCACAGCGACTTCATCCTTCAATCAGGCATCATGGAATTAATTAGTACAAGTCTAGTTGTATGAGACGATTCCACAACGAGCTCAGTATCGTTTTGCATGTCAGCGAAAAAAGGATTTCGGAACAGGCCGAGGTTCCCACCCCTACCCCCTTTCGCACCCCTAGCCCGGTACAGGAGCGGGAACCACAGAGATCCCAGCCTGCCCAACAGGGAAGATGAGTAATCGTGATAATATTTTATTATGCTAGGATGGTATGTATTATGGTCATTTGGAATGCATTTCTGCTCGATGTTATCTGATATGGCCAAAAGACAGTCCCCGTTATTCCTTTCTACTGGTGGCTTTTATAATGCTGTGAGCAAGTCTGTCCAGTGAGCAAAATGATTATGTAGATGATGACTTCCGTCAACATTTGCTACATTTTGTACATATTATAATGTCTTTCAAAAGTGAATCAATTGTAATAGATCCAAACCTGTCATATTTTGTATGAGCTTGAGACCTTTCTTGCCCGGCCTTGCCATGATGGTTATGATTGTTAAAATGACACCTGGCGACCTACATGGGGCTCATAGAGTGGATTTACCAAAGGGTGCTTAAGCCTATGTAGATATTGTCGTCCAAGGTGAGAAGCCCGAAAACAAGTTTGTTGGAACTAAGCAATGCCTGGTACGCGTTAAAGTAAGCATGGTAACTATAGGAATGCTAGTGCCTGCAGGCGCAATTTTATTTTTCTATCCAAAACTTAACTGTCAACATTATATCATTTTTCTTTCGTACTTTAGGCAAAGTTCAAAAACAACTTTAAAACCAATTCGCCGATAGCTTTGGCGTTGGACACAAATTTTAGATAAACACATCTGGGCATCCCAATATCAAGGTTGGATTTATTTCGGGTTGTGTGTCAAGGGCAGTTTAAGAGGGGCTGTAATCAAATATTGAATTGATATTCCCAGATGACAACCACCTGTATCCTGCCAGAGCTGACAAGGTCCAATCGAAGGAATGGTTTGCTTTTCCCATATCTTTCCCTGTTTCGGTATAATGATTCTAGTTTCATGTGAATACTATGATAATGCCAATAACACTCGCATATGTTGCATATCTTGACTTTGTGAAAATGTCACTTTGGGATGTTTTTGGTACAAACCTTTTCGAATATGTATTTTCGGAAAGCTAATGCCCAGCACATATGATTCAGATGCTGAATCTAGGTTTTCTCACATATAATTTCATTAATTAAATTTTCAAATAAAATTTCAAATTTCACATGAAATTAAAAATTGCACTTTCTCAATAATGCACATATTTTGAAGTTTATGATATCAAAAATATGGACATATATGCTTATTAAAGACTTAATTTAAAATTTTCAAAAAGTTTTGTCCAGGCCTCTTAGAAGTATGTTTTTTCTGAAAGCTAATGCCAAGCACATACGATTTGGATGCTGAACCTTAATTCTTATACATATAATTTGAATAATTAAAATTGAGTTAAAATCTCAAACTTCACATAAAATGAAAAATTGCACTTTCAAAAAATGAACGTATTTTCAGGTTTATGATATCAATGTATCAACATTAGTCGTATTCATAACTTTATTTTAAATTTTCAAGAAGATACGGTTTCAAACTTTACAGCTGTTGAAATTTTGCAGAAATATTAAAAATACATATGCAGTGCAATAGAGCAATGAGAGTGTCCACTTTCTGGTAAATATATAATTTTTATATGGGTTCTTGGAAGATTAATGAATATAAAGCATGATAGTTTTAAACAAATTCAAGGTAGACATACCAATTCACATGAACAGTCCCTTAGAGGTGCATGCATTTTTTTATTATGGTCCAATATATCTGGAAGTAAAGAGCCTTTTCACAACTTCTACCCCTCCCCCCGAAAAAAAAAATCATTGTATGCTAAAAGCAAAGAAAATAGCGTTCGACTGTACAATTTATCCAGTCAAACGATGATCATGTTGCCAAATTTACTTTAACTCTCAAAATGTTTTTTTTTATCTACATGAATGAAAACGGCAGCCGGGTCAATTGTACAAACACCATGCCTTACTTTCTTCACAACTAAAAGCCAACAAGGTTCAGCTGGATTTCATTAGTGATATTTTTTGCAATCTTGTGAGAACAAACAGTTACGCCGGGCTTGATGTCTATGTTTTCATTGTGTTGTGGATGTCAACGCTTTGGGTATGAATTTTCATAAGCGAGTCACTGTGCTTCTTTTCCTCTGTACAAATTATCAATTTTGATAATATTCCAAGCATACTAACTATTTCGTTGAAAACATTGACCACTCCCCATCCCCGCTGGTATGATTCCATCTACTATGCAGCAAGCAGAGTCAGACAATTAAAGGCATTAGCTGTAGAAAACGTTGTACCACATTGGCCTACATTTTGTATTAACTTATACTTCTAATCCTTAAATTTGGGTACCTATTGAGACAAAATCTACTTCAGTGCTTGCCCAGAGATATCTTTTTTTTTCTTTTTTCCACACCCAGTCTTTTAGCCTGATAACAATTAAGATATCAAAACGGTGACACATATCAACAATACAGCTCAAACTTGCCTTATTTTCAGATTTTAGATGATACCAAACCATTTACGTATGTTATATGAACGCAAGAGTTTGCAGCCAATAGGTGTTTTGGTTCCATGTGATCGTGAAAATGATATTTTCATTGCTGACTTTGGACATCAAATGCAGGGGACCCAAGGTTGATGGTGATCAAAGCATGGGGTTACTCGGTGGATTGTAAAATCACTACTACCGTGAAAGGAGGGGCGATAGAGTACATTTCCACATGTTAATAAAATGTTAAACAATCAGGTCAGAGAGGAGACCATCAATAAAGCCCATCATCATCATCGTCGTCGTCATTGTTGTCTTCTTCTTCTTCATCATCATCATCATCATCATCATCATCATCATCATCATCACGTTATTGTGACTTATGTACTTGCAAAATATCTTTGGTTCTCTTCCAGGTTCACTGCGAGGCCTCATGTTTCAGAACACCAGTTCTGGGCTCAATAGCAATGATAAAGTTACTATTCCATCAGGTAAGAAGATTTTGAATCTGCAAATTACATTTTAGTGATCCTAAGAGGCAAGGTAAATGCTTACGGAATGCTTATGTATTAGAACTGACGTATCCTACATTTTACTCAAATACATTTTACATGAATAAAATACAGATCAGTTACAACACTTAGCACGAAACAAATCAAAGTTGTGGAAGCTGATACAGGTATCACTTTTGAAAACTTTACTGCTTTGAAAGGGGCTGTTGGCGGATGTTTGGTTATCGACGTTTTGACTTCGATACATAAAGTACCATTAGACCATTTACAGGGAAATTGCCTAAAACTTTTTATTTTAGAGGACGTACACAGTACACATAGATTCCATAATCACGCTGCCCTAAAAGGTGACTCACGTGATTAATTTATATTTAGTAAATGTTTTTAGTGATGTATGACCAAAGTCCACTCCCACCGAACGCCACTCGTTTTGGTGACCACTGCTGCATAATGTGGGTTCGGTTCAACAGGAAAGGAAAGAATCCAGTACAGAATTCAATTTTTCAACTTCATAAGTTATTACATATACTTTCATTTACTCTTTGCATTTTCATTAAGTTTGAGAATTATATTACAGGCTCAACCAACTATGCCAAATAATCGCATATGAATAAAACATTTGTAATTTATTTTCAAAGTCGCTATCATAGTAGGTAATCACTTTTAAACTACCTTACTCTCTGCTCACCCTCACCACCTATCTGAAAAACCCGTTCTTGCAGCGGGGCACCCCATGTTTGTTACCAACTACAGTAACATGCATTTACCCAAAACTATTGTATTGAGTGCAGCACATGTTTTCATTTTCTGATAGTGCATTTCATATTCATTAACTGATACAAAATAATATGAAAAGGTTGTTGGAATGCCTGCCTTGAACTTCTGGTATTCGACCTTGCTTGTTTGATGACTAAAGAGTTTTGATCATGAATTGTTCTTGTTTGCTTGGATTTTCTGTGCAGTGTCTCAAGCATTGTTGAAAACTGTTGTCCACTTTAATGAAATATATTTTATGTTGTCAATATGACATTTTATCCTCTCTATACATTCAAAAATTAGTGCATTGCTTGGTGGGTATTCAAGTCTTGATCTTATACCTGGTAATGTTCATGTTTCTGAAATTATCAAGATTTGGACGGTTTTCTAGTTGGGCTGACTATATTAACAGGTAATGGTCTCATACTACTATTTCGTGGTGACACATGTTGTTGCATACAATCGATCTGCAGTTCATCCCCATGACATTTATCCAATTATACAACCTGTAGGGGTAAAGAACTTTTTTTCATTAATTACATATCCATACTTCTGAAGGAGCGAGTTACCTGCTATGGTAGATATTGAAACGATATTTTGAATTTGAAAGAAATGTGTTTTGACGTTTGTGTTTCATCACAAAAGGGGTTGTGAATACTACGATCCACAGCACAGTGCTGCTGGTGGCCAGTCTCTCAGCTGCCCTGACAGGTATCTCTCTATTTGGAGGATTGGTCATTTGGAAGAAATTAAGAAGAGAACGTAAGACTTTTCATCCTTATTTATCGTAACGTAATCTTGTGTCTACTTTCCAACATATATTTTTGTCCTCGATACTTCAGGAAATGCGTCTTATTGATATATTGTACATACAACAATTTTAGATGAAGCAACGACTCACATATGAATGGCCATAAAAGCAGTAGACTGTAGCGGTGAATTTCATCTGAAACTGCTTTACGTAATCCACCGGAACTACCATTTGTGAGCTCTGAAATTTATCTTTGAACGCTATACTAATTTATCTAATCATTTATGGTACGACTTGCTATCAGATATGGTTATACTCTCGGTGTGTCAGAAGGGGGTGGGTTAGTTGATCTGTGTGCTCTTCAAATTATACTGGTCATTTTTCATTGTGTCATACTCCACAAGATGTATGGTAGAAATGCTTATAGCAGAACACAGACATTTCGAATCCTTCTTTTATTCCACCAATATGTCTAGGGTTTTTTTGAAACTCTACTGTTCATCCCAATCCATTTAAAGAAGTTCCATTGCAAGCATTTCAACACCGTGTTCAAGCCCTTTGCTTCTTTTGCAGAATCACAACAGCAACAAGCACTGAATTCCTTTAGATCACTAGAGTTGATGCTTGTTACTGCAACCGGAACACAGAGTACAATTAGGGCATTGTTGCATCGAGAATCGGCACCTGCTACGGTAGATTCAGGCGTTGCCGAATTGCCGGTGAATGGCAGGGAACACATTGTTGGGGATGGCGGCGACAGCCACGATGAAGTACACAACTATGAATATATTAGTTAAACAGGTGAAATCGGAATGAACAAAAATTAATAAATCAGAAATTAGGAAACCTAATACACACACGCCCACACAATATATATATATATATATATATATATATATATATATATATATATATATATATATATATATATATATATATATATATGTGTATATATATATATAAACAATCAGTATACAGATAAAATGTGATATAGTCATTTGTCAATGAATCGATACATACATCAAGGCGCTTCTAGGGGGAAATTGCCTTGAAGGCTACATTCTGCTGATTTTGATATGGTTATTATAGAAATAGTACAATGAAACATTATGACAAAAACATGCTTTTGATTTACATTGAAGAGAAGTTCTCCACTAGCTTTTTTTGGCAAAGAAGAGCTTATCAAGCACGTTTTGTTAACGGGTATGAATTTTACATGCTTGACAGGGTGGAAGCGAGGCCTGGCGCGTAAGCCCATATGGGTGACTTGTTGCACGAGATGTACTTACCCTGTTGAAGGTCTGAGGGCAAAGTGTATTTTACATTGGTAATCATATGAAGGCACTGGCATCCTAATAATGCAAATGTTTGATGAATACAGTTTAGTTTTTTAAGAGCAATCACTGTTAATACGATACTAACAGGCAACTGAGTACTACTATATATCTTTTATTTTTTGTTTAAGTCATTTGTGAAGGTCATTTGTTAAATGATATCATTATATAAGGACACCTCTGGAGATTTATGATGATAGTGCTTTGTTACTTTTCTGTTCACAGAATGGGCTGGGCTACACGTACTTTACAATGCTAGCAAAGTTCTTTGACATAGGCAGTATGTCTCTCGCTGCCTCACCTCTTCTCGGATACCACAGACATACATTTGATGCTTTGTTTAGACATTTTAGGAGAAAAACAAAGATTCCTGAGGAAGGAATTCTCCAACTCTAGGGTACCTTATCAAAAGTAAAGCTTGAATCGATATCCCCTATGGTTAATGGTCAGGTGGGAGAGAGTGCATGTCAGTATAGTTACTGTGCAATCAGTAATTAATCAGATGAATTTATCTGGTACACCTCAGGATGGACTGTTCACCGGCCGCCTGTTAATGATCTCTGAATTGGACAAATCATTCCTTTGAATATGTTTGAACAGGCAAATAAGTACTACTATATATCCTTTATTTCTTTCTTTTTTTTTTTTTTTTTTGGTATACAATTTATTTTTCGAAGCAACAGTGTATTAGCAGGTTTGGAATAAATGGGACGATGCTTTTTCCCAGAAGGTCATTTGTTTAATGATATTATTATATAAGGACATCACTGGAGATTGATGATGATAGTACTTTGTTACTTTCCTGTTCACAGAATAGGCTTGGCTACACGTTCTATACAATGCTAGCAAAGTTCTTTGACCAGGGCAGTATGTCTCTCGCAGCCTCACCTCTTCTCAGCTACCACACACGTACATTTGATGCTTCATTTAGACATTTAAGGAGAAAACAAAGTTTCCTGAGAAAGAAATTCTCCAAATCTAGGGTACCTTAGCAAAAGTAAAGCTTGAATCGATATCCCCTATGGTTAATGGCCAGATGGGAGAGTGTACATGTCAGTATAGTTACTGTGCAGTAAGTAATTAATCAGATGAATTTATCTGGTACACCTCAGGCTGGACTGTTCACCGGCCGCCTGTTAATGTTCTTTGAATTGCACAAATCATTCCTTTGAATATGTAAAATGACTGGTGAGAACAAATTTTAAATTGCTGGTATCTGATACTCGATGGAGTGCGCTTAATGAGGTCCATATAAATAACATGCAGGCGCCATATTCTTAAGTTTTCAATATTTGTTCTTCCACGGAGCTCGGCCAAACTTGGAGTGAATATTTTGTTGTGCAGTGTAAGAGAAGCTACTTTATCAGAACCGTTCATTGGCTACTATTTGAGCTTTATAATGGCACAAAGTAAGACTAAACACGACTCTTTGATTACGGTGAAGCCAGAATGGCTGTGATGTGATCTCAAATATACGTAAAATACTGAAGTTAAGTGCTTGCATTCATCTTGAAAAAAATATTGTAGTCTTTTTTTTTTTTTTTTTTTTTTGCCATTCAACATCTTACGTTCATCTCGGCAGACACACTGGTTGCATCACTCGGAGAAAGATTTGCATGTTTAAGTGTTTTTTCCAGTGAATTTTTTTTTCGCATGGTTTCCATTTAATACTCGTGGAGTTTTGAAGTGATAAAATATTAACAGATCAGAGATAATGTTTTTACAATGGTGAAAACGAAAACTTTGATGCAAACAAAGTGCTGAGATCAGGCATTCCATATGTCTGATTGAAAATCAATGGAGTACCACCCAAATCCAGGAGGTCTATAGGCTCCCTACTGAGTATTTGACTGAAAATCAAGTGTTCCATGTCAACAAGTCACATGGATTTTTACTTGCCCTTTTCCTGGTAAATGGCCTGTTCATCTACTTTACCCTTCAAGTGGCAAGGTTCATGGGTGGCTCTACCCTAGTCCTTTTACCAGTGGACCTTTAGTCTTGGATACCCTGGTCCAGATTTCTCCTGCTACAAACATTTACATGGATAAAGTTACAAGGCATAAATTATTACCACCAATATATAGATCTTCAGTGCCTATGTAATATAAAGAGATACTTAACAAGTCCTAATCTATAAGCCCAAGTAGAGTTTGAACACTGTCAAGTCAGACATCCAAAAGCAAAGTGCTATTCTTTATCATTCACTGAAAAACTACCTGGTTCTGAACCACTGAAGCCAATTTGAAATTGAGAAAAAAAGTTTTAGGGTTTATCAGCCTTTATATAAAATCGTGTCATCAGCAGGGAACCAGCACAAAACTCGTAACAGTGCAATAATCCCCCCCCCCCCACCGTAACAGTGCAATAATCCCCCCGCCCCCAAATCATTCCGCTAGCTGCCTACACCATGTTTCATTCCCAATACAAACATCCCGAGCTGATGTATTACGGAATAAAGCGAATATGATGCCGCTTTGTTGATAGGCCTTCTTAAAAATGTAGCCCACGTGATATAAATATAATCAAACTACTTTAATAAAACATAAATGGATATCTGACTTGCATGATTAAACCTACTAACATTGCATCATTAAATCAAGTAAGTAGAATGAACCCCACACTTACGTAGAACGCTTGGTATTTGAACAGACCAAACTAAGCCTAATTGACGGAGTAACATGATGAAATGTGAAAAAACAGTACTTCAACTTAAAGTAAAACGCAAATGTAATAATGTGACGTAGAATAGTCACATAATTAATTGCGTCATACCTGGCAACTGGTCAAATCAACATCGAGGTGTTTCAGTAATACATATAGGCCTATTTATTTTAAACACACTCTATTCCACAGCCAATACAGTCAACATTTAGGACTAGATCTGTTTAAATAATTCATCTACCACATTACATCTTATTAAAATGTTTTGCAAATTCAAGGTTTAAAGAGCCAAATGCATTTGTAAACGGGTCATAAGGGGTATAACCATTAACTGTAATGTGTGTCATTAAACATGTAAAACAGTCTCTAATCTGTGGACGTGCATTAAGGGGTTGGGGGAGGCGTGGGTCTCATTTTACCTTTTGGAGCTACTATCAATGTATGCATGTATCTTTTCTCCATTCTTTCGATTGAAATTCTTACCGATTACATATTAAATCTAAACATTTGAGCAGTCCTACGTAGATCAGTACCTAAGTTCTCGAGTCAAGCTATTTTTTTTTCATGAAAAGTGAATTGACATGTCTGATACCCTCAGCGGCTGGGACCTAGTTCAAGGCACTCTCTCAACCGATAGGTAGTTTCTACTCCACGCATAGGAAACCAGGCACACAGATATTGCAAATAGACAAGAATAAAAGGATTAAGCAGGATTTACAAACATATTCTTTCTCCTTTTTTTGTGACAAAAGTATGGGTTTCATAATATTGATACCTATGTATCTAATGCTGTGTAAACTTCAGCTAAAGATATCTGACGAAAAGCCATTTCATAGGATGGTTTTCTCCCCCTTTTCTCCATGCAAGCTTTGGCTGCAGAGGTCAGACCTCACCTGGACTTCAAAAAACACCTAGTAACACAACCTAATTGCTATTATGTAATCAGTGAGATAGCACTTTAGTCAATAGATAAGTGGCTCTAGTTCACTTCATCCAGTTACTTTTCTTTTCAAATTTAAACAAAAATGTGGCAATCATGTTAATTTTCAGAAATGCTAAATTGAATTGACACATTAATGATAGAAATTGGCTGACAGAAAGTGAATTTGTACATCTATTTTGTACCATGAAGCAAGGGCAACTGGAAAAGTGACAGCTTTTCTAGTAAATAAAATATACATGATCTCAAGAGAAAGTGACAAACAAGCTGCCTGAGAGTGTGATCAGCGCCTGGCTTCAAAGAGTGTTGGACTTGAGTATATGGTACTGGGTCACTAGTTAAAAGCCTCTCCACTTAGTGGTGTATCAGTGATAAAGGTGGACTGCATGCTGTGCCTGTTTCAGTTCTAAGGGGAAGTTTCCAGCATGAATAATTTATCTTAAAAAACGTTTTACATTCATTAGCTAAACTTCAAATTCCGAAACATTTACTTTTCAATTCTTGCCCATTTGACAAAAATGCTTATAGATTCACGAAGAGTTTTATAAATATTTTGAAAGCTTAAGGAGTTACTTAAACTGAATTTAGTACCCGTTTTTAACAAATTCCTTCATTGAAAGTTTTCAATTATGTTACGATCTCTTGTAAAAACATGTTTTTGAAATGAATCTACAAAATTTACAGTACTTGTCATTTGTTAAACAGTCGCACATATTATTTGTGAAAATATCATTATATGAAATATTCAAAAATGTACCTTTTATAGTTTAAAACTTATTGCATAATATATTTTTCAATATTTAGAGGAAATAACAGAAGGTTTATTGTATTTACAATTAATATTAATCATCTTTCTGAAAAATGGAAATTTGAAAATTGATCCTATGTTCAGCTGGTTTATAAGTTTATGTATGAAAGGTATACTACAGAACAGTATGCCAGTATATCTTGTCTATGTACTGGGAGTTTTTCTCAGCATAGCAGTGTATGCATTTTTCTTTAAATTCTAAAGGTGTATTAAAGCCTACTTCCTTATTTGAACAAATACGTTTCTTTGGTTAACCCATATCTCTTATTGCCATCCTCTAAGAGTAATATATAACAAATTCCTTCCTTTATTATAAAGTATTAGTAATGCCAACATACTGTTTTGTGCTTCTGATTTTTTGTGGATATATACATAACTAAAACAGGGACACTCCACTTTCGGCCCTGAGTGCACCTAACCAATCAACAGGGGTCAACCTGGCCTCCTTTGTTCTTGGTGTAATGGTATTAAAATTATGCCTGTACAATCAGACAGAGTGAACATGTTGAATGGCTACGCTTTGTTGTGTTACCCCCCCCCCCCCCCCCCCCCAACAAAAAGGAACTGTCTGACTCCTTCATGTTTACATACTCTTTTTCTCAAATCCAGTGCTAATAACGAAAGTCAATTCATGGCAGTTCACATACAACTGATATATCACAAGTGGGTAGTCTTGATGCAAGCGTAGATGACAGTAGTGACATACCAGAGTATCTGAATCAAGTCATGGGCTGGTGGTCCAAACTCTAAGGACTTCTGGCTCACCATCAAACCTTTTCTTTCCAAACAGGGAAGCATAACTGATAACAATATCATTTCGTCAACTAGAAATTCTATTGTTACCAATCCAGAGGAAGTGAGTGAAATATTCAATGACTATTATATCAAGGTCACAAGTGGAATTGCCACTGACCACTCTTTCAATTCTTCCTTGCATCCTAGTATTGCAAAAATCAAATCCAAAGTACATGTCTAAAATCAGTTTGAATTTAAAACAGTTGACGAAGTGTTTATATCCAAACAAATTGACAGTTTGAACCTCCGAAAGGCAACAGGGACAGATGGCATATCTGCAAAGCTATTAAAATTAGTCAAACCAGCCTTAGTAATACCAATAGCTAACCTTGTAAATAGAACTCTGGCATCTGGTACCTTCCCTGACCGACTTAAAGAAGCTCAGGTCACTCCTATTTTCAAAAGGGTTTGACCCAAGGGACACGGAAAACTATAGACCTGTCAGTGTATTGACAGTAATTTCAAAACTTCTTGACCGTACCATAAATGACCAACTGTATGATTATTTCTCTGACATGCTTCACCCATTTTTATCAGCTTTTAGACAGGGTTATGGGTGTCAGACAACACTACTCAGAGCCGTGGAGGACTGGCAGAAAGCCTTGGACGAAAACAAATATATGACATCTTTTTCTTTGTTCAAGAGGGAATATTGTACAATTATGCTGACAACAATACTCTGTCTTTTTCACATGAGTCGCTACCAACCCTGAAATCAACTTTGGAAGCAGGCTGTATTCACCTTATCAAATAGTTTGAGATGTATATGATGACAGCCAATCCTGAAAAGTGCCAAGGAATTTTCTTTGGTAACAAGGCTAAAGGCAAAGATCTCACTTTTCATTTAGACAAATGTGATATTCATTGTCAGAACGAAGTAAAACTGCTAGGCATCACAGTTGATTTTCAACTTAGTTTTGAAAAACATATTGCCAAAATGTGTAAGAAGGCATCCAGGCAGATAAATGTATTGAAAAGAATCGGCCGTTACCTCAACAAATGTTGTAAACTTCTCATTTGCCACTCTTTCATCCTTTCAAATTTTGGATACTGCCCCCCTAGTTTGGCACTTTTGTGGTGAGGGCAGTACAAAGAAAATGGAACACATTCAGGAGCGAGCTCTCAGATTCATCTATGATGATCAAAATTCTCCATATGAAGACCTTTTGGAAAAATCAAAATTCCCATCCTTAACCATTAGAAGGATGAATACCATGGCGATCAAGGCGTCCAAAATTCTTAATAAACACGGCCCTTCATATTTATATGACCTGCTGATGGTAAAAGACTCAAAATACTCTTTTAGAATACACCAACACTGCCACTATACCAAGGGTTAGAACAACCAAGTATGGTTTGAAATCTTTCCGGTATGGTGCAGCCAAATTGTAGAATGAACTACCAGATTATTTTAGAAATGCTTCCAGCTTTAATCCATTTTAAAAAAAATAGTCAGCAACCGGAATGGTGACACCTGCAACTGCATGTCATGCAGATAGATGCCTCTGAAGTGCATGTCACAGACACCTATCTGTGCCAAAGTTGCTGACTAGTGTTTTACACATATTATTATTAGTACAGGTCACTATGAAAGATATATTTTAACGTCATCCCATATTTACTGTATGTATATATACACTGCTGTTTTTAGTCACCTATGTATTTTACAATGTATACTCACGATGTGCACCAGTTTAAAACAGGTGCGTTTCCCATTTCAGCTAGGCGACTGGTGCCAAAGGTTGCAGGTTCGAGTCCCGCTCGTTCCAAACATGAAATATATAGTTTCGGCATTTCCTTAATGCTGGTGGATTTAAGTCCCCGATTCTGGAAATAAATGCCGACTCAGTAAATATACTGCATTACCGTGTTGATATGGCACTTGCACATAACTACCTCCATTGAACCATTCTTTTTAGGGATGGGGATTTGGTCGAGTGGATATGTGCGTTTCCCATTTCAGCTAGGCGACTGGTGCCAAAGGTTGCAGGTTCGAGTCCCGCTCGTTCCAAACATGAAATATATATTTTCGGCATTTCCTTAATGCTGGTGGATTTAAGTCCCCGATTCTGGAAATAAATGCCGACTCAGTAAATATACTGCATTACCGTGTTGATATGGCACTTGCACATAACTACCTCCATTGAACCATTCTTTTTAGGGATGGGGATTTGGTCAAGTGGATATGTGCGTTTCCCATTTCAGCTAGGCGCCTGGTGCCAAAGGTTGCAGGTTCGAGTCCCGCTCGTTCCGAACATGAAATTACTATATATACCTTATCATGCTTTGACATGCAACACTACAAATGACGACGTAGTGTGACACATAGCCCTAGGATAAGGGGAGTGCTGATGCAGACTCAGCATATTGTGCATTGAAATAGTCTCAATGTTTTTTCTTTTTGTCCCGATTCTCCCATACGTACATGATGTGACTATTGTAAACAGAAAATTAAAACTGGTCCAGCAGGCAGTAAGCCCCGAATAACTGTGTTAACGAGTTGTGATTGCATGTGTGTGCATTGATTGCTGAGTAAACTCAGGACATGTTTAAGTATGGTTCTCAAGACCATCACTGGGGGGAACTTCATTGAGGAGTATGAGAATTGTCCTTGACCTTGTAAAAATTACTGCAGCAGATATTTTGCAAGCAGATACTAACGCAAGCATCTTATTAGTCAGGATCTCCAGCTGATAACACCTGTTGCTCTTCCCTATTCCATCTAGGCCTACAGTAAGTTCACCATTTCAAGCATTACTACAGCAAGACATAAATGTAGGTGATGTAAACAAAGTAGCATTAACTATAAACTGTGCTGGATCAAGGTCTATGTTTGTCACCCTCTGCCCAATATCCATGATTACAAACTTGTCAATAAACATCAGTCTATCTGAGATGCTGCCTGGTAGTGGTTGTACTGATTTTTTACAGCCCAAGTGAGGCCTACTGGCACAAAGTAGCACATTCCCTTCCCCACCCACCCACTCACACACAGCCATTTCATGCATGAATTCACTTGTGGTAAAGATGGATCCCCATCCCCAGCAGAGGCTTAAATCATGTCCAATGTGATTAAATAATCCCAATTATTACAGTTAAAATACAAAAGAGTAAACTGGAATGCTTAATGAGGTGTGTGAATGAGAGGGTGCCATTTGAGAGGAGTGCATGCCCATCAGTTAGGCCTAACCTGAATCAACAGAGGGTATTTCCTCACTGGCTCACTTGGGGGCACTGACAATATGAAGTGACATCATTGCTAGCTGATGCATCATGGGAAATTTCTTGTTTATAAAAGCAGCTGCAGTGCCAGATTTGCTGATTCTGTCCCTCAGAATCCCAACAGCATGGACCTCGAAAAGGGAAAACCAGAAAACCATAACTTGGAGTCTATATATATATAGTGTAGACACATTTGTTTTACATGGAAGAAGTCAAGCATTGACTTATCAAGTCACTCTCCATGGCACTGATGTTGACGTATACTTCCTACGTTGCCTAGTGGAGTAATCCGAAGAACTCAGAGAAAACCACCTTGCACGGTTAAAGTGGTAGGAACTTTTTCCACATGCTGCCCAGGAAGAGAGCTGAACCCGGGTCGCAGAGGTGAAAGGCGAGCGTCTTACCGCTCAGCCAACCGTGCACCCACAGCCAACAGTGCACCGTGCACCCTGTCTAGAGGTAAGGAACTTGGGAGACCCATCTTCGGAACTGGGAAATGTTAGTTGCCACTGTCAAGGAGGTTTCCATCGTAACAGAGGTTTCCATGGTCTCGGAGGTTTTTGACATCATGGAAGTTTCTAACAAGAGGGTTTTCCAACCTTAGGGAGGTTCACTGAGGTTTCCAACATCTTGGAGATTTCCATCGTCAAGAAGATATTCACCTAGAGGAAGGTTACCAAGGCCCACAGAGGTCTTTGTGTTTACAAGGGTTTCCATTGTCATGGAGGTTTCCATCGTCAGGGAGATTCTAGAAGCTCTCAGAGGTTTCCATCATCAGAGGGATTTGCCATGTCACAGAGCTTTTGGAAGACTCTCATTGGTTTCCTAGATAAGATAGGGCATGGAGCTTTATATAGTCTGGAGATGAGTTTAGCTATGGTAGTCAGGGAATTATGGTACCCAGCTTCCCCAGACTATGGACATGTGGTCTCCGCATAGTGATGTAACACCCCCCCCCCCATACACAATGACAAAGACCCTTTGTGATATGTAGTTGTGCTTTTATGATGTAAGCACGTTAAATGTTTAAGGTACATTATAATGTTGAATATTTAGAATTATATAGCTTCACAAGGGCATAGGAGCATAATGGTTCTTTACCGCAATCATGTGTCATGGTAGAGTATTGATGCCAAAAGTAAATAAGCCATTCCAAGTTGTTGTTCCAAGTATAAGAGCTGGGTGCCTTGCCTACAGATGTCTCGACGCTTTTCAGAGGTTTCAAACATTACTGAGGTCTCAGAGCTTTTCGGAGGTTTCCAACATTACTGAAGTCATAGCACTTTTTGGAGGTTTCCAAAGTTACTGAGGTCGTAGAACTTTTTGGAGCTTTCTGACATTGCTGAGGTCTCAGCACTTTTTGGAGATTTCCATCATTATTGAAGTAGGTACCACAGAGATATTTTTTCTAATGTTGCAACCCACTTTAAACTTATTTCAAATGAAAGAGCTCTCAAAAAGAGAGCACACAGTGTTTATTTCATTGAAATCGGACCAATGGGTGATTTTTAATCAATTTTTAACGATTTTTTTCTAACGGCTGGACTTACACATTTTTCAGGATTTTCAATAATTAGGCAAAAACCCAACTTTATGGTACCATATACAGAGAAGGAACTCCCCCCAAAACCAAAAAAGCATAACCTTTCTTCATTATACAACCAAGTTTTATTTTATATGATAAAAGAAAATGAAATAAATTGCATTTCACTGTTATAGGCTCACAAAAATCACTTTTACTTCAATTTCGTGACTGATTTATGCACATTTTTAGCATTTTTCCTGTTTTCAGGGTACTACAGAAGAAGAAATACACAAGCAAGAAGCCCAAAAATGTTGTTTTATTGTAAAATGATCCATATAACATGCCTACTTTTTTGAAGTATGTGGCTGTAATAGATTTACAGGTATTTATCCTCAAAAACTAAAAAATCTTCAAAATTCACAATGTCCAATAAATGTGGAAAATGATAGAAAATCCTACATGTTCAAAAAGCCACCCAATTTGGAGAAACACAGACAACTTCTCCAAGTTTCTTACACTGTTTTATTGTAATGACTGCTATGTACTGATACAATGATAAAGCAGCTAATGTACTGACAAAAATATGCAAATTAGCTTTGAAAATCTGCATAATTAGCCAACACAAGAAATTTGAAGAAAATGTAAAATACTGACAAATTCACCAAACCTGAAATATCAAAGATAATTTCACCATTTTTTACGCTGCTTTACACTGTTTAATACTATAATTTTAATGAATCATCTAGTTGATCCACAAGTGTTATCAATATGCAAATTAAATTTAAAATTTGCATTAATATATCTGATATAAAAAATTTACCCAACAACATAATGACACCAAATTAAAACTAATTAAGTTTTTTTTCTCAAAATTTCTTTCACCCTTCCATATTCCTTAAGACTACTTTTTATTATAATCATATAGTTGAATAACAAATGACAGCATTAAGCAAATTAAGCACCACAAGTTAAATAATCTATAAAGAGAAAAAGGCAAAATCTCATACACAGTGAAATATTCACCAAAACTCAGTTATACAGATAATTTCCTAATTTGTCACACAGTTTCATTACCTTGACTGCTATGTTTTGCAATATTCATACATGATATTTTGAGAAATATGCAAATTTAGTTGAAAAAAATTCATTCCTGGCATATACATGTAAATTTACAGAAAATATACATATTCGAAAATTATCTAAAATTCAACCCAATGATAATTTTTCTAACATTTTCACTCTATTTCATTCTGTAAAATGTCTTAGTTTGGCCTTAGCCATGTAACAGATTAATTAGTGTAACAATATGCAAATTAATTTTACTTAATTAAATGGCCTCCCAAATTTCCTTTGCCAGGGATAACGGTCTATTGTTGTAGGCTACATTTTGTATTAGTATCACCATAAAGGTTTCCAAAATTTTTGTGCAGTAATGTATTCAGAGACCAAGAGGTAAAATTAACTGCATAACTTTCATCCCTGTAAAAATTAGCCCAGTCTTCAGGTATGTGAGGGTCATGATTCCTTTCTCATTTAATTTACCTAAAGATTTTAACATAAACAAGAATTTTGAAATAATCACCTCAAATTAAATGAAGAGACAATAGTAAAACTCGTCAATTGATGTGTTTAAGTACATTTACTTTCATTCACATTGTTTCCTTTTCTTCAAAGTGTCTTTAAACATCGGTTCTTTATTCTTCTGCAGCATCCTCTTTAGAAAAATAGGACAATTCTTCCATCATTATGACTGTTTTATCCAACAGAGTAACACTATCCTCCACTGCAACAGGAATAAAACCTAAAGGGAGAGTTTCACCTGAGTTCAAAATTACTTAATGACCAACCATTTCATTTTAATTATATGTGGTCCCATCCCCGTACAAATCAAAATATTCTGACGCGACAAGTGTCTCAGTTTCCTGATTTTTAGCAAGAACAGTAGCCTTAGATCTGCCTTTGAAGTTACTTTTGCTTCAGGTGGTAATGACTCCAGAGTTTAATTGAACAACCAACTGGACAACTTTTGCCCCAGGACATCCAACTCACTGATTAGTTCCATAACACACATTTCAACACTTGCTGTAAATGGCTATCCATGTTCATACCTTCTTTCTATGCAGCTTCCTGTCTATTTTTTGTACATACCTCAGACAAAACCTGGCAAACAGTCTCTTTTTCGACTTGACTATTTATCATTTCTTGATTTTGGCACAACATTTCTCGTAAATACAGTTCTGCTTTATTATTACTGTGAGAGTCCTTTAGAAGGTTTTTTTGGGGTTTTGCCTTTATCCTTGAAATCTCTGTTTTTAATTGGCTTGCACTGAACATTCATGGGCATACTAAATCAACTATTTTTAAGAGTTCTGATGTATACTATGTTGATAGCTCTCGAAGAAGTCCCCATGTCACATCACCCCTGGCACACTGCACCAGCTGGAAATCCACATCCCGGACAACACTGTGGGTCAAGCCGGCTGGTTTGCTCTGTGGTCCTGAAACGAAAGAAGACACAGAAAATTAATTTCACATATTTATCAGTTGATATAACTTTCATAGTTTATTAATAAGAATTTCGACTTGACTATTTATCATTTCTTGATTTTGGCACAACGTTTCTGGTAAATACAGTTCTGCTTTATTATTACTGTGAGAGTCCTTTAGAAGGTTTTTTTGGGGGGGTTTTGCCTTTATCCTTGAAATCTCTGTGTTTAATTAGCTTGCACTGAACATTCGTGGGCATACTAAATCAACTATTTTTAAGAGTTCTGATGTATACTATGTTGATAGCTTTCGAAGAAGTCCCCATGTCACATCACCCCTGGCACACTGCACCAGCTGGAAATCCACATCCTGGACAACACTGTGGGTCAAGCTGGCTGGTTTGCACTGTGGTCCTGAAAAGAAAGAAGACACAGAAAATTAATTTCACATATTTATAAGTTGATATATCTTTCATAGTTTATTAATAAGAACGCAACACACATACACCTAAGTCTTCTACACTTTTTATAATTTGTTCGAGATAAATTTATTCAAATCCAAAAAAATACTTTTTTTCAAGTTAAAATAATTTTGGCCTGAACCTATCCATG
Organism: Hermodice carunculata; assembly: GCA_964020975.1. Taxonomy (NCBI): domain Eukaryota; kingdom Metazoa; phylum Annelida; class Polychaeta; order Eunicida; family Amphinomidae; genus Hermodice; species Hermodice carunculata. The sequence continues at coordinate 28,165,942 of OZ026622.1, read as the reverse complement.
TTCTTTTCTTGGACAGGCGAGGCCTGGTTTCTCTCTTTCTTTTTCTTTTTTTTTTTTCTCTTTTTTTTTTTGTTAACATAAATCAACATACATTGATTTGTTATGTCACTACCTATACATATTCTGAATTCTAAACAAAACAAAACAAAACAAAAAACTGCACACCAATAATATGCAGGTCCAATGAGGTGTGCCAGAAAGACTGTCTTTCTTTGACTGGACACTTTGGCATGCCCTGCTCTGAGCTGTCTCCACCAAAAGCTTTGCTTTCTTCCTGAGATAGGCAGGAAATAAACCTACCTAGCCGCTGGTCAACCTGGTCCCAGGAAGACCCTGATGACTCGCACATGTGGTACAACTACAGCAGTTGTCTGTTTTTGAATTGAATCTTAAGACTTGGAAGGCTGGGACGGCCTCCCCTCCCCTTGGCTAAAAACAAAGCTTGAAACAATCTGGCCTCTTCATATCATCTAAAACAAAAAGTGTACATTTATATATTTTACCATGCTGCACTACTTGGCAAGGCACAACAGGTGCTCAATTGGTATCACAAAGCAATTTTGTGACGAAAATTAAATCAATGCTGAAGAATTCTTGTTTTGTAACATGTATGTAGAGCTATTTATTTTGCATCAGTGTAGTAAAACGTGCTTAACCAATTCTAAAACACAAATTGTACCCAGACTTGGGATATCTCCAACATAAATATCAAGGCATATTTAAAACCCAATATTTCATGTAGCGAAGTTCCCAGTTCTTTATTTTTCTTTTTACATTTTTTTCATTTTTTTTTTTTTTGTGGTGTGTGTGGGGGGGGGGGGGAGATGGTACCACTAGGAAGTTTTTGCCACATGTGTGTGGGTATAATGTATTTGTAAAAATGACCCAACAGATATGAAGCCACAGGCGTATTAGAACAATCATTATCTCACTTTGCACAGTTCTGTTTTGGTTGGTTTGTTGGAGGGGGTGGGGGTGGGGAGAAAATGGTACCACTGCTAAGACCAAGTATTTATTGTATCAACGTCAGATGAAGGTTTTTGTCTCCAAATCAAGAGAAATATTTCACAAATGTTCAGCATATTTACAAAAAATCGACAAGTTTGAATTTCAAAACTATCTAAGCCTAACTATAAAACTTAAAGCACAAAGTTCTTTGCACATTTTATCGTCACACCTTAACCAAAATGTCACATTAAAGTATTGAATTTCATTTGGACATGATACAACAGGAGACTGCCGGTATTTAAAGCTTAATTTCCTGCTAAGAATTCACAAAAATCCAACAAAAAGGAGAGGGCGATCTGTGACCGCTCTGTTTGTTTACATCGTGATATCACACATCCACCATATTGGATTGTACATTTTTCGTCGACCCAAAAAATTTTGAAGACCCCCTTTGTCAATAAAATCATCGCATTCTCATACAAGTTGATGCCTACATTATTTATAACAATCTTATAAATCAAAGTTATTTGTTTAGAAACATGATTCAATCTAGATCGTGCGTAAAACGACGCACAAGTTGACGAGGTCTGGTCACCAGTGCCGATTTATCAGTTTAATCGAGTCAATGCAATTACACGCTTTACACTTCAGACTAAAATTTCTCGCTAAAATAAGGAAAGATTTCTCTGAAAAGTCACCAGAACATTGTATAATGTATACTTGATAAAACTTACCAATCTCGGACCAAACTGTCCGGGGGATTTTGGAGGTGTGGTCCTTGTTGACGCTCTGTGCAGTGTCGCCGGCGACTGTATATGATTTGTGTGTATTTGTAAAGCCATAAAAATACTTAAAAAGGGATACTGGTTATCTGGCTTATTGTTGGTCTGTGAGTGAATGCTGGGTGAGTGACTGGCACTCTTATATCCAAAGCTATCATCTACCACTTAATAAAATATCACCACTTGACCACATAGGGATACCATCACATTAACTTGGTGGCAGTGGCGGGATACGTTTTAAAGCATATCCAGCAATATGAACCATCTGCACTTGAAACAGGACACCCATATTAGGTCAAGATGAGCCAAATGAAGTTGCGCACAAGAAAGCCAGTCAAACAGAACACGCCAGTAAGTAGAGGTGATGAAAGACTTGCCTCAAGAATGGATATCCAGATGGATGGCATGATGACTGGCCCAAATAGAGCAGAACATGTCTTATTAGTGGAAGGAAATTCTGCAGAAATAAGAACATGTGTAGCACCTTCCACTTCCAGACAGCTGGTTGGCACCCCAGGACACCAGGGTATGGGGGGGGGAATCACTTGAATCTTCTGTACCCCAGGCCAGCCATGATAAGGTATTACCACAGAGAGCCCAACTAAGTGCATTGACTAATCAAGATGGCGGGGCTGGGGATGGGCTACATAACACCAAGCTTCCCCAGATACAGAAGCTGGTCAAACAACACCACTTTATCATGCTGCAAGTGATGCACCCAACAGAGGGAAACAGTGTTATTGAGGGACAGTGGTTAAACTACCCCCATTCACAGGTCATGAGCCATGGAAGGTATGGCATAATAGGTTTGAGGATGTGGCCTCAAGGCACAGATGGAATGAGGAGACCAAACAAGATGAGCTACCCCCAAGGTTGCAAGGTGTAGCTGGGGAATTTGTCTTTGGATAGTTATCCAAGAGCAAGAGGCAAAACTATAAAGGCTTGGTCAAGAACATGATCAAATAGAACCCACTCAATGCAAATGGAAGACCAAGTAAGAACTTAGACTATGTGGACGTAGACCTATCTTTAGGACCAGTAAGGATAACAAAGGGAGTCACCATATCTGAAATAAATGACGAAATGCTACTGGGGGCTTACATACTTTTGAAGGATCAAGCAGGGCCGGCTGACCTCCTTTTAGGCAAAACGAAATGGTTTTCAGATGGGCACGAATCCCAATTGAGAGTGTAGGTGTCAACACAATAGGGCGTACCTATGCAGCTGATGACGACATAATCCCGGGAATGAGTGAAGCTGTGATAGAGGTGTATTTTGAAGGAGATGGAAGCCCAAAGGAAGACTGGAGTTTATTATTGGAGGCATCCTCATCCTTCCTGGAAAAATTATCAATTCCAATAGTGCCCATCTTGGTGGATATCACTTCAAGGGTCACAGGGTTGATGAGAGCTTTCTATCCCTTTCCAGAAAATGTAACCCTCAGACAAGATTCAACTATTGGTTATGCCACTAAGGTGGAACTTGATGTTGGCATTATTGTACCCAAAGAAAATGAAGATGATCAGCAAAACTTTGATTCAATCAGGCGAGTGACTCTTCAAGATATCATGAGACCACCAGACTCTCTTCATGAATTCCAGGATGCATTTTCGAAAGATGAATTTGATTTGGGGCCCAACCATCATCTGGAACATACTTTAGATACAGAAGATGCCAAGCCAATAAAACAACCACCCTGTCATATGCCTATGGCATTTGCTGCAGAGGACAAAGAAGCCATAGATAAGCTTCTGAAGCAGGGATCAACTAGGCCATCTAATTCCCTGAGGCTTTCCCCTATTTGCCTTGTGAGGAAGAAGGATGGCTCAGTAAGACCGTGTGTTGATTACTGTCAAGTTCATGCAGTGACTATAAAGGATGCATTTATCAGCCCAATACCAGTGACTGCATTGATGCTGTGGCTGGTGCCAGGCTATGTAGCACCCTGGATATCACCTCCGCATACAACCAGGTACCCAGTATAGAGTGTGACGTTCCTAAGACCCCATTTGTTACACGATGCGGGTAATATGAGTATACAACTTTGCCTTTTGGAATGACCAGCTCTCCGGCTCCTTTTAAAAAAATGATGGAGACTGCAATTAGTGGGCTACAGTGGCAGACCTGTCTCATATACCTTGATGATGTTGTAATCTTTGGGAAAAATTTCAAAGAAATCTAGAGAGATTGAGGGAAGTAATGCACCAAATCAAGCTAGCAGGACTGAAATTGAAACCACATGAGTGCCACTTCTTACACACTGAAGTTGCTTTCCTTGAGCACATCATTTCAACAGATGGAGTTCTCCCAAATCCAGACAATGTTGCCAAGATCAAGAACTTACCCACCCCCACAAACGTGACAGAAGTCAGAGGGTTTTTGGGAATGGCAAACTACTACCGCAGGTTCATAAGGGATTGTTCACAAGTAGGGAACCCCACAAACACAGTTGACAAATAGCAAAATAGATTCAAGTGGACAGAACCCTTTCAAGTATCTTTTCTGGATGTGAAACAGATTTAAGCTGGTCCAGAAGTCAGAATTTGACTCAAAGTGGCTAATGCCACTTTTGTTTTCTCTGCCATGAGGATAATATTGCATGGAACCATAACCGTGTTGATGTATCTTCACAGGTTCACAGCATGCTTGACAGATCATGTCATCATAAAAAGCAGACGTGTCAATAATTGGGCTGTCCCCTACACAGTAAAATTTCTAAGGAATAAAAAGCTTGAAGATCCAGATGAAGGTCAAGTTTTACAGTGGTTTGAATCTGGCAAATGACCCTTTGGCCAACCAGTCTGTGAGGCCACTCCAGGAGCACAGAATTATTGGAATCTGTGCAATGATTTAGAGCATCATGAGGGTATGTTGTGCAGAAGATTTCATAAGAAGGATGGTACAGGATTATTCCATCAACTGTTAATACCAAAAAGCATGAGACCTGATGTCATGTCCCAAATGCACAACGCACTCTTGTGTGGTCACTTAAGAACAAAGGAAAACCAAACAGAAGACATTACAGCAATTCTACTGGTTTGGGCTGCAGGAAGACATAAATCTACCTCTCTCAAAAACAGCTAAAGCACCACTAGATCAAATGCTGGTTGGAGCTCCCATGGATAGACTAACAACAGACATCATGGGACAATTACCCTTGAGGAAATAGTTCATCATGGTAGTATTTGATCACTTTTCCAAGTGGGTTGAGGTCTTTGCAATGCCAGATTTTACAGCCAAGATGTGTGCAGACATACAGTTGAATGAGATATTTGCCAGGTATTGATGTCCCTATGACCTCCATTCTGATCAAGGGAGGAACTATGAAAGTGCCATTTTCACTGACCTTTGTGGGATGATGGAGGTGAGAAAGACCCAGACTTCTCCTGGTAATCCCCACTGCAATGGGCAGACTGAAAGATTTAATACAACTATCTTATGGATGATCAAGTCTTACTTGAAGGAACAGAATAAAAAATGGGATCTTCACCTTGGATGTCTGGCTGGAGCCTATCATGCCACAGCCCATGGAAGTACTGGAATGTCACAAAACATGATCATGCTGGTACAGGAAGTTAGACTGACAACAAAGGTTGTTTTTGGATCAGCCACTACTCGACAGGATCAAGAAATTTCATCTTATGGAAACTATGTTGATCACCTGAGAGAAAGGATTCAGGAAGCACTCACAGTAGCAAGACAACACCTACAGGCTGCAGCAAAACAACAAAAGCAGAATTATGATGCACAGCTGTCATTCCACCAGTATGTAAAAGGCAATATGGTCTGGTTATTATTGGATGCAAGTCAATTGCATCTGGCACCAAAACTCTAAAATCCATATGAGGGTCATTATGTGGTCATATGCAAACTTAATGATCTAAATTACACCATTTAGCTAAATGCCATTGGCCATAAAATGGTGGTGCACAACAACCCATTGAAACCTTATGAGGAGGAGAATAGACCTGAGTGGATTAAAAAGTAGCCATCCAAGAGGGCAGGGGAGTGGCAAAGAAATAATATGTGGTAGCCCATTTCCAAAATAATTGTTGTTCAAGCCCTAACCCCCACAGCATCATTGAATTATGTTTTCCTGTTATTTCTCAGTCAACCATGACTAAAGACACAGCCAACAAAGCATTGTGGACCAGGGATCCAGTCTTCAAGTGCAACAATTGTTGATATAAAGGAAATAAGCACCGGGACAACCACCATGGGTCACTAGCCAACCAGAAGTGATACCAGTCAACTTACTGTGGCATATCATGCAGAAAACTGTGGAAGCACTGTCCAGCAGCATCGTAACTGCAGCACGGATACAGCCTTTGACCACAACCCAAAACCTCAACCAGGTGGCGCCCACTTTGTTGGAGACATCAACCCAGATGTCAGAGGTGCTTGCCATCTTAGTCAGGTTAGCGGTAAACATGGAGCAAGTTGGGCAGAGTCACCAGTTTCTGAGAGAGGTGTTGCTTCAAGTAAGTATCCACCTGGTTACGTAAACTGCTGAAACCAGGGCTCAGCAACAAGTTACTACCAGGTTAGAAAAAGCAGTCCAGGATTTAGGTACAAATGTACAGAGTAGCTCAAACATCACCAAAGGCCGGGTGAGGTCAATGGTAGAAGCATACCAAGGACTGGGACAGCAAATGGAGCTGCAGGCCCAGACCTTTGGAGCTGCCCACCGCCACTTCTCTGGGTTGATAGGAGATGAAGTGTGTGGAGGTCAGACCACTACCCTAGTGTGGCATATCCTTTGGCTTCGTTAACGTACTGGTGTGGCAGCCACCCAAGGCAAGGAGCAGGACACAGTCCAAGCTGAATCATCCAGTGCTGCCCTGAAGACAGGTCTGGACACAGCACTGCCAAACACAGCCCAGGGAACACCAGCCTAGGGAACCCCAGCCCAGAGAGCCCCAGCACAGTACATCCAGAAGTCAAGATGAAACCCTCAACCTGTGGCTGGTGACAAACCGGACAAGACTTTGTCATCCAGTTAAAAGCCCATGGACATAGCTGCTGCCAACTCCCATCGTTAAGGCAGCCCCAACAGTGCCACTTCAGTGGTGAAGACCACCCCAGCTGATGTCCGTAAGGTGAGGCACAGGAATAGCCATCACAACCACAAGGTCTAGGCACCAAACCATGGTAACCAAATCTAGATCAGGAAAAAAAAGGCCAGTCTTCATGTCCCCAGACGAGGGATACAAAGCCCGGATGGACTGAAGCAAGCAACAGTTGTACGAGCATCAAAATATTTCCCTGAATGAAGCAGATACTCTGATGACAGATCAAAAGGAGGTCTGTAGCCCCCTGAAACACTGTTAGGTTAGTACTGCATTAGATAATGCTGCTAACATCACTGTGCCTACCATACATACGAAGGAATAAAAAGATTTTTCAGAACATCCAAGTGTTTGGCTATTAAAGCAGTCAATGGGAGTGTGACCAGTTTCAGTTTCAGAAAAACAACTGCAGAAGCGATGACTAAAAAATTAATATGTGGTACCCTAAGATGTGTTCTGTGTATGATGGACTGTGAGCCATATTGCTAAAATCATGCTCACACGTTGCAGGTTTGCATATAACCACTTTATTTTTTCAAACATTTAAAGTGCACTTTTTTTCATGATCTAAAACATAAACAAAATACTTTGGCCCCCTGCATACAAAACAAATGGTAACTCTGAGAAGAAAAACTTTAGACCAATCAGCGTCCTTCAAATTGTGTCCAACGTATGTGAGGGTATAATAGCCCAAGAAGTGGCAATCATTTTGAGGACCTGTTTTCCATCTTTCTTTTAGCATATAGGACCCATTACAATTGTCAGCATGTTCTTGTTCTCATTGAGGAATGGCACCAAGAACTAGATATGAAGAAGCATGTTGGTGCTGTAGGGATGGGTGTTTCAAAAGCCTTGGATTGCCTCTTCCATCACCTTTTTCTTGGTGATGCTCCAAGCATATGGCCTGTTCAATGATGCTTTACAGCTGTTGGTAATTATCAGTCTTGTAGTCAGTAGAGAGTGAAATTGAATTAACTGCAACGTGGGGACACATCAGCAAGTTTCTATCCTGGGGCCCATCTTGTTTAATACCTTCGTGGATTAGACAGTGTCATTACCATATCCAAACCGTAGTCTTAACGAAACAAGTTCAAGTCATGTTCCTTGGTATGTATAGCTGAAACATATAAATTTATAGTTCGTATTTACCCAAAAGAGACCAAAACGTAAGTGCAAAGGTCCATAGGGGGAAAAAAACTTATCTAGTTTTCACATGACAGAATACAAAAAGTTTTGTTTCAAATTATAGGCCTATTTCAGTAAATTGGCCTGAACAGTTGCATCATCCATGCACATACAGGACCATACAATTATAGAAAAGGGACCAAAATTTGCAGCACATCAGAGAATTTGCAAGCGGAGGTTCTTAACTTGTTGAAAATGTCAATAAAATTCAGTATTTAAAAAGGTACTACTTGCAACCACCATCTCAACAATGATCATCATCCACACAAGTTCACAAAGCGACACCAACACCAACATCAATCCATCAGAAATGCCCTCTAGGCCTAAAATGACCATCAATAAGAATCTAAACAACATGATTATATAATTCGATGTGTTTCAGGCATGTAGTTAAAGACACGATGTTGTTTTAAAGGAGATAAACTAAGAGTATTTCAAAAAGAAAAGTGTTTGAATTTCCAAATATAGTAAGTACATTGGTTCAAATGTTAAACATCAGCCAGAAGCAAGTGACATTAGGCCTCAAATCAGTAAAACGTAGCCAAAAATGCAATACAATAGTCAAAATTTGTAAGGATAGCAGTCACATTTCAAGTTGGTTTCCAGAAGTATTTTTGAAAGGATATTTAAATGTTCAAGAAAGCATATAATCCCACAAATCATCTAATAAGTCAATTATTAGGGTAATGATTTAGAATTCCAAAAATGTAGTATGCCATTGTAAGTCATCTGTAAGTCAGCCAAGCATAACGTACATCTAACTCGTGGTTCTATAAAGTTCAAAAGGTCAAATTGTAAAACAGTCCTAATTATAGTAAAATTCAACTACCTTTATCAGAGAAAGAATTCGGTTTTATGAAGAGAGAGAGAGAGAGAGAGAGAGAGGGATCATTTGAAATTCCTAAAGGTAACTTAGTATAACTGTTTTCCTGTAACAGTTTTAAATTTTTTCATTTATAATCAGACATAGTTCAACTTGTCAGTCAGTTGATTTAGATGCTAATTATTTATACAAGAGAGAGACAGAGAAAGAGTACATTAAACACTTTGAGCCAACCTGACATGACTTTCACAATAACAAACTATATTCATCAGACAATTATAAAAAACATCAGTTTCACTACACTTGGAACACTTCCTGCACTGCAATATGTGCAGAAAATGCCTGAATGTTCAAATTGTTACCAAATATATAAGAGTTCCATGAAAAGAGAAGTGGATAACATGTTTTTAATGATAGTGATGAGACCAAACCGAATACCAGTTTAACCTTGTCAGATCCAGGATCATTTACGAAATAGTAAGACATGCTAGTGTTCGTCGTCAGAAGGATCCATGACCAACAGTAATGAGATTTAAATGAATGAGAGTATCTTCTACCTGACTTGGAACAGGTTAACAACACATTGGCAGTGGGTTAAACCAGTTTTACGGGATCCCAATCCTCCCACTTTGGAAAACACTCACATTCATTTAAAGTAGGCCTAAAACAAATTTAGCCCTTAATGTTAATATACAGTTATAAGAGGTAATTACCTGACCATAGTTCACAGACATCATCCAAACAACGACAGGACAATGAAGAGTTTTAAGTCAGACTACTATATTTACATTAGAATTGCGTAACATGTCAAAATTTGAATTTAAACACCAAAAAAAAAGTTTCTGCGTGAACACAGGAGAACTTAATTTGATACTAATATTATATCTATTATGAAACATGGTTAAGTTCTTCCATGTTCCATTCTCACTAGAAAAAACAGCACAATAGGCCTAAAATTCGTTACAAAAATATTATTCACATCAGCTGAGTAAGTATTCCTTACATTTTGTCACTATATTCAAAAGGATGAGAAAATAGAAGGCCTGTATTGTTTAATATGATGCCTGAGAACTTACATGGTCCTTATTTCATTTTATATTTGTTGTTAGTATAATAAATTTTATGTTCCAGTATTGAAAGTTCGATCAAGCTCATGGTAAAACAATCTCAGCTACAACATTAAAACTTTTACATATTTCTATGTGTTTTACTGACACTCAGAAAATACCTTATTAATATGTTCATATAAATCAACATGATATTTCTGTAGAACATATTGATATTTATCTTTAAAGTTAAGAAAAACCTTTTTAAATATTAATTTGGAAAACCCCTGTTTAATAAGTCTTCCAAAAAGTGATTTATGTCTATCAGCAAAATCTTTAAAATCAGTACAGTTTCTTGCAAAAGCAGTTAACTTGAGACATAGACACCATAAGCAGGATTGATAGGAATATTACTACTTATATATGGATAATTTACTATATCAAAATTGAATCATCTCTTTTATCATACACGTTTGATTTTAATATACCACCATCATTGAATAGGAGTAGATCTAAAAATGAGCATGTTATGTTTGATGAAGTGGTTTCTTTTAGTTCCAGGTCACTAGGATAAATTGATGTAATGTATTCTTTTAAATGTTTGTTGTTGACACTTAATAAATCATCTATATATCTGAAAGTTAAATTAAATGATCAAGCATGGTAATTTTTATCTGTTGCCATTTTCATTGGAAAATTATACTCGTGATGAAATAAATAAAGATTAGCCAAAAGTGGCGCACAATTTGTACCCATGGGAATTCCCATGACCTGTCTATGACATTTAATATATACTGGAGAACGATGATGTAAAAAACTATACAGATGACAGCACACTCACTGTCATTGATCCAAATTTGGAAACTAAAACACTTACTCTTCTTGAAACCTGGCAAGAGGCCATCAATTGGTTTTTATGAAAACCTCATGACGGCAACCTTGACAAGTTTTAATGTATTGCTGTTGCACCAAATAGAAACCAAACCACATAGAGTTGAAACATGAAAATTTTTCAATACTGTCAGAGTTGCTTGTAGATATGCTTGGTGTTACCACTGATGATAGGTTATCTTTTGATGCACAAGTGTCAAAACCTACCAAAAAAGTTGAGCGACAGTTAAAAGCCCTGAAGAGAATTAGTTCACTCTTAACTCAAGACGTACCAGTAAATGTTTTTCGGACCTTTGTGTCATCAAAGTTCAAATACTCCCACTTCTTTGGCATTTCTGGTGCAAAATTAAAAAATTAAAAGAAAAAAAAAAAGAAAAAAGAAAAAAATCCAGCTAAGAGGCTTGAGGTTCATATTTAGAGATCTTATGAAATGGTGTCTATAGTAATTATACCGTCATTATTTATATTTATTTGTTTGTTTATTTATTGAATCATACACACACACATACACACACACACACACACACATACATACAACATACATACATGCTTGCAGGTACGTTTTTTGCTCTCCAATGTCTAATCAGGTCACAGGTTGCACGAACAAAAATATTGAAATATATGGAAATGTGATAAGCGTACGTTTGTTGAAAGACTCGCACATATCCTCACTTTTTTTCGAAAAAGTGCACTCTCAACTTAAAGAGGCTACGTATTACTATCAAAGAACCAAAAGCAAAACAGAATAAAATGGACATAACTACCAGTGCAATCACATTAAAGAAACAGAAAATAATGTGTGTAAAGCTAGGGCTATTGGTTTTAACATATTTTGTTATTAAATTGTGAAGAAAGGCAAGCCCGATATTAATCACTCTTGAGAAATTAGACAATGTCACAGGACAATACGAAGCAAGACACGTTCAGTGTAGTGTACTCTGCTGTTTAGGATTTCTACATAATGATATATACACACACACACACACACACACACACACACACACACACACATATATATATATATATATATATATATATATATATATATATATATATATATATATATATATATAAAGCTAAGCATAACAAAACGTGAACAATGGACAGTACACTGAAAAACAATAAATGAAGGAATTGAACATAACAAAGACAAGACAGATAGAGGGGCACTTATAAAGCGAATCGACTGAGCCGGTTATTTCCATCAGGAGCTTCTGGTTAGAACCTGCTACAATAAAATAATGACATCAAATTGAAACCTTTTTGTGTCATCAATATAGTCATGAACAGCGAGAAATAAAAACTTGTTATTTTCAAAGCGACAAGCAGCAGAACAAAAAACAAGAGTTTGTAGTGTAAAGCAAGCATAGTTTATTATACGTAAATGTAATTTATTGCGAGGAATTAAATATCGAGGACAAGAGAAAAAGAAATGCACAACGTCTTTGACAGCAGTACCGCACACACAATCGGGCGAATCTTTAACACCGATTTGAAACAAATGTTGTTAAGCTGGTTGCGCCCCATACGCAGTCGCGCATGTAATACAGCAGATTTTCTTTTACCAATATAATAAATAGAAGGGCCTTTCACTGGGCATGAGGAAGGAGTCTGCAATTGTGATAGGAAAGGGGCATTCTGAGTATCTAAGGAAAAAGGGTCCCAAAGGCGTGTAGCAGAAGGATAAAGGGACTTATCAAACAGATCTGCACGAGCTCATAAGTATGGTTAATCGAGCCACCTGCGAGTGAAATAATTGAAAGTTGTATCAGGCAACAGACTATTTGGAAAGATATGTCATAGATAACTTGGTGTTAAATTATGAACAATTTTGTACATTTGAATCAATTGGATTTTCCACGCCTTTTGGAAAGTCTCTCCAATCCAGCTTCTTCAACACATTTTACTGCTGGAGTAGTTTTCATTGCCCCGGTGACTTGCCCATACCGCAACAAGCTGAACTTTTCCACACGGTTCTCATCATCTTGTGTAAAGCCATCCCATACCATACTGGCATACTCGAGAATAAGTCGCACATAAGATATGTAGATAAATTCCATTGTCTTGCCTTCCAAAAAGTACTGTAGCGATTTCATGATATTCAATATCTTTGTTGCTTTTAAGACAATTTGGTTAATATGTTAGTTCTGTTTGAGATCGGCTTTTATTGTCACACCCAAGTGCTTATAGCTGCTGACATTGTTCAATTGGCGTCCTTGGAATAAAAGTGTGTGTGGGGGGGGGGGGCGTGGGGGGTAATATATTGGTTGTTGCGTCTTAGAAATAAACATAGCATCTGTCTTTGATGCCTTAAAGGATACAGTGATCACCTTTCTAACCGAAAACAATATGTGGTTTACAATGGCCCAAGATCTGATCGGGGACTACATTGCGTGAAAATGTACTCAATCTCTCAGATTGATACTTGTCTTGTGAGATGTCCCCTTATAATTCTATACTTTTGATGTGTTGGCACGAAAATATATCTTTTAAATCGATGTTTAAAAGAGAATCTTTGAAGTTTTAAAAGGAGAAGATCATAAAGATGTGATTTCCTAATAGCTGGTTTCAGTCACTAAATTATCAAGCTTTTTGACGACGATACGTCCCTGTTCCTTACGGCTGACCATCCCATTGCAGCCGTTACATCATTAAATTCAGATCTTTCTCCAGGTTTTGAATGGTCAATTTGAGTTTCGATAGGCCTTTTAATGCCATAAACATGTCAAAACACGAGAGTACTTCCAATATTGATTGAAAACTCGAATGTTGATCATCAAGCACTTTGTAACATGGAAAAAAGACTGTGAACGGAGAAATAACCACTGCACCTTTCTCAGAGTCTGCCGTGCCCCCAATGCAATTTCAATGGGATTCCTTCCTTTCGTAAGCTATGATGCATTGCTTCTTTTCTGCTTTTTCTGGAGCAATGTACTTTGGAGACTACGTAAAGTAATTTTTTTTACATTGATGTAAACCATACGCAAATACACAGGTAACAGTTAGAAATCAAATTCAAACATGTAGTGCCCTTTATGGACTTTCTGCTGTACTTAACATGTTAATTATAACGTCACATATATAACAAAACACATGATGACACATCGTTTGAATATGAATTGTATACAATATTTTCCTTCATACTAAATTATTAATTTTGAAAAAAAAAACACAATGATTTTGATAGTAATAAAACTATCAGTTTTCTTTTGTCAGGACTGTTTCACAGAAGAAAAAAATCTATACTTTGTTAAGCTGGCTGAAGTCAATGTAGAGTCTTCCCTTGATTGCCCTTGATTGGATATCAGAAAAGCAGGTGACTTTATCATTCTCTCTCTCTCTCTCTCTCTCTCTCTCTCTCTCTCTCTCTCTCTCTCTCTCTCTCTCTCTCTCTCTCTCTCTCCTCTCTCTCTCTCTCTCTCTCTCTCTCTCTCTCTCTCTCTCTCTCTCTCTCTCCTCTCTCTCTCTCTCTCTCTCTCTCTCTCTCTCTCTCTTCTCTCTCTCTCTCTCTCTCTGTTAGATGTTAACTTCCGTTTGAAACCAAAGTGGACATGGTTTGTTTTTATTAAACTTTCATGTGCAAGTTAACCATATTACACAGCTATTGCTTTAAGCCTTACACGGCCAAGATAAGACTGAGTCAAAAACTTTTTCGGCGCACTCTGGTTGCAATGCACGGGGTGAGAGTGCACCAAGGAAAGCTTTTGACCCAGGTAATATTATACCAGGAGATATGTCCGACCCTTACAGAGCAAACATCCACAAAGTACATCAGCAACACCTCTGAAAATAGGAATGGGGCGGAAGACCTAGAAAAGTCCGATTCATATTACTTCTGTGATGGCGGATGGGAACAAGATGACAAACACAGTGATAATGACGACCCTGATATGAGCTCCTCTGAATCAAATGTTGGTCTTAGTAAAGCACCTCGTCGGCATTGTAGTGATACAACTTGAAATAACTTACGATGTGATCATAATATGGAAAAACTGTCACATAATTGCAGAGAACAAGGAAATTGTTGGCACTCTTTTTGGCACTATAAATAAATGCTAGACAATGTCAAATATAACATGAATAATTTTGGAAGGCTGTTGGAAATTCAAAAGGAGATCAATGAGCTGCGTTTTATACATGTAGAGTTTGCTTGCGCTCCCAAGCAAAATTAAATGTTGTCCAGTCAGCGGATTAGCCTTCAGTAAGACCATTTTTTGTCTGTCTCTTAAGAAAATATTTCATTCCGTTTCAAATTTATGCGGCTGCATCTTGTTAAAGTGATGGTCATTCAAATCTGAAATCACTCACAAACTTTTTACTGACGTATATTTTTTTATTCATGATGCGTCGGTTTGAATATAATGTACACATGCTGTCCAAATCTGTGTTGTTTTTTTAATTTAAAGCTCAATCTCCATTATGTAGTTTATGAAATAATGAACAATGGTACAGTGTTTGAGCAATGCAGCTATGGAATACCAAGACTACTAGGTTTTTTTCGGCTTATGTTAAACTGTGGCCAGTTGACCTCACAGGCCAGAAATTAGTGTACGTTAGTTGTTGGTATCGGGAAATAATATTTGGTCTCAAAAACACTGTTTTCAGGAAATATGAACTTGGTTTCATTATTTATCCAGGTTACACAGACATAAGAGTGTCAGTAGAAAATGAATTCAGATCTGAGGTAGGCGTACAGCATCAGAGACTTATTATATAGTTTTTTATTTAAAAATCTGAATAGCACACAGTATATGATCAGACGCAATAGCCATATGGATTTCAATAATTTAATGTGGTCCGCAACATGCTGGGTGATATGCAATAAAAAGTTTGGGGATCTCAAATTGGATCACGGAGCAAAATTCGAAAAGAAAAAGAAAATGTAATATACACATTGCACAGACTGTGTTAAAGCACTTGTTCTCGGAACGCAGAAACAAGGACTGCCACTTGAAATATCTCACATCAGTCCACACTATGTGGAATGTGGTGTGTTAAAATGTGCAATTACTCACAGGAAAAATGTGTACACGTTGGTTATCTAGATGCACCAATGGAAAGAGCAACTGCAGAGATATTATACCATCGTAGTTTATATCTAGAATGGGACGTGTTCACTAGATCGCATTTCTGCATTCAGGATTTCTTACCAAACTTGTTTATAACGATGCACATATTGAAGAGTCTGCATGATATGGATGCTACGTGGCGGACAGGGCTTGGTCTAGCTGCTAAAACACATTGAGGGCAAACAGTCAAAGTGTTGAATAAGTTGAACAGTTACATTCCACATATGATTATACATATGTAACGCTCTAGATTTTGCAACATTATTTTCGCATGTGTCAGTTTCCAAAATGTGTCCCAGTAGCTAGGCCATGGTAGGACCTTCAATCACGTGACCAAATTCCTCAAAATTAAGATTTCTGCGATTTTGCCCAGACCTTGCACAGTACAAAGTACTACATTTCGTTGTCGCGATGCATTATTTTCTGTCTTATCACATATATAATGCTGATATTCAAAAGTATTACTTGCATTGGTGTCGTCAGGTGTCAAAGGATTTGAAAACCAAAACGGTACAGATTTTGCGGTGTATTCGGTGCAAAACTTGTGCTGCCAATTTATGCAATCCTGCGGCACCACTTTTGTGACCTCATAAAAAGGTCACCCTTGAGAAAATGACCTTTCTGGGTCTAAAAAAGACATGTTGCCCAAACCAACCATCTAGGTTTGCCGTTAAAGTTTAGATGTAAACAAAATAGCTTGAACATCTTCGAAGGAGTTCGACACCGACTGAGGAAGATGCCGAGAAGCAGGTGGGTGACAGGTCTTTTCCCCATAATTTCGGTTTCAAATTTGAAAAAACGTAATGTCGTAACTTTGAATTGAAAACTAGAGGTCATTACAAATAAGGCGAAACCAAAAAACTCAAGTGTGGTCCAGTATCAACGCGTGGAGACACCTTGAAAGGCATTCAAAACCAACATTGCAAGACGCCGAGAAGCAGGTAGGCGACGGGATTTCCCCATAATTTTGGGTTTAAACTGAATTAAGTAAGACGTTCACTCGGATTTGGAGACAAATATTAACGCGCCGGAACATATTTATTTATGAGCACGGGCATCATGAGTGTCAAACACGCATGCCAGGCCAGCTGGGCAACAAATTGATGGAGCAATGGTGAAGTTTGCCGCGCGTGTTGCCTCATTAAACTTTAAAAAAAATACCATGCGCGGTTCTTTTCTGATTGTTTACATGTACTTAAATTGTGTTCCACGCCTTTTCACAGGAATATGAAATTTAAATAATGTTGCTTGTTGCTGTCACAGCGAGAGATTTATTACCAAGGATGACACCATTATGCAAAGACCTCTAGGCTGTTTTAAAAAATTACCCTACCTTAACAGATTTACACAGTGAATTTTTTCACAATTAATACGATTCCAATTCAAAGTTATTCTTTGAAACATAAGTTCTCTGCCACAAACGATGAAGTAACAAACTAAACAAATTGAAGCTCCGTTAGCATATCTTTTTCTTACACTGGATATGCGCTTAATGTCATTTTATTTTAAGACTTCCTTCTATATTCTTCAAATTTCATTTATTTTCCTCGCTGTATGCACTTTGAGCCTTTTGCGTGTATTTGCTATATTTTGACGTGCGTGCGTGTATGTGTGTGTGTGTATGTTTATCCCGTTTTCATTTTTACAGTATGGTCATTTGCGACAGTAAAGGAATATCTTAAGGCTATCAATCCACATCCCTCTTTGTCAGCAAATAACAGTCATGTTACCAGTAAACTTGGCAAACAATGGGATAATTTTGGCCAAACAAATGGTGAACAATAACACCCATTGGGCTTCAAATAGAAACCTGACTCGTACTCTCAGTTATAATTAAGATAAAATTAAACAAGAGGCCTGTGTAAACAGCCCATGTTCAACTGACCTAGACATTCATCGCAGCTCTGTGAACATGGGTTAGGCTCAAGGTCACCCATGTACCGACTCAGTCTGACCATTATAGAAGAACACTAACAAGTGCAACATCAAGTAGTTCTCAGAACTCCTAAAGTCACAGGACAACTGACACAAAATTTACGGTTGACTTGAGATCGTTTTTTTAGGAAGGACCTTGATGTTGGACATGTTACTGTTGGTCTATGAAGGTCATGCTTAGACAGTACAAGAGTGACCTTGACCTCGTTTCTTGGGTCATAGTGCAACATACATGAATTTTTCTCTTCATTATAACTTGAGAGCTACTTGAACTGGGACCTTGATGTTGCACGTTAGTGTTCTTCCATAAAGGTCAGATTTACACGCTATAGGCCTACCAGGTCTCTTTTTACTTTTGGCAGAAGTAATAAAATTTGTGTTTTGGGTGGTTAGGCCTATACAAGTTAGAAAGACTATAGTCTGTAGTTAATGAAGAGTATTTCAAAGGTTGAGAGGACCGCTTTAAAACCACCAGTTGGCTTATATGGGTGACTGCCTGTCTCTTGTCAGGAGTGAAATTTGTTTTTTCATATTGGTATTGGAAGATGTATGTTGATGCTTTGGCAAATCTGGAATCTCTTTGCTGTCATTGTTGTGTTTGGACTTTATGAATATATATCATGTTTTTCTGTACTACTTGATCCTATCCCAGTTCACAGAGCTGCATGTGTGATGAATGTCTAGGTCATCTGAGCATGGGCTCTTCACACAGCCCTGTTGTTTTACTTTGTTATACCATTGCTTTTCACGTCTCTTTTGGGAGGATATGATGGTCCCCGAAAGGACCGTTTTGGTTGTTGTTGATGTTGTTGTTGGGAGGCTTTATATAAGCATCAATAGTGAGCATGACAACCATGCTTTTGTAAGCAAGCTTGGATCTGCCTCGGCAGACTGCTTGGTGATCTCAGCCTGGGGAATTTGATTCCACTTGTCTGTGAGCCTCTGTGGCAGTTGGTGGGGGGGGGGGGGTTTCAAACTAATCCCTGATTACACAGCCAAGCACATCCCAGAAATGCTGGATGGGGGGCAGGTCAGGAGAATGGGTTGTCCATGGCAACAATGGGGTATTCTGTGGCTGTAGAAACTACATGCTGACTTTGGCAACGTGTGGTTGTACGTTATCCTGGTAAAATTGAAACCTTGGATATTGTTGGATCAATCCCTCAACTGTGGGCAAGATCTTATTCCCATAGCCCTGGCCGTTTGTATTGCGTTCCGCCTCGTGAGAGCTGTTCACTCTGGTGCTGGAATTGTCCCCCACATCATGACACTGCCTCCACCATAGCAGTCATGTTTAACCATTCATCCTTTGCCTAACCTTTAGGAAGGCATTCATGCAACCGTTATTCCTCCATCGTGGGAATCCAAGAGGAATCGGGATTCATCTGACCACACCACACTGTTCCATTGCTTTCTAGTTCAAGCTACATGTTCCTGACACCACTGTACGCATTCCGTCTTGTGTGCAGGACCAATAGGGATATGAATGGCATGGCGGTATGCCCTCAATTTGGCCGACACTAGTCTCTTAATGGTAGACTGTGATGCTTTGATGTTACTGGCTTAATGCAGTTGCTAATGATACCTTTAGGTGAAAAGAAATTTGTGCCTATTGACACACTGGATCACGATAACATCATCTGAGAGTCTTGGTCGCCTAAATCCAGCTTTTTTCTTGCATCCTCTGGATTCCTGGAAATGGTCCCACCACATTTTTACCAATCGCCATGAGCAACATTTTGCAGTCACATGGATCCCAGTACTGTCATGGCCCCATATAAGGCACTGAGGCATCCAGATACCAGACATACTTTCCGCACTTCTCTGGCTGTCGTTTTGCTTTCATGATGTTTTTAGCTTGTGTGTAACTGCTCAGGCATGCCCTAAGTTATCCTGTTAATGTTATGTAATACTCCATGTGACACCAATATTTTTCATACAAAGGCACATTTCGAGCAGACCATGTAAAACCAATAGTAGTGGCATTTTTTCCCAGCAGTATATTTTAATAATTGTGTAATATTATATGCAGTTGTAAAATACTTTCAGCAATAAGGTTTGTTGACGAACTTTGTCACAATTTGATTCACTTGTAACCTGCCTGAGTTATGGGCCTCTGGTAAATAAATGAGAATATTCTGAGGAACAAATTACCTTGACCCCTCACCGTTAGAGGTCAAGTGTGACTAAAAAATTATGCCTTATGACAAGATCTATGATACGAGCTCAACTTTGGCAAATTGGATGATCATTCTTCGAGGTTTGGGCTTTTGAGGGTATTCTAAAAAAATTAAGGAACAAATCACCTGGAATTTTGACCTTCAGACATCATGTGATGTGGGAATTATACCCTGTGACAGTATCCACTATATGAGCCGGAATGTGTCAAAATTTAGATGGAAATTCTTTAAGTTGCGAACATTTGCAGAATATTAACAATCTTCTCGGGAACAAATGACTGTGACATTTGATTTTTGGGGGCCACATATGAACAAGTAATATCCATTGACAAGACCTTACATATAAATCCAAGTATATCAGAATTGTATGAAACATAGTTGAGTTGTGGACAGTTTAAGAATAGATGGAAATCATCCTTTATACAAATTATCTTGACCATTGAGCTTCAGAAGTCACGTCATTCAAGACATACCTTTTGACAATATCCACAATATAAGCCGGACTTTGTCGAAGTTTTGATACAAATTGTTTGAGTTATGAATATTTGCAGAGTTAGTAACAATCTTCGCTGGAACAAATGACTGTGACCCTTGACCTTTTGAGGTCACTTATAAATAAACAAGTTATATCCCATCCGAATATATACAATATGAGTCAAACAATAACAGACTCGGATTAAAATTGGTCGAGAAATTGGTCGTTCAAGAATTGACAGAAATCTACCTTTGCAAAAATGACCTTGACCTTTGAAGGCCACCTCAAGATGGTAAAATCGTTGATTGCAATCAAGTTGATTGTCAAAGCCCAACTTTGGCAATGACGATGGAAGCTGTTGAAGGTCTGCCTGTTTATTACCCAGAACTGGCCAAAGGATCTTGACCTTTGATCAGTGGAGCAAGCGAACTCGAACTAGCAACCTTTGGCACCAGTCGCCCAGCCCAATGGGAAACGCACGTATCCACTCGACCAAATCCCCATTCTTAAAAAAACAATGGTTCAATGGAGGTAATTATGTCCGAGTTTCACATCAATACGGTTTTGTAGTGTATGTACTCAGTCAGCATTTATTTCAAGAATCTTGGACTTAAATCCACCAGCATTAAGGAAATGCCAAAACGCACATATCCACTCGATCAAATCGATGTATACAAGCTGAAAACAGCTACCTGGAAGCATTGTCGGTGTCCAGCAAATGAAGGTTCCTTTTGTTAGCCTGGTATCACATATAAACACTGATTGATTAGAAAAAGTGTTAATAATATTGACAACAAAGGAAACTACTTCAATATAAAATCCAAGTACCAGCAACCACACCCGGGGCCAATTACTCCTCTTATTAGATAAACTAGCATCAACAACATTGAGGAATACATCTGGATTGTCGCTCAAATCCTTGGTTGGAGCCCAGTCAACGTTTCAAGCATATAAAATTCGTCATGATATATATATATATATATATATATATATATATATATATATATATATATTGATAAAACGGGCTGCAGTGCTTTCATGCACATAGCTGCCAAGCGACACCAAGCTAAAAAAATGTCCAGTAATATGTTTCTAAAGGTTAAATGGTGGTAACTTTTTGCAAGGCAGAGAACAAAACCCATGATTTTAGTCGATGGGCGCCTGACACCTGCATGTCCTTGTATACATACAAAAGCAAGTCAGATTTCATTTACTGATGTGACTTTACTTCAGCACATATCTATCTCTTCTTGTTAACGCATCAGTCCTTTCAGGTCAAGTTGGGTATTGGGGCTGCATTTCTTATTAATATTATGTGGGTGACATTTTAAAACATAAATAGGGCAAAATGTACATACTAATTAACCCAAGTATGAACCTCCATGCATTTTTTATCACATAGCAAGCCATGCATTTGTAGTATTAACAACACCACGCAGCAAAATATGTGCACATATAAAGCTGTGCTTCAACAACGGGTGGCCGCCTCTCACTACACTGCAGCGACTGCTTGACTACCCTACCACAGAAGGGTATGTCACTCCGTTTTGGATGTCCGTGGTATCAGCACCAAAATATGTATTTTCCGAAGGAACATGACGTAATAATTCTAGTGGTTATTAGTTATCAGCATGTACTTACCCCTCAATAAAGTTTGCATGTCCCATTTGTTGTCTGGATAAGAATATCGACCGTTTTGTTATTGAAGCGGTGTTTGCTTCTCCGTGCGTGCAGTCGCCATTTTTTTTTTTTGCTTCACGGGGAGGAAAATCTCTTACTGCATTCTGATTGGCTGAAATATGATAAGGAGATTTGGCGCACAATTTCGAAATGTCTTCACCAGTTGAAGCTGTGTAAAAGTGGTAATATATCCGGAGACCAGAATGACATCAAATTCGGCTGTTAAATGGTGGGTAATGTATACTGTTGCAAGCTTATGCATGACACAAAACACAATAAAAATACTCAATATTGTAACTTTACTAAAAAATAAAGTTGGTGACATGTGGCTGTAATGACAACTTCAATATGTGATGCAATCTACAGTACAAAATATTCCAGAACATGAATCATGAATCAAATTCACAGTGTCCATACAAAATACACTCATTTAAATTTATTGTGATTCTTGTAGCATTAATAGGAGGCCCAACTATGTAATCCTGGTAAGCACAATATTGATGCTGGGGAGTTTTCATTGCATATCAGGGGGGAGGGGGGGAGCAAGTTCAGATATATGTGGTTAATGGGTAATCAACATCCAACTACATGCATTTGTGGTAGAAATAATGCATTCATGACATACTTAATGTACAATTATTTCAAAAAAAAAATCTTCATTTTCCTGCTCTGGTTCATTTCCCTGCATACCAATACAGATAAAATGAAACCATTAGTTACATCTGTCACAGGCAGCACAAGAAGTAATACATTCTGTTGCACATATCCCACATTGGTATTCTGCTCTTTGCTTTTGTTTTTTCTGCTTTGGTTCTTTTGTACATGTAGCTGCTGTCTCTTTTCTTACCACTTCTGTAGATGTAGCTGCTGTGTCTTTTGTTAGCTTTTCTGGATGCGGAATGGCATTAGCTGACAGCACAACTTTAGCTACTGTGCCTACTATTTGTGCTTTCAGTCTTGCTTTACATTTAACCCCATAAAATTTGCATAATAGTTTTAAATCACTGACAGTAAAGGCTGGTTTAGATAAATAGAGTGCATCACCTGAAAGTTGATATTTAAGTCTAAGGTGGGCTTTAGTTGGATCAGTCTTTGCATCATCAATGAAGGTAGATAGTGAGTGTTTCTTTTCCTTTGATCTTGCCTTTGATCGTACTTTCACTTCCTTCCTATGTGCTTCAGTTGTTTCTGCTTTCACTTGCCTCAGGTACTGACGCCGTAATGGTCCAGCACTCATGTTGCGGTATCTTACAACAACTTCACCATACAAGTCCTCAATAATATCAGCATTCAAACAATGCTTCTCTTTTCCAAACAGTGCATGAAATTTCTCATTGAGTTCCTCGTCATGCCTTAAATGGATGTCTATGTGACTGTACAGGTCTTTACCATACAATTTTAGGTTTTCATTGCTTTCTATCATAATTATTTATCTGTCTAGACTAGAAACAAAATTGAATGTGACTGTATTTACCATGGTCAACCCACCTCTGTTTTCTCTAACAGTGACGTGTGGTGGTTTATCTTGTTTATGGTAGTCAGATTCAAGAATGTTCAAAATTTTAAGTTCCTCAAGTGCATTTTTCACTTTCGTAATGCCTTCTTTTGTATAAATTTCGAGACACTATTCGCTGCCGCTTGTATTTCAGTTTGGCTATACACCAGCCAGCAATGTGCTGTTTTACAGCATCACCAGCTTCAGATCCTTTCAACAATTTAGTGGCATTCTCAGCTGCCTTGAAAGCTGAACTTCTAGCTTCCTCAAAAAATTGAATAGCTATACAGTTGATAATTCTCTTTCGTGCATCAGTTACCAAGAACAAATATGTTACGCGGAAGTGCATGGATTGAGCTGTTTCAACATTAAACAGCTTTGCAACTTGTGTTTTGCAATCTTCACTGGATGACAGACTACTCACAAATCGTGTTCTAAATTCAGTGAGATCCTTATTTTGTACACTTTCTTCTTGCATTACAGGAAGAAGACTTTGTTCCATTGTTGACCAAATGTATTGGTAAAAATTCATAGTTGGGTCCATATTGTCAATGAGAAATTGCTAGTTCCGATTAGATTCTCTCTGTTGTGTTGTGTGTATTTCCTTCCTCAAATGGCTTTTCAGCATGGCAACTCCATCCTCTGCTCCTGGGATTGTGAATGTGGTTTCCAGACCTGAATCAAAATCACCACCGTCATCCTTCTCCTCATATGGCTGGTAATCCTCCTCCTCCTCCTCCTCCTCCTCCTCCTCCTCCTCCTCCTCCTCCTCCTCCTCATCATCATCATCATCATCATCATCATCATCATCATCATCATCATCATG
Organism: Hermodice carunculata; assembly: GCA_964020975.1. Classification (NCBI taxonomy): domain Eukaryota; kingdom Metazoa; phylum Annelida; class Polychaeta; order Eunicida; family Amphinomidae; genus Hermodice; species Hermodice carunculata. The sequence goes on along the minus strand of OZ026622.1, from coordinate 28,141,538 downwards.
CAGATATTCTAGATCAAGATCACTCACTTGAGGACTAGAACTATCGGTTGTCAAATTTTCAGATTCATTACTGAACAGAACCTGGCAGCAGCTAATATCATGACTGTATGTCAAAGGTTCACGACTGTAAAATTGGTATACACAGTCAGGGTGCTTCCTCACCAGTTTAGTATCAAAATTCAGGACCTGGAGTCCTTTCTCATTCGTTGCTCGCCCAATGGCCACTCCCAGCTGACCTGGAATGTTCATTCCAGCACAAATGTTCATTCCAGCACAGTCTACTATACATCTTTCAAAAGTAAGTCCTTGTGCCTTGTGTATAGTTAAAGCATATGCAAGGGCTAAAGGTATTTGCTGCCTACTGGCAATGTCTCATTTGGTTTCAGTGCTGTAGACAGTAAAGGTTTGTGGTCATAATGTCACTGTCTTCTCCACAGAACTAAAATTAACAGTGACAGAATAACTCTGTAAGCTCAAAACAGTGCCACGTAGTCCATTTACAAGGATTTCGGATAAGATTTTAACAAGCATCACTGGATAACCAACTTTTACATACAGGCATTTTGGTGCACGGCATTTATGCCGCTTTTGTTGCTTTCCATGATCTACTGATTGAAGAATACCTGCAAAGTATTAAAGAGAAAAAGCTCATTCATTGTATAAATTTGTATTTGTCAAATGAAGTAGCAATGTGTCTTTTTAAAAATGTGTGACATCAAAGAAGAGGCAATGAAAATACAGCCAAGCACCCTGACTGTGTATACGAATTTACCAGACTATGGATCTGACGGGGTTACTGTATGCCTGTCTATATTCCTTACTTCAGCTAAATTCCTTGTGAAATGTTTTAATAAACTTGTAAGAAACAGTCCAATTGCCATGTTAGCAGGAGCATATTGCTTACATGGCCATTTAAACCCAAACTTTTAGCATTGGACATGGAATCAAGACTTTGGATCTGAAGGGTTAATTTATGCCTTTCTATATTCCTTACTTCAAGTAAGTTGTTTTTACTCCCTCGGTTCTGAAAGCTGAAGGGGTATTGTTATCGTCATGCCTGTGTGTGCGTCTATCCGTGCGTCTGTCAGTGCAACTTGTAAACACAATAACCTTTCCCCCAATTAAGATACAACCATCAAGCATTTCTTCATTGCCTTTGACGAGTTCACTCTTAGGTGAGCTTGGCCAACTTTTAAATGTCACAGGGGTCAAAAGATAAAATTCCTTGTAAACATTCTGACTTGAAATTTTTTTTTGAGCTAGGGCTTTCACATGCCAACAAAGACATATTGTTTTTCTAGAAATTCTTTGTTTTGTCTGTGTGCCAACACAGACATATTGTTTTTCTAGGAATTCATTCTTTCTTTCTTTTTTTCTTTCTTTCTTTCTTTCTTTTTCTTTTCTTTCTTTCTTTCTTTCTCCATCTCTCTCTCTCTTTATATAGAAATGCTAATCCAACTTTTACTCCTGTGTTATGGAATAGTTGTACATTGTCATACCAATATGCTTTGAAGACACACACACACTGATTTGCTATGCAGCAAATCATCTTTCCTAGTTTTCATTCTTTCTGCGTCTCCTATGCAGCAAATCTCTTTCCTAGTTTTCATTTTTTTCTGCGTCTCTTCCTTTCTGCCTCACACACACACACACACACACACACACACACACACACACACACACACACACACACTTACTGTATTGTTCAGTAACTTCATAATTGTATAGAAATATAGATTCCATTTCAGATTTCATTTATATTCTGTTTGGCAGATACGCCCATTAAATATTTACCTGTTTAACATTTCATGGAAATACTTCTTCATTTCTAGGATATTTAACAACCTGGAATATGGTGAAGGGCGCCTTTGGCAACAGCAACTGTATGGCACATATAAACAGTTTTGTTTGTTTACTGATTGGGAACCAGTATCAAGTAATTCATTTTTCAAGTCACTAAGAAGTATTTCCCTGACAGCAAGCGGGTTACTGTCAGACATCCAAATACAAGGAAGAATACAAGACACATCAGTGGCATAAAGTTCAAAACCCTAAGTGTACAACATGATTGTTTTGCGATAGAGGATATCGAGAATCATCTGCCATCTGGTATGCTACTTTTGAAGAAATCACCGATGACACTAGTCATACCCAGTGGTTTAGTAGTAGATGGAAACATTATCATGTTAAATATAATAATCCAAAATAACCAGTGGCAACTTCATGTACGTAACAAAGCAAGAGACATTGGGGGCAAATTTAAACCTAGCAAAGAATGTTTATTGAGATACAGCAATTAGTGAGACAAGTGAGACTTTGTGAAGGCATTCAAAGCAAAGCAGATGCAGAAAATGAAAAGCTACATGTATGCTATATCACAGAAAAAATTTCCAAAGTAGGAGATGAGAATACAAATATCACTATAAGAAGATCAAAACGCTGCCAGCAGATAATCTCATGGAATACCCACAAAAATGCTTGTAGCCGATGTCAGTCGGAGAGGGCCCGGATGTTTTAAAAAAAAAATTCAACAAGATATTACTATTAAAGAAATTAAAGTAGACAGTAATCGTGAAATTGAACTAGATGCAGCTGATAATGATGATTTAATGATAATATTTCAAAAAGTGTTTCCAAATGCACCAGAGCAGTGTCAAGTACTTCTCAAGGATCAGTACAGAGCCATCAGCTGTAAGGACAAGCATGGAATGAGATGGAGCCGTGAAGTAATAAGCATGTGTCTTAGCCTTTATGTCCGGAGCCAGAAAAAATATGAGGACCTAAAAGACAGTGGAATGTTATTATTACCTTCAGGTAGATATTTTACCAAATGCAAAAATATAATTCACCAGATCGCGGGTATTCATGACGAGGTTATGAAATAGATGCATGCAGCTGCTATTGATTGTGAGTTACCAGACGAAGGATGGGCGGGAGGTTTAAAATGATGGAATGACTACTCAGGAGGATTTAGTCTTAGATATGACAGATGGAAAAGCGAAACTTTTGGGGTTTGTTGACAAATGTGATCAGGTGCATATGCTTCGTTGTATAAAGAATAAAAAGGTTACACAGGAACTTGCATCACATGCACTACAAATCACTTTTTGTGATATACTGGTTTCAGGTTTCGCATCTGTCATTTTGCAACTGATGGAATCAAAGCATATGAGCTTACTCTTGTTATCTGGAACACCGTGTCATTATTAATGCAGTGGGGTTTTCAGTTAGATTTCATACCGCAAGATGGCGCAGAACAAAATCGTAGCTTTATGAAATGCCATCCGAATGTACCAAAGGTATTTCCTAATCCTGTTGATCCCACAAAACAATGTCTTATTGTACAAGACTTTAGCCATAATGTGAAAAAACTAAAAAAATGTGTCCTCAACAGGTGTGAATGAAACTAGATTTACACGTGGTATGCAAAAGTGTAAAAAGCCTATTGTTTGGCAGCAGCTCATTGATGCGGTGACATGGGACAGAAATACAAATAGCAGACCTATTGCAAAGAATATAACTGATAAGACTTTGAACCCAAATGTTTCTGAAAAAATGCGTAACCATTTGGCTGAGGAAATGATTGATTTAAATATGTATACCTTAATGCAGACATACAAAACTTCACTGACTAATGGGGACCATTTGAATGATACGGTGGAATTGTTGAAACACAGTTAAAATTAATTGACATATTCAGAGACAAAAGGCCATTTGAATCCACCAATGATAACAGACTATGTTGCTTAAGGGAAATTCTAGAATGGTTTACATCGTGGAAACGTGACATTGAGCTTGATGAAACCATTCCGGAAAATTTGAAATCTAAATGTCTACCGCCTTGGCAACTTATGGAAGATCTAAAATGCTTGATTGTTGGGTTTCAAGAAGTTGTGAAAATCCATATCACACAATTCCCCACTGGGCGAGTTTACTCTTACAGTTTTAATACTGACATAGCTGAAAATCATTTTTGCAAAACCAGGGGACTCTTAACTGGGAATCTCACTCATCCCACATTTTCTGTGTACAGTGCAAAAGTGAATGCAATCATACTTGGTTAATCTCTCAAATCGAGAGGCCGTAAATCAAATACTGGAATATATGCTGCATAGCCCATAAACTTTAAACTGGTCAACCACTCAACAAAAAAAAAAAAAAAAAACCAAAAAAAAAACCATGCATGACTGTTACCATTCTAATGTTATGAACTTACCTGTACAACAATGGACAGTAATATACTGTTACATTCAAGTGAGTCGTGTGACTTTTCTTACCTGGCAGTGACATCAGCTGTTGGGAGTTATGGACTTCCACTTGGAATCTTGTGTGGTATAGATGTGCGGTTTTGTGTTGTGGGTCTGGAGGAAGTGGAAGTTTCAGTCTATACAGCAGAGACACAGATTCCTCAGACAGGTTTCCTGCAGCCAACTCGTTAGCAGCCTTTATCAAGTCTTCTGTAAGAATTTTATTAATTTTGTTCTTAAAATGCCTTTGTTCAAACACAAATATGTCTATAGATCAGGTTTCTGTATTCCTAGCAAGTCATATGTTCAGCTTCCCATTGCAGCTGGGGTATAAAACTAACTAGACAATGAAAAAAATGACAAATGCTTTAACTGTGAGGGAGTATAAATCATCATGAACTGATAGAGGTTACTTTTTATGATTTTTCCAGATACAAATTTTTGTCACATATCAATATATAAGCACTTTCATTGTAATTGAAACCAAAAAATGTCTTCTCAATATATCAATAAATAAGCACTTTCATTGTAGCTGAAACAAGAAGATGTCTTCTCAAACTTCCACAATTGCACGTAGAAAATACAGAGTTTAAGACCAAAATAACAACTTTGTTTTGATTAAAAATGGGCCTAGACAAACTCTTACTTCAGTGGAATTTTAGCATGAAATCATTATTATATATATATATATATATATATACATATATACATATATATATATGTATCATATATATATATTATATATATATATATATATATATATATATATATATATATATATATATTATATATATCACTTTCCTTGCTCCTGTCGATACACTGTATGGAGTGTATGTGTATGTGGGAATAACTTTTGAATATTTTCATGCTGAAAAAAATATTTCCCAGTATCACCAACATCTGTATTTGGGACTGGACAAAGATGCAACACATCCCCAGCTGCAATAACCTGTCAAACATTTGGAAAAGCTCATATATTATCATGGCTACGACCCACAAGGACAATCAAATTTCAGGGTTTTGTCCATTCCCAACTCTATTCAATTGCAGGTACCTAATCTTAAGTCAGTATTCAGAATGACCTCATAAGCCATACAGATTTGGATAAATAGGTCATTCAAATCATTCACAGGGCTTTTTGATGTGGACTATAAAAGAAGGCTGTGGGGTCAAAGGGTTAAGTGTAATGAATAACAAAGATCAATCATATAATAACATTTCAGGCAAACTGAGGAGTGTATATGTGAAATAGTTTAATGCTGTTAAGTTTGTTACTAGAGCCAAGTAACATGTATCATGTTGTAGGCATATAAAATGAAGCATGCAATACTGGATACATTTTAATATGCTTCTACAGTTTTGTTTAAATTAATATCATGCAGGCCAATCCACTTGTAGCGTATTTAGGCCTATTATACATATTCGATAATAATCAAGAGCGGCCAATAATTTCTGGATGCATGTTTGACTTAAGCGAGGATTTTACCAGGATTTGGATTGCAATTTATAAGCAAATAAAACCACTTACTTGAATACCTCCGAATGGTTTGTCATAGCTCCGTTCTCCCTTGAAAACTTCATCTGTCATAGATAAAATAAACTGCGATATCATGGATGTTTCATCCAGCAGTGAACAGTCTGTTTGAAGAATTTTTTGTTTTCGTCTGCAGAAAGTCATCATTGTGTAGGACATTTTGGATGGTCACATGAGCGTGGTCACGTCCATCCCTGATTCCTGCAAATCTATGGATGGTTGTCCCACCAATCTGTTGGGCAGCAATCCCAGTTGATGCAGTTATGCCAACACATTTACCTTGTGCCTGTAGTGTGTGGCGGATTGACATTAATGTTTTGGACTTCCCTGTCCCAGCCTGGCCTAGATTAAGAATATTGTGTCCCTGAGACACTCTGTTTATCAACTCAGGACAATCAGTGACCTCCATTGCCATACACGTGCCTGTGTTTGGGTTTTGCTTTCACTGTTACCGCGCATGCACAAAAACCAGCTGCTCCCTGGTACGACCAATCAACTGCAAGCTTTTATTTTGGCCCTGGTTTGCACGCAAGGAAGAACAAACATAACTCACTTCAGTGAATTCCAAATACTTTTATTGCACTAAATATGGATTATGATCTCGATATATGCCATTCTAACAGTTAAACACATTCCCATGTGTTGAAAGAGGTAGTTTTTACTGGGAGAATAGATGACTTTTATGCGGAAATCAAATCCGAACAGCGTGGTTCTCTGGACATCCAAAAAGGAGTGATATACCCTTCTGTGGTGGGGTAGTCAAGCGATCGCTGTAGTGTAGTGAGAGGCGGCCACCCGTGGCTGCAACTACTTGTGTCCGCATTTTGACGACCAATTACCTGTTATTTTTTTCATTTGTACTGAACTGCCAGAAATGTCACTTATTTTTTGTTCAATATGCATGCACAGCAAATCTGTATGTCCATGACGAAACTACAGAAAAATACCACATCTAGTCATGTTAGTCAGTTTTTAGGTAATCACCATGGATATTTGAAGAGGAATCTGCATTTAGAACTCGTCTTGCTCGGTATGTAGTCATGGTACACATGTATGTCTACACATGATATACTGTAATTTAAATTCGTATCATAAATATTTTGTCTATCTGTTTGGAGATTTGAAATTAATGCCACATTTAACTTTACAAACAAATATATATATATATATATTAACTTGTGCAGTTGGTCTTCTCTATATTTCATAGCTCTGTATCGTTGTGCTGGGCAGAAAATCCAAGACTTACTTAGTTTTTATCACCAACATACTTTTTTCTGTCATGCCAAATTACAAAGTGAGTGTGAAATTAAACAGCTGGCATGCTGTTAGCACAGATGTACCTCACTTTGACTCTTCATGAAATATTGCCCGTGGGTTGCAAATTATGATGGACAGATCACATTTTCAGGAGGATCATGGCAACAACAACAAACAAAAGAGTGCCACCATATATTATTTGTATTGGGCATTTTCTTAATCCACATCAACAGCAGTAGAATTACATAAAGCAGTGCTCCCGAGTACATATACATAAGCAACAGTGCAGAAAGCCCCAATTGCACTAAATCCAGGCAAAATCCGCGGAATTTTCCTTTGATAAAAGGCATGTTCCTCATCAATGAATTGTAATATTCCATAGATGCTAGCAGCGCAAAAATGCTGCATTGAATCGAACTTGGGGCCTGGTGGTCCCATCACGCATCGTGTTTCTAGCTTCTGTTGACTGCTTACTGGTTACATCAGGATACATAAGTGGACAATGCACAATACCACAAATCTGTCCATAATTTGTGGTTGTAGCAATCATTGTTAGCTGTGTATTCCTTTGGTGTTTGACCAGATGGTGGGCAGCTCTACTATGCAGGCACATAACTTGTCTATCTCCCAGGGCAGATGCTGCTCATCTGTGTACCATTTGTCACTATACCTCAGTGTACTAGTTGAACGTCGGCCCCCAACGATGTACAGAGACCGTCCATACACGAACATGCTGGCGCCAAGCTTGTCCTCTGGTAGCGACTCTATTGTTGTCCAGGTTTGGGATTCAGAACTGTATTGTTCTACACTGCGGCTGGCTTCTGCCCAACCTCCACACACAATCAGATGTTGACCAATAGCTGCCATAGTGTGACCATGACGTGGCACAGTAAGTGGCGTTTCCACCTGCCATCTTCCCTGTTGCGGCATTAATGATATAACTGATTTACTTACATTGCCTAGGTACCCTCCACTGACCCAAACAGAGCCATTCCATTCACATGCTGCATGTCTTTTTCTGCTCTCGGGTAGGGTGGGGCCAGGGACCCACGTATTTTGGTCAAGAATTTCGCAAGATGAAAGGGTTACCGCTGATGCATCCAAAGAACCACCTACTGTTAGTAGGGTGCCATCCACCTGGGTCACAGTGTGTCGCAATCTGGCTTCTCTGAAGGAAGGGCCTTTGGTCCACTTCAGGGTGTTCAGGTCAAGAATGAGACACGAGCTTGATGGATTAAAATCTGTCAAAAGAGGAAAATTTCGAGTGGTAATAAGAAAGAAAGAGATACATATAGAGGGATAAAGATTGACAAGAAGAACAAGAAACTTTATGAATGGTTAAACTATATTTGTGAAGCTGACTGCAGTTGTATAATTCTACAAGTGCCATTATTATTTTGCTTTATAACCTTTAAACACCCAGGGGCTTACAGGTGCACAGGTAACTATAAGGAATTTTAAGGAATTAGATACTTGCTACACTTTCAATTGTTTCTGTGTATTTCTCTGCACCTGCAGTTTTCATAAATCTGTAAAATTGAGCTTAATTTTCATATTGTTAGTAATACTTCCCTATAGACTACAAACGGGTAATGCCCTATCAGGTTATGTCTCTCCGAAGTTTACTACCACCAGAGTTTCTGGCTGCTACTCACACTGCAGAAACTGCTGCAGCGCCATGAATACCAGTTACCTGACTTTGTGCCTTGACCTCATCCTTCATTTGTTCTTTGGCGATAACAACCCAGAGTGAACTGATGCTGAGAGGTTGGGCTGGCTTTGACATAGTCTATGGTAAGTATTCCTAATAAATATGTAAATATATTTTTATTTCCAAACGATCGAATTCTTAAACAGGTACAGTTCTCCGGGTGCCAAAGTCTGCTTGGATTGAAGCTTGAGACGTAAATTTAATCTGCAGAGCCTCTGGCATACCAGTGTCCACCGTGTTGGCGACCCGGACATTCACACACACAGACTGAACTCATTAATGGGCTTCGTGTGGCACCATGTGAGCCCAGCCGTGGTTCTGGCTGTGTGACTCTGCTGATCGGTGATCCTCCTTGCCTGCTGTCTGATAACATGGGACAGGCTGCTCTGTGCACTAGTGCCCCCCCCTCCCCCTTCCCTTTCCTATTCTCTTACGGTGATGCTGTCTTGCGGACAGGGTCCACAGGACCGGGCTACAGGAGCAGGACGTTTAAGTAAATCTCGAAGTCCTGGAGGCTGGTCCCGGTGCAGACATTGGTGAGATCGCTGGCATTGTGGCTGGTATGGGTAGTGCTGGTACCATTGGTTTTGTCATTGGGCCCGTAACAGGTAAAGGCCCAGTTTAAAACATGGCTGGTCCAGGACCAGGCGGGATCGTATTTGCAAAAACTGGTAACACTGACCTTAAGATTCCTGGCATCAAGGCCTGGACTTGCCCCTTCATCATGGAATTCCAACATAACAGACCCATATCTTTTACATGGATTGCGTAGCAGGCCAAGCCTATATTAATCACTCTCCATGGCACATGTGGTGGCGTTTACTTTCCTACCTACATGTTTGGTGGAGGAGACCGAAGGACTCGGGGAAAACCACCACGCACAAGCAGAGTGGTAATAACTCTGTCCACATGCTTCCCCGGCCGTGAATCTAACCCGGGCTGCAGAGGTGAAATGCAAGCGTGTTGCAGCTCTGCCAACCGTGCACCCAACATAGCCTTGTCAAACAAAGACTCAGAGCAAAGTGGTACAGGATAGTGTCCTCTTGGTGTTGCTGCAGAAATTGTTACAATTCTGTGAAGGCAGTATCATTGTTGTGGTCTCCGTTCTGGATATTTGTGGGACCGGTGCAGACAGGCTCCATGTAGAAGGGGATAAGGGCCTGGCCCGAGTAGAAAACATAGACAGCTCAAATACATATCAAAGAATAAGCCTGGGGCTAATACATGCCCAAGAATAAGGGGCCAAAGGCAAGGTCGGTGCCTATCCACATTGCAAAGTCACTTCCGGATGAGCCCTGTTTTGCGCTGCTTTGCGTTCTGTCTGTGGACTTTGTCCCTCAAAATTGTGGCCAGCCTTGAGAAATAGCACATGGGTTTGATTGAGAACACTTGTGTCTTTGATTTTTTTTTGGTTTGCAGGACATACCCTGTGCGTGTAAGTCCCAACTTGTCATCATCCTGTTTGCTGGCTTCTGACATGTCTGTTATTGTTTGGCGCGCCTGCGCAGTGGACCCAAGCGGGAAGCACAAGATGACAAGGTTCCCAATGTCGTCTGACCGACGCAAAAATGTTCACCCCTCAAAAAACAAAGTTCACTGAAAGAAACTACATACCGAATGGGAGTAAAACCGCTCATTACTGCACTTGAACAGCGGCTATGTATGTCATTAAGAGATACTTCTCCGTCGACTTGAACAAGTCCTAATCAGCATGGCCACCAAAACAGAATAAGTGAAAATGGGGGTCAAGGCACGGGGTCAGTTGCGTCATATAGCAGGCCCTGTAGAGTAAGTAGCAGTCAGAATACTTAATTCCGGTGGTTTTTAACTTTGGAGAAACATGACCTGAGAGGTCATTACCCATTAGTAGTCCATAGGTAAGGTATTATGTTATTATGTTCAAAATCACGGTGTGCAGCTAGACTATCAATACATTTGGATTTTTTGTTAAGTTTTCTGCAACTCCCCATCGATTTGGAGAATTTGCGTTGGCAGATGCTAACTGACAAGACACTTGCTATTCATATAAGGAACGCCTCTTCACCGTAGCTTCACAATATTGAAACTGTATGACTGGATTTTCCATATTTTGATTAAACGAAAATTACAAAAAAATGATAATAAATTATTGACACTCAACATTACAAAATACATTTCTTTCGTGGTGAATAGAAAAAAGAAGTACAAATAATTTTAAACACCATGTAATTAGCTAAGCTATGAAAAACATACTCGGCAAAATGAAATAATCTGTCCTGAGAGAGCCTGTGATAAAGTTGACAACTTGATGAATCATGGAAATCAAATAAAATCGAACTTAAATACGTTTACTTTATATTTCTTTACACCAGGATCCCATAGCGATATACTATGGTACTTTGCAAGGGGCAGGGCGGGTGGGTGATTATGCATACATAGGTCGTACCATTCGTACCATTCTGGCCTAAGCTGGTAACTAAACTTTGCTGCATTAAGGCACCATACATTTGTGTTGTGTTAGTCTCTGGCAGAGCACAATGTTTTTCCACATGCAGCTCAACATTAAATATGCCAACCCGTTACTGTGAATACCGTAGTATCTGCCAAAGAAATTGTCAAAAATTTGGAGAAGACTGTATCCGTCTTTGTGTGATACAGGCAAACGTGCTAACAGGGGTGGGTACGTTCGCAGTTAAATGCATGATTTTCTACGATTTTTTTTACTGAAAACAAGCAATCAGAAATACTATTAAGGTAATGTCGAACCCATATCAGTGCCCAAAAGTCAAAGCCAATTATATCTTCAATAGTCATGACTAACATAGTATAAATGTATAATGCAAATGAGTTGAGAATACGCCCTGACCGATCGATACGGTCTCACAGTGAGAACTGTTGTATAGATAAACATGCAGTGGTGAAACTGGCATGCATCATACTTCTGTGATAATTCTCGAAATTATTTGATGAAAAAAGTTTATTTCTAAAGATTTAAAATCTGTGCGTATTAAATTTAAACTCACATTCAGCCATTTAAATGCGTCTATTGTCTAGTGACAGGCGGTCAAAGTTGCCGATCGCCTCATTATTTTATTTTGTTACAGAAGAACAGACTGTGAACCATTAACTTTCATACGAATCCAAATTTGAGAAAAAAAATGCTGATACCTTTTCACAGTTAAGACGTTATTGTTCCGCTCAGTCTTTGTTTGAAAAAAAAATCTCATATCTGGGAGGGGCATAAAAATGTAAAGCTGTGGATGCATATAACGCAAGGATGAATACCAGGAGGATAACGGACAGACTTTTCTGTGATAAGCTCAGATGAGAAACAAATCAGTGGGGATAATTCTTGACAAACTGTTGGCTGTGTTTTGAAGTCTGCCTGTGTCATTATGATAGAGGATTGGCAGTTGGGTTCAAAATGTATCAAACAATTATATAGTGCTGCCGAGATATTGAGTTATGCTTTAAATTTGGGATTCTGTCTGTTCTCCTGGCACAACAACTTATACATATTTCTGACCAGGTACTTCTCATCAAATTAATTCCTCCGCACCCCAATCACTTCAGCTATTACATACCTGCATCCCTGCCTCCCGTCAACCACACCTGGCCACCGTACTTCACCACTGTCATTCTATACTTAGGGGATGGTACCTTAGGTATCGCATCCACCTGTCTGTACTCGTTTGCAAGACCTTTTGGTGTAAGAGGGGCTGCAATAACTCTCTCCAATAGTTCATCCTCGGCAATGACCCATCCAGCGAAGATGGTGATGGCTGGTTGACCTGGAAAAGCCACAGAAGTCCACATCTGAAGCCTTAATCATTCCTTTGTTCATTCTAACTCCCCCCTCCCCCTGCAGGAGAAAATATCAGAAAAAGTGTTCGGCGATGGAATGGGCGGTTATTGAGCCAGCAATTTGCGGCAACTACTGCCTGGCTGAAAATGGGAAACTCCCGTATCATATTTATCGTCTCTGCGTTTTATTTTTACACCTGTATAGTTAACATATTTGGTGTAAAAAATGCTTAAATGAAATAAGTAACTTTTAAACATCAAATCTTGTCTCTGCAACTGAGAAAATAAATCCTGACTAAAAAGTTACAAGGAACGCATTGGTAGGGTGTACAATGCACTACAGCTGGCAAGTAGAAGAATTTGTTAAAGCCCATGAGCAGAACTAAATTTTAGCACATTTGCAGTTTAACAAGAAGGGGGTGCATGCCACACAATTGGTGCCTGTGATATGATAGCCAGGAAAACATAGTACTGTTCATGACGTTTGATTCATTATATCCTGACCACAACAAGAATGGGAGTTGCTCGAAAAAATGCAGCCTTCACACTTGGTTTTTATATCGATGCACTGAATGTCATCCCATTTAGCACATTTCTGAATGAATTTTTTGTCCAGCATACCAATTAATGTGTCCTTCCTTAATGACGATAGTCTTTTACTGAAGACAAAAATAAGCATGCACTCGTGTACTTTTATCTAAGGAGTTTACCTGAAGAAACCCATGCTATATATTGTTTGTTCTTTCTCCCAACCAACTCTATTAGTTTATTTGAAGAAAGTTCTTCTTGCAGCTCTATCCAATGTAAATGTACCCTGGCTCGTGATGCAATTGCTACTTTCTGGTTCCAGTGTGCATTAGGACCAACAACTGCGGTTATAAATGGTTTCTCAATCCCAACATAATCGTCCAGTAAGCTCCAATCCATCTCTGAGTCATCATCGGTATCGATATCAACTTCATCAAATGTCAAGGTCTCTGCTTTAGCAGCGCTCTTGTCAATGATAATTCCAAAGTCACCGTCTTTTAGTTTCTGCCATTTACGTAGTTGCTCGCTGATCATGTCTCTCAGGTCATCAAATTTGTAACGAGTGGAGGTTTTTTGTGGTTTCTGTCCCACATATTGGTGTGCCACCATATCTTCGATGTTCCTCCGCCTGATATTCTTCATCATATCCACTGGGATAAGTTCGTCGTGTATGAATCTTATAATCTCGATGGAATTTCTACTAATTTGCTGCAGCTCCAAAATCTTGTCAAATGCTAAGACATCCTGAATTAGGTCCATTTCTTCCTGACCACCTTCTGCAAGTGCTTGTGTGGGGTCATATCCCATTAACATTGTCTCTATGTTCACTTCAGCAGTAAGGGACTTCAAATGTGCCAACCAGTGATATGGTGGTGCGTCTGCTCGGAAAATGTTAAATTTTGGTGTGGCTTCCCTAACTGGTGATTTTACAGGGGGTCCAGATTTTTTTTTGTCTACTTGTCTATCATGTGGAATCCCGACTTTCATGTCATGTGATGCTGGTGCTTTCAGGTTTTGTGTTGCAACAAACGTCGAATCTGATACAGTATCTCGTGTTGGACCTGCAGACTTGTCATGTCCATTTTTATCATTGTTGCCCTTATTAACATTTTCAGCAGCATCAATATCGGTGTTTTCATAGGGTTTAGTACGCTTTTCCACGGAAGCAAAATTCTGAACATCATCCATAATCCAGTATTTGGTACCTCTGAATTCGGCTGGTAACTCTGTCCAAGTCAGTAATTCACATATTGTGGCAGCTTGACAAAGAGGCTCTCCTGCCTTTGGATGGCACCATGGAAGATCTATATTCCTGTAAAGGTAAGTTGACAGAATTGTTAATGTTCGGATCCTGCCTACATAATAATACTGTACAGACTATCTGATGATTGACACTTGATGCAAAATTGCACTACAATAGGCATTCAACAGAAATTTTCTACAAGTTGTTGTTTTTTGTTTTTTCATTTATTCCATTGTTGCAGACTTGGTCTAACTCTCACCTAACCTGACTTGTCAATCAGCTGAGGTTATGTAGTGGTCTTTGTACTCTATCTGCACTGTTGAAAACTCCACCAAAACCGTCCACCAGATCCTCTTTTAACTTGGTGGGTATAAAAGTTGGGTAAGTTTTTTCAAACCCTGTTCAAGTGGTATGCTCCAGTGATGTTCGGATTTTATTTTCAATGTTAGGTAAAATCTCCAAAATATGGTCCTGATGAAAGGATCTAACAGTGTCGTTCACTGCATGGTTATGCTGTAAATTCTCATTTTTTTTCTTCTTTTTTTTTTTCAATTTTTTTCCCAATTACGTTACTTCTCAGGTAATGCACACTTGGCTGTTGATTACGATGTAAGTCAGTTTTCAGGAATGCAATGATAATTTACCTTTTGACTTTATTCCCCAAACGCATAATCTAAAATCACTATGAATGTGCTTGGTTGGGTCTCTCCATAGAATTTTAAATTATCACGTTTGAAGTTTATTTCTTATATTTTTATGAATTATTTTGTTTATTTGTTTCTTAAACTTTTCATAGATCTATCCAAAGCTTTTCAAAGCATTAGTCCTGGAATGTTACTTATAAAATATTTATGGAATATGTGTCAAAGCGCTTGATGTGTATCTCACAGAATGACAATTTTGTACACGTTAAATGCATTTAAACTGGAAAAAAATGTCAGGCAAAGTGTGGTGTACCTTAGATAAACCATTAGATCACTACTGTTCTTAGTTTATATTTGATCTACCACAGGCATAGTAAAACATTTATTGGATTCTTTTTGTCGATGACATAAATATAACATTCTGTCATGAAAATATTAATACTCTTTATGAAGTTGCCAACATTGAAATGACCAATACTTGATGGAACATAAAAATAATCTATGAATTATGATAATGATGATGATGATGATGATAATAATAATAATAATAATAATAATAATAATAATAATAATAATAATAATAATAATAATAATAATAATAACATAATTCAAACAAGAAAATTCTCACAAAATGCCTAAATATCAAAGTTGATGATGAACCCATAAAAAAGGCAAAGAAATTATACTTTTTAGGAGTTATAATTGATTACAACATAAGGGGAAAGTCCTAATGCTTGCGCATAGTCTGAACAGTCGAAACTGGTTTGTATATTTGTCAATTTTGGACAATATTTAACCAGAAACATAAAATACATTAATATATTTTACTGAGTCCGCATCTGTTTTCCTGCAGGGTTTAATGGGCTTTACATTATGCAACTGACTTACCCAAGTTAGGAATGTTGCAAAGAAACTCGTGAGAACATTACATTCTGTATTCAAATGCACACATTGCGCCACCGGATGAAAGACAAAAATTATTGCGATTTGCAAATACACACGATTACTGGTACGACTTTTTCGTATAAATATAATATAAACTAGAACAGACTGATTTTCCAACAGAAAATCAAATGGCTCCCGGTGGAACACATATGTCTCTGAATAAGCTACAGGTGATAAAAAATTACAAATGACCAAGTTTGCTTGAAAATTACAATCCTATTTTAGCTCTCACCTAGATACATTACTCTAGCAATTTTCATCATGTTCTTCAAGGCTTATTGCAGAGAAACCAATTTCACATAAATGACCCTGTGACCTTGAAAATTAAATCAAGGTCACTCAACTACGATCCAATTGTGGATCTCACCTTGATGCATTATCCTTCCAAGTTTCATCAAATTCCATCAAGTTCTTCAAGACTTATAGCACAGAAACGTATTTCATAAAACTGACCCTGTGAACTTGATAATTTAGTCAAGGTCACCCAAATATGACCCCAACCTAGGTCTTGCCTAGATATATATTCCTACCAAGTTTCATCAAATTCCATCAAGTACTTCAAGACTTATTGCAAGGAAACCGATTTCATATAAGTGACTCTGTGACCTTGAAAAAAGTCAAGGTCAGCCAAATACAACCCAAACGTAGGTCTTGTCAAGATATATAATTCTAGCTAGTTTCATCAAATTCCATCATGTTCTTCAAGACTTATCACACGGAAACTAATTTCACATAAGTGACCCTGTGACCTTGAGAATTCGCTCAAGGTCATCGAAATACAATCCCTACCTAGGTCTTGCCTAGATACATAATCCTACCAAGTTTTATCAAATTCTGTCAAGTCCTTCAAGACTGATCGCACGGAAACCAAGTGTGGACGCACCTGAGCAACAACAACAACAACAACAAGCAGAACAAGCGGAAGAAACCGGCACTAAAACAATATGTCGTCCGGCTTCCACCGGGAGACATGATATGCTTCCTGCCGTTTTTTTTTACTTACAGATGGTTCACCAGACTTTTTTGTGCATTTCTACCATAGAAGACAGTCGAACTCGTATAATTTACAATTATATCGAATCAATTTGTGTAAATTCTCGCTGCGTTTTCCAGGAAGTAAGCTACAGAACATGTTGCCATTGGAAATTCGCCATCCAAGCTGTCTTTGCAGATTGGAAGTATCTCTCAAACAGTAATTCTTATGTAATCAGTCGGATAGGTGAAACGGACTTCTGTGTACAGTGTGGGGGAGCAGTTTAATTGTAAATTATGTGTTGCGTTTTAAAGACAATCGTTCAATGTAAACGTGATTTATGTTATATTGTACACTGTTCTGAATTAAAACTATTATTGTACAGTGTCATTGTAACGTTTGTTTGAAATTGTTTTCAGCCCTTGTCACATTAATTTTTAATTATATGTATAAATCATTTTGTATAATCTCGTGGCAATGAATAAATACAATTTTGTTGGCAGAATCACGGAAAAAATTTTGACTTCAACTCGTGGTCAATTGTTTTACAATTTGCAAATTACATCACATTTTCTGAGAACCGTCACACTAGGGTGTGGTGCTTCTGATGGCTGTGTATCCAGGTTATAAAGAAAGCATTTTCAGCCTAGTCCTGCAGAAGTTTTGGTTCAACTGACATCATCATCATCATCATCATCATCATCATCATCATCATCTGGTTTTGGCTAGATATATGACTACAGCTTGACACAAGCTCAGAAAATGCTGGGTGACATTTCGTCACATTTGAGCAATTAAAATATTAATGGTTTTTTTCCTTTAGCCACCCCCTACCCCCCCCCCCCATATTTACGTTTTTCACTACGCACTGACCCCAGGTATATGGCACAAAACAAAAAAAAGGTGTTCCATTCTGTGACCTTGAAGTGACTTTGATCTTCACATGACTTTCACTTGTTAATTGTTCTGCTAGTTTGCCACTATTTTGTTTTTCCTGTTTTTGTACATGTATGTAGTATAATTGTTAAAATAATTGGCACATGCAGTATTATCCTAAAACTTCTCTCTGACCTTGACCTTGGTCATGAACTTGATAGGCCTTCAGTCTTCAAAAGTTAGTTTCAAGGCAGCTATGAATTCTGTAATATGGCAAATTATGTTTGTTTTGTTTGTTGGTGATAAGGCAGTGGCTGACAAATAAGTTTTGTTTGTCTTACAGATAAGCAGTTGCAGTAGCCAATGAAGCAGTCAGTATTGTAAACATGCAGCATATGGGTTCACAGTACTGTCGAAATACTATTTAATGAGCTAATTATAGCTTGAATGTCTGCTTGCAGGTAGGCATGTAGCATTGTAACTGTACCGATGAGAAACATCGATGCTAAATCTGAATTTTTGTGCAATTTAACTTTTTACATTTTTAGGTATTTTACAAAAAAAAGAAAAATATTATTTTGAAATAGTGATTTGTATTTCAGATTTTAGTTTTCATTGTGAGCACATCTTAGTGTCTGCGAAAAGATTCTTTGACAATTCTGAAAGGGCTTTGTTAAATATTTGGAGCTGATCTTAAATACCATCCTTTGTTCTGCAGTCTATATTGTACTTTCCGTTTGACTTAAAGGTAGAAAAGAAACATTTTTTCCCCTTTAAGCTTTGATAAATTACGTTTGCGCGCGTCCGTTACACTTTTGAATTTTCCACTTCTAAAACATCGTTGCAGGGAATGTTTTGATCTTGAAAATCGATGTTCCTTAGATGGTTTCCTACAAAGTTTGAGAAGGAGATAATGATGCAATATTTTATTTTTGAGGAATATTTTTACTTTACTTAATTAAAAAAATCTTTTCAAAAGCCATTTAGCCAATTGCTTTCATATTGCATAGGGTCACATGAGGTTATATTCTTCACATTTTGAACACCATGTGGCACTAGGTGTTTTCCTAATTTGTATTAACTTTGTGTGCTGAGATTATTTATGTCTTTATCTCCAGAACAGCTTCATAAACTTGTTCGACCTGTAATCATGATATAATGGGACTAAAGATGGCGCAATTTTGCGAAAATAAAGAGAATATGATGAAGTATGGGGCTTCAGACCTTGGGTAAAATGAGTCGGTAGCACTGGAATTGTGCAAGCATGTAGCAATACATTGCGTGTCTTGTAATATTATCACAACTGTTTTATGGAATGCTGTGACTTTAAGACAGTAGTTTCTTGGATAGGCCTGTACCATCTACGTGAAGAAGATGATGATACAATATTTTCTTTTACTTGATTTTGTACATGGATGTTCCCCAGTTGGTTCTGTGCAAAGTTTGCAAAAGAGATAATTATGTTATAATCTATTTATGTTTCATAATTTTTCAACGTTTTTACAAAAAAAACAACAATAACACAAAAAAGAGGGCCGTGTGAACAGCCCATGGTCAGCTGATCTAGACATCATATCCCACTTGCAGCTCTGTGACCTTGGGATAGGATCAAGGTCACCCATGTTCAGAATAGGTCTGACCTTTATAGAATACTAACATGCATAACATTAAGGTTCCAGTTCTAATAGTTCTCAAGTTATAGTGAAGAGTAAAATTCATGTATGTTGCACTGTGACCCCAGAAATGGGGTCAAGGTCACTCATGTACTGCCATCATAGAGAAACATTAACATGTATAACATCAAGGTCCTACTTCAAAACAGATCTCTAGTTATCAAGTGAACAGTAAATTTCGTGTCAGTTGTCCTGTGACATTTTGGAATGAGGTCAAAGTCCAAACATTACTGAAGCAGGACCATTTGCACAAAATATGTAGCCACTTATAAAAGGTACATCCGTATCAAGGTTGGCACAAATCTGGCTAAAATTATTTACGTTATAACAATTACAAGAAATTCACACGTTTAACTTTCCCATTAAAACTTTTTTAAAGATTTCCGAAAAAACTCATATTTTTTTTTAAAAAACACTGGATCGTAATAATTGGAACAAACATGATAAAGACCCACCCAAGGTACATTGCCGCCAAGTTAACAGTGAATCTTTTTCTTCAGAGAAGTCCAAAATGCAAATTACCATTAGAATGCCCATTTACTTACATAGTAAGCAACAGAACAGGTGCATTAACCGATAAGTACCCGAATTGAAGAAAACCGTTAAAAATCAAGAATCTACAGCAGTGCTACTTAGTGAACATTTGCTTGACCCTTCCACCAGGAACATATCCAAGTTTCAGCTTAATCTGAGTGACAGTTATGGAGAAGAAGTCAAAAATAGCAAAATCACACAAAAAATCAGAAAAAACAGAAAAAAACACAGTGCCACCTGGTGAACAAATTCAACACTAGGAGTCCCCGGGAGTGTACCTGTGCGATATCAAAGCAATTGGGTGAGCGGTTTCGGGGAAGAAGATTTTTTAAGATTTGCCCCCAAAAAGAACAAAAAACGTCATAAAAAAAAATCCAAAAATCAATGGAGCATGACCATTTGCTCAAACTTGGTAGAGACCCACCCAAAGCACATCCCCACCAAGCTTGAAGTGAATCTGACTGACGATTTTGGAGAAGAAGTCGAAAATGTTAATTGTGGACTGACAAAGACGGACGGATGGACGACGGACGACAGACCCTCATAAAAAAGCTACGCTGACTGACAAGTCAGCTGAGCTAAAAAGCAAATAAAAAAAACTCTTTTTTTTTACGCAGAAGTACGCTGTACTTGGCTAATTGCTTCGATATTGAATACACTGCCACATGGGGTCATATAGTATAGCGTGCAGGATCATGTTAATCCCCCACCCCCCACCCCCCACCCCCACACACACACACTCCCCGTTCGTTACTGTTGCGTGCTCAAAAAGTCTTGTAGGAATTGATCTACTGTCACAAAACCTGTACTGTTAAAGTATGTTATTAGAAAATCGGGCAAGTTCGACATTTGGCGACCTTGACCAAGGGCACTAGGGTTCATGAGATTTTTTCACTTGTGGACAGATAACTTGTAAGAAACGGAACTACCAACACGAAACTTATACTGTTGGAGCATCTCATTAGAATCTTGATAGGGTTCGACATCCAGTGATATTGACTTATCATTCAGGTCACCAGGGATCATTATATTTTATCCTTGCAATTAAACCGGTCAAAGGGGTCTTCAGATTGATCCTATGGTATTACATAACAGCCCGCTAAAAATTAACACGAGTATGTTTTATATATATATATATATATATATATATATATATATATATATATATATATATATATATCATACTCGTATTAAATTTTACCGGGCTATTATATGACTAAAGATGATGATGAAGGTTTGAAAACCTGATAAGCATCAGTTACTTTTTCGCGAATTTATGGGATATTAAAATTTTAAACCACCTGTCGGTAAGTGCTGCCAATATACTAGTATACTGCAGCAACGCAGTGCATAAGTCGCAATATTGTGAACACTGGTGCATGGAACGCTTGTTTTAAGTCACATAGATGATGCTCGGGCTAACAAATATCTGATGTGTGAAGGGATGGGCAAGCGAAACTGTATATCTTTTAACAGTGAATGTTCAGTACAGTTCAAGTCTTTTTCCTCCTGACTCCACAAGTCTTATATATTGGCTTATATGTTAATAAGTGTGGATCTAAGGCCCATGGCTTCTCCTAATCACTACTATAAATGTACATATTATGTTGTAGGTTTTGATATTTAGTGACTTTGGAAGGCCAAACAGACACATTGGCTTTTATCTTTGTAATGGTGGATCCTGGGCCAATGGTTATTCTTGAACATTAATAGGAATGTTCCTATGGCTTTTCTTGTGGTGTTATTAATTTTGATTTTGAAAGCCATTTAAAGTTCATACCATTTAAAGTTCATACTGACATACCGGCTTATATCTTGGTAGTAATTAAACCTTCAGTCATCTACCGATAAGTAATAGTACAGTTTATGTATAGATTAGTCGTGTCTGTACTTTCAAAAGCGGATTCCAGTCAGCAGCGCACAGAATCATCATGATCTTCCTGTTTTTATGTTTTAACTCAAATGTTTTTCTGAAGTTGTAAATGACCATTTAGGATCAAATTTATCACACGTTAAAAGATTTCTTGTATGGTCCTCGTTACCACAAGAAGGGCCAAAATCTGTAGAGGAACCAGTGAAATAGGCTTTGCGCATAACTAACACACCTGACGACCTAGTATCTCCACCCTTAAGCCAAAACCACGAAGAATAAACTCCTTCCTCATTGCCCCACCCCTTTTTCAATTCAGTTTTGATGGAATTAGGAACTTTCTTTCATGCCTGCAAAATAGACTCACTTGCGTTATTGTTAAATGGCGATTGAAATGCGTGTCGCACTGTCACATCAACTTGAGCAAACACAGTTCTTCTTGTCAGGCAAGAATCAATTATTATATGTGCATCCGACCTGTAACATCATCGCCTTGGTCGTGGTGTATTCTATTAGCTTCTGTGCCTGATCAAAGAGGCTGCACGAACGATAAGCCTCTTTATTCTGATCAAAAGACTACTCTAGGAAACCAACAGTGAAGGTTATTCATATGCCGGTAACAATGCATAGTCTTATCACCGGTACAACGATGAAACTAATGGATCCTCAACTTATGTCTTATGTAAGGCGTTTTTTTTTTTTTTTTTTTTTTTTTTTTTTAGGGGGGGGCGGGGCTCTGATTCATCTTGGGAGTGATGTTTGTTTATTCGTAACGGGACACTTGCCTCCGCTGTCACCTCATCATGACCATCGGTCTGTGAAGACCGCTCATCCTACATTGTATATTATGCTGCATGGAACCTCCAGAGAAAACAAAATTTGTCTCTCTCTCTCACGTACACACTCTCTGTCAAGCAATCTTACAAATTACTTCACAAAATACAAAGTGTAAATCACAATATGTGTGCCTAACTACTTATTCAGTTAAAAAGAGATTAAGTGGTCATAAAGCTACAATAAAAAATCACAAGTTAAACACCTTTTGTGTAACCATTTCATTCACATTTGGATTGCCGGATACAAATTACTGATTACATAGAGCACAATTTGTTAGACCAAGACACAAGGAAATTATTACAAATGGAACATTTTTGGATCAAAAACCTTAATTCAGCTTTTCCTTATGGACTGAATGACAGAATTCAGGCTTCGGTGATGTTAGAAATTTGGACTTTGCAACTCTTGACAGCACTCACACACCTTTTCATAATAATCAGGCTGGTATTCAAAGAAGAAGAAGTCACGAAAAAGGAAATTACGTAAAAAACAGGAATTGTAGAAATGTGGATACAAAAGACATTGTCCAAATTTACTTCAGGCTTCCTCCAATGGCATTAATCAATTACATATTGGTCTTAAAGCACAATCAATTCGAGACAAAACGAAAATCAATGAATATTTGGGTCTCACTGATTAAGAACACACATTTCCGCAACTTTTTTTGTGAAATTGTGTACGCTTACACAACAACTTTTCGGAAACCAGATTCTAATAAGAAAAAATTAGATCAAATGTTTTGCAGCATTCCTTTCAAACACAAAATTATTGATTCACTTAACATTCAGTCCCTTTTCAAATTGACATTTGTTCGGAACATGATTCCCAAGGAGTGCAAAATAAAAGATCCCCCCATCATTTCCTATAAATTTGGCGACAATATTGGACAAAGTATCGTGAATTACAAGAAATTTCTGCCTTCAATTACTCTTGAAGATATGGCAGCGAATTAATATTGTGACTGTATGTCTAACAGTAAATATTCTAATTTTGTTGATGCATACCACACACATGTTTTTACAGGTAATTTAGATACTAAACAAAATTCAAGTTATTCAAGAAATTATGAAAAAGGTACAAAATTTCGGATATGTCCCATTTTGAACATTGACATTATGTTTCAGGACACATGTGATGCATTTGATTCCTACTGTATGAAATGGGCACTGAAAAAAAATGAAATTATAGAAATGTGAGGATGGTTATCAAACTTGAAAAGAGTCTTTACAAACATAATTTATCGTTACAAGTCCCACATTAAGAATTTCAATACGGTTAATCTAAAACAACCCGAAGTTTCAAAAGCAGTCAAAGAACTACACGAAAGATTTATTGTCAATAACATAGATAGGGGAGGGAACAATTTTGGAATCTTCAGCAAAAATATCATCTGGATGTTTTGAAAAAAGAACTTAGTATAAACAATGTTTCAGACATAAGAGGAAATTCCGCATGTAAATTACACAGACAATCCATTGATAATATGATAGAAACACATAAAGATGAGATGATAAGGAATTTTAATATAAAAGTATCTGAAGAGGACTCCTCTTTTCCACTTTTGTTCTGGATACCCAAATTACATAGAAACCCTTTTAAATCTAGATTCATAGCCGGTGCTGCAAAATGTACAACAAAACAATTATCAAAAGAAGTAACATTGCGTTTCACTGCAATTAGGAATCATTTTCGTTAATACTGTTATGCAATTTCTAGAAACTGCGAAATAAATTGTTTTTGGAGTATTAGCAATTCTTCCGAGTTTATATCTAAAATCAAAGATGTAAAAGCAAAAAATATCAAATGTTTTTATTTTTCTACACTGTACACAAATCTACTCATAGATGAAGTCAAAAGTTCACTTTCAGAATTAATTAGCAAATCTTTAAACATAATGGTGAACCATACATAAATATTAATTCATATACAAAGCAAGCATATTGGTCACACAATAAATAATAAAAAAGTAACGTTAAATCTTACACTGTTGAAACTTTGATAGATGCTATAAAATTTCTTTTGCATAATACTTTTGTTCAATGCGGACCATTGGTTTTTCAAGAAATAAAAGGCATTCCAATGGGTATCAACTGCTCCCCATTACTTGCAGATTTGTATTTAACCTGGCTTGAATTTAAGTATATGCATAAATTGATGAAAAAGGACTTTCAAATGGCCACAAAATTATCAAACAACGCAAGATATATTGATGACATTGCTTGCGTAAATGTACAAAATTTCGGTGAAATTGCTGAAGAAATTTACCCAAAAGATATCCCTTTGGAGGGTAACAACTCAGATGGTTTCAGAGATGTGTTTTTGGAATCGGATATTCAGGTCACTAAAGACAGGTTTTGTATTAAAGTCTATCACAAAATACATGAGTTTAACTTTTAAGTAGTTAATTGTCCTTTCCCGGACAGTACTATTTCAGACACTGTTGGATATAGTACGTTTTTGTCACACATTTTGAGATTTGGTCGTATTTGTTCTAAATTTCAGGACTTTGAATCTAGTACCAAATTTATTTACAATAAACGTTAGTCAAGAGGATTCAAAGATGTACTTTTGATCAAATATTTCTACAGATTTTGCTGTAAATATGCCGAGATGGTTAGAAAGTTTGGCTTCAATAATTTTAAAGATTTTAGACTTGCCTGATTTGCTACTTAATTTTATCTTTTGGCATCATTCTGTTTTAATGTTCACCTGTGAGACATTTTAGGCTAGCTTGTTTTCTGTAAGGTTAAACCCCCAGGGGCTATCGGTAGCAAGTAGCGGCATACGACAGTTACAATCTTGCCTAATTGTACTTGATATCTGGTTAACATTTTCATTCCATTCTCTTGAATTAAATACAAATGACTTTCATTCTTGTCTGCCTTGCCCTATTATTTTACTGTTAACATCCAAAGATGATTAGAAAGTTTGGCCACAATAATTTACAGTTTTAAGACTTGTCTGTTTTGCTACTTAACTTTATCTTTTGGCATCTTTCTCTTTTAATATTCACTTTCAGACATTTTAGGATTACATGTTTTTTGTCAGGGAACCCCCCCCCCCCCCCCCCGGCTATCGGTAGCAAGCAGCGGCTTACGACAGTTACATGTGTGCCTAATGGTACTTAAAATCCTGTTTAGAAAAATTGTTTTGATAGCATGTTTTTGGCATAAATGCTAATGACTTTCATTCCTTTCTGACATGCCTAAATGCACATTTACTCAATATTAAAAAGAATTACTCAAAATTGACAGTATTTTCTCAAATGTCACAAACATGACACATTACGTTGATACATTGACTCAGGGTTGGCAGTGAAATAGAGCTTAACTGTTATAGAAGTAGGTGTCATCATGGAGTTTGTTTTACATCTCTGGTGCAGGGTGTACATTGTTGCAGTCCTTGTTAGGATTTCCCTTGGTTTATACAGGTGGTCTAGCTGCAACTGTTTATTTTACAATCTTGGGACTGAATATAATGCCTAGCTTGTTTCCACTTCAGTTAAAATCTGGCGAATGGTTAAACTAGGATAAGCTGTCCAGCTAGAAAGGGTACATATTGGTTCAGGGGTAAGTCCAATTGTTCTTATCTAAACCTGTACTATACAAATTTAGTAATTATAGTTTGCTTGACAGGTATTCTTCTTTCATAATGAAGCTCTGCATTTACAAGCAAAACTTCACATATTTAGCTAATTCATCATTTGCTACGTTCATAATTATTCATTACTATGTGGGTTGTCTTTGCTGAATATTTAGCTTAGACAAGGAGCCGCGACTCAGAGAGACATGTACGGGTAAAAGGCTCCGAAACATGTTCTTAGTAGTTACCCGCTGAAGACCCTTAAAGTATTTGGGCTTATACAGCCTATGTCAAAATTTTACAGAGGAACGTGTGCAATATGGACATTAGTACTTATATATGTATATACATTAGACAGGGACAGGTTAGCCTATGGAGAGTAAACAGTTCGGACTGCGGAATAGGGTAACGACAACTAGGAAGTGGTTTTGGACAAAAGAGACACAAATACAAAATGCCGAAAGCAAAGAAACAAAGCAAGATATATTGCCGTCAGCGTAAATCTAAGCAGCAATAAACCTGGCATTTTCAGAGATAGATATGAGAGGTATGGACAGAATGGCATACAACTCAAGGTCCAACTTGCCAAAAATGACAATTGTGATTGTTTTTTTTAAATAAAGAAAAATCAGACCAGCGCTCCCCCCACGCCCACCCGCCCAAGTACTGTATGCCTGGTCGTCAACTTTGTTTTTCCACTTTGCTACGCGCTTACTTCGTTTTCTTTTTCGTTTCTGATAGTGGGGTGCTATTTTTGGGCAGGTTTTGATTTTTAAAAAAAAAATTAAACAAGTTTTAGTATATTGTTTCTTCTCACCCCCCTCCAAAAATACTAATTATATCCTATATCTCCAGCCTATATCCAAGATCTATACATTTGTTTGAAAAATGAGCAAGACATTCAGTTCACTCAAATAATTGTTACCCCTATCCTAATCCAGCCTTGTATTTATTTATTTATTTATTTATTTATTTATTTATTTATTTATTTATTTATTTATTTATTTATTTATTTTTATTTATTTATCTTTTTTTTTTTGGGGGGGTGGCTTTTCTAATCCTGGGAGCAATGAAATTAGGGCCTTTCCCGCGGCATATAGCCAGTGCAATCCTACATGGGAGTACCCCCCCCCCCTTGATATCATTCGGGTAAATAACTGCATTTTAAGCCAATAAACATCCTTGTTTGCTAGAAACTATACATAAACTTGTTTGACAGGTCTTCAAAGTACTGCAACCAAAACTGAGCGGGTTGGAAAGCAATCTTGTCATTACGGCCAATAATGTTGGTAAAAAGGGCTTCAAATCTTTCAACGCCGATTTTCCGAAATAGAATATTCTGCTTTTCTATTAATTTTGTAGGCAGCGTTAATTAAAAGCTGATTGATCGATCTGCTTTAAGTAATCGTCCGTTGAGAGATAAACCAATTATCAAGAAACAGGGGTTTTTTCGTTGCTTTTCCGTCAGAGGCCTCCTTCCGTGACTTTTGTAGTTCTCAAAGTGAATTAACTGTAGATGTTTAGAATGATGATCAAAGAATTCGATTATTCTGTAATTGTGTATTTAATATGAAAACAAAAACTACGGTTCCTGCATATGGTCAATACTTTAATTTTACATATGTATTACACTTTTCCATGGATTATTTTTTAAGAACTGCTGAAAAAGGGTGCACTCTAAAACCCTCCTGTAGCTGGCTTATTATTTCCTTGAAAGTGATCGTATTGATATGAAACTTTTTACTTACAAATCTATATAGCTGTACAATAAATAAAATTAGTTTTGTAGGTGAAATTGGAAAAAAAAGTTTATCTATGCAACATCATAATCGCGGGATGTCAATCCCCTCCGCTACCTTAATGCAGTATGTAAACGCGACATACAAATGGATCGGAAAGGGTTGCAGGAATCTTTTTTTTGTTATTGATTATGCGATAAAGTAAAGACATCGAAGTTGCCTTGTGAAAATTTGCATTTCTCTTTTATCCCAGTGAAACGGACTCAAATGACTATGAAAGCAAGCTCATATGGCAACATGTAGCTGGAACATAATACTTTGAGACAAAATTAAGCAGTGTCATGATCGCACAACTGGTCATATCTTTCCTTTGATATACATAATGAATATGCGGACTGGGTTTTCGACACTGATTTTTTTCCAGTTAACAGTCCACCATATTACCCAAGGTAGACTTGCTTTACTGCAAACTTTCATTTTGCACATAGACTCTAGAACATTTGCCCTTCTCATATCATGTGCTTGCACCACCCAAGGTAACCCATGTTAGGACGCCGTGTCATCCAATCGGGTTCCTATTATTTTGATACTGCAGATGTATTACTTGGTCTAGAACAGAATCAGCTATGAGCTTGCTGTTATGCGTTTCAATTCTTGGCTTGCGCACTGAGCAGGACAGGATGCCTGTCAGGGAACTACAGGTCATAACAAACGGCAGTAGTGACTGTGATAGTTAAGGTGTAATTTACGGTATCGTCTCAGATTATCGTCTTCTGATGACAGGTGCCAAAGCACCTGCCAATGAGGTAGTTGTGTCAGGCATATGTCCGAGGACTGATAACATCCCTGGTCAGGAATGTGCTGAAGTAGTCAATGCCGAATTAGAAAACATATGCATATTATCTTCCAACGACCCCAAATTTCGTGTAGGTGACTGGTCTATCAACGATGGTGCACTGTGCAGAGACACCTTTCCACTTTTGACACTAAGTTGCTGCTAGGTAAACTGACAGCAGTGCCACCACACCTACAAGTGAGGAAACCCCCATCGGGTCAACCGAGTTATCGCGGCCAGGCAGCTACACAACAACAAAGAAGAAAATGTGGAAATCATAACCACAACCCGCGTAGTACGACTGGCAATGGACCTAAATGTCCGCCTCAGCGAGATACGAACTTTGGGAGACGTCAACTTTATCAAGGAGGTTAAGTGTTTTTACTGTGGAGAATCCCTTACAACAAGTGGGTGTCGACATGAACAAAGGATCAGATATAGCTTCTGCGAACGTTTAGGGCATACAAAATGCTGGGATAGGCTGAACTCCCATTAGAGTGTCGGCCAAGAAGGGGATGCCGACGGGATTCCTAAACAGAGACGTCACAAACGAGGAGGTAAAAGGCAAAGCATAAAGTGTCTAAAAATGTCTCATTATCGGCGGCCTTTTGTAATGTACAGAATCTTGGAGTAGCCAAAAAGAACACAACTAAGAAGCCTTTTAGACAAAGAACTTTTTTCCATATATGGCATGGTAGAAACTCTCCATAAGAACGCGTCTAATGACTTATTCAATGATATACTTGAAGATTATAATTGGGTGGGCAAGCAAAGATGAAGCATATATAAGACAAACGGTGGCGGTGTAGGATTTTCAATAAAAAAAGACATTGAGATCCTTGACGATAATGTTTTAAATAGCCGAGAAGACGAGTTTGAAAGATTGTGGATCAAATCAAAACAGGTTCTCGAGTTAATATCGTCGGTACCACATACTTTCCCGATGACGCTGTTGATAATGAAAAGAGTACCACACTAGGTAATGAAATTTTGGAAAATATATCCTCTCTTAACAGCAGAGGCCATGGTATTGTTTTATATGGTAATTTCAATGGTAGGCTTCCTGAGTACAGAGATTGCGCCAGGCCCAGTTTTAATGGTGATTCGTTACAGAATACTATCAACACATCTGGTTCTTACTTTATGAAGAGTTACCCTGGGTGCTCCGGTAAATATATTTGACAAACGGGGAGTCTAAAATCTGACATTGACTACGTATTGCGTAATGATATATTGTACAACGAGATGCGTGCAGTGTACATTGACTTAGCTTTGTCAATGGACATTTGCAGTGACCATAATACTTTAAATATTATATTTCATCCATTTTCACAAAATACCCGTTCTGATCTTAGTATTACAAGAGGCCAGCCACACATGAAACGGAATATTCATGATAATACCGATTTGTCTGCATTTGAACTAGAACTAAACAGTGGCTGGTATCCTGGAATTGTAATGATTTCCTTTCAGTAGATGATGCTTGGGAGAATTGGACACTTTTGATTACACAGGCTGCAGACAGGGTAATCGGTAAGAGATGTATAAACGAATGTAAGAAGAAAAATTTTGATCCAATCATTAAAAGTCTTATGGAAAGCCGCAGAAGCGCCAAAAAATTATTCAGACATTGGGCTCACCATGAATATATAGATGATAGCCTGCAAGCAATGTAGGAGGAATATCTTCAAAGAAAACGTCTGGATCATGATAGAATTGGAGAGAAATGAGTGAATAGTAAAGTGAAAATTATGATCATGAATTCTCAGAAAGGTACAAAAAAATACCCGTGCTTACAGAGATAAATAAGATGCTAGGCGAATATTGGCAAAGTTTGGGGAAAGCTGGCACAGAAACTCAAAATTATGGTAATTTGAAGGAAGATGTCCGTAATTTATTTTCATGTACAAGCAATGGCAACGGCCTTACTGATATTGTCATAAATGAGAATTTAGTTTATGATGCCACTGAACAGCTTAATATACAATAAGTCATGTGCAGCTGATTGCATTCCCAATGCATTCTTATGGTACGGAGGGCATCGTCTCGTAAAATATCTTACAGAAATGTTTAAAATTTTCAAACTTTTTGAACGCTTCCCGAACAGTTGGTTTAGATGTATTGTAAAACCATTAAATAAGGTAGGTAATAAAGAAAGATATGGGAAAATATAGGGGTATCACTCGAACATCAAATGTATATAAAGTGTTTCCATCTGAAGCTGACGTCAAATTATAAAGCACTTTTAAAGTCATGATGTTTTGGGAGAACTGCATGGTGCATATCGGAAAGACCGAAGGTTAGAAGATCAAGTGTTTGTATTGAAAGGGCTGTGCAGTTTTAGAAAAGATCAAAATAAAAAATAAAAAACATGGTTAGCTTTTCTCGACATAAGTAAAGCATTTGACACTGTCAATAGAGACCGATTGTTTCGCTCACTTTGGAAAAATAGTATTCAAGGTAAGGCATGGCGCCTCGTTTACAATCTGTATGAAGAAGTTGAAAATAATGCATTTTTATGTCCATATGAAAGTGAATGGTTCGAGGTTATCAATGGTGTGAAACAAGGGTGCTGAATGTCACCAACGCTCTTCTCTATAGTAATGACGGATCGAGAAAGAATGTTGTTTGATAAAAACCTTGGAATTTCATTCCGAAACGAACTCTTACAAGCTCTTTTCTATGCACATGATATTGTACTGCTGGCAAATACTGAAGTTAAATTACAGGAAAGTCTTAATGTTGCACATCGTTTTACTGAAAAGTGGGGGATGAAGTTTAATGGTGATAAATCCAATATGGTAGTTGGCAAAAGGATTGAAAAAGAAAAAAAGATGGAGACTAGGTAATTTGAACATTCGTGGATGCGAAACATTTAAGTACCTAGGGGTTATTTTTACTAGAAGTCTGGTAGACAGTGCTCATATCAAACAATACATGAAGCCCAAGGCACGTCTCGATAATTATATGAGTAGTATTTTGGCAGGCCATGAGAGTATTAATAGAGTTTCTTTAGGAGATAGCTTTTGGAAGTACTTAATGATACCATCTCTAGCTCACGGGTCTGCGTTTTGGCTATGTAACACACAAGAAAGCAACACAGTTATCAGGTCCATTCAGTATTCGGCTACCAGGTCAATCATGCGCATAAATGCGACACTAGGCATTGAAGCTACGTTGGTTGAACTTGGTTGGTTGCCGTTAGCACATAATTTAGACCTATCCAGGGTCAAATATTTCCATCGTTTAAAGTTTGGCATCGATGAATCAAGGTTATGTTAAAAGGCGTTTAAAGAAACGGAAATATCACATCAGAATGGGAATTATTCTTCATGGCCCTATGTGGAAGAGATCGGGGAAATTTATATAGAAGTGGGTTTGGACAATACAATGTACGGTCCAGATGGCTCCTTTCATTCAAGAAAGTAAGCATTGATAATCATGTACACAGATTTTTCAGCATAATCGATAACAAAGCATCTTTGTCACACTATCGAATCTTCAAGAGATGTTCATTCGGAGAAAAGTATTTATTTACCATCATATATTTCGAAAGTGCACGTTGAAAAATTTAAAGCAAGAACTGGATGTCTTGGGAATCAAGAGGATCTTTTAAGATTGAAAAAGTCAGAGATAGTAACTGTCCACTCTGTCACAACGGTCGCGAAAATATGCGACATTTGATGTTTTTGTGCCCAAACCTACTTTCAATTCGGCACGAAATTTGGAAATGGTTGGAAAACGAATTATCAAGGGTTTACAAAAGACACATCTGAGAAATTTTTGCTGCGTCTTCCCTAAACTCTAAATTGTCTCTCCTGCTTGGTGATCTTGCTTCCGATCACTGGGATAAAGTGGGGTGGCTTTTTGATGCAGCAAGCCAAAAATACATAACAGAGGCTTGGAAGGTGAGAAGAGCGTTTGTGGAAGGGACCCTATAAATATATGTAGATACATAGTAGTTTTTTTATCTGGTCTGATTTGTATTATATTGTATATAGATGGAGTCAAACCAGCAGATGGTTTACTTCTAGTTTTGTTGCGGAGGACCCAAATGACGAATTATTAATTATAGATACTTAATTTTTAACGTATACATATTGTATGTGTCAATAAGGATGGCGAATTACATGTACATATCTATATATTGGACGCATCATGGAATTTATCCCGTTCCATCGGTGCCCCCGCTGTAAAGAGGAAGTTTTCCTGATAATAAATGGACAAGCGCCCAGTTCATCGAGTCAACTGTCATGTGATCCATGCAACGTTTGATGTTTCACCTACATGTGATTATTTGTCCATATAGAGTAGGCAAGTCCATGTGTTCAACAAATCAAGTTGTGTATGAGAGCTTTGGGAGTTAATTTACAGCTTGTTTTTCTGTAATCACAGAATTGGACAGAATGTCCGGGTGGACAGGCGCCCATGTGAGGCAAGTGCAGCATCAATGTTTCTGCGGAACAAGTAGAAAAGCTGTTGTAGTTCTAAGATTGAACCTTTTGTTTTGAGTATGTCACATTTTTCGCAGTGATGAGTGTTCAGGAAGCCTTGTTTTTCAATCATAAAACTGTTTATTGTACACTAGGTATATAACATGGACCAAGACAACCTTTTGTTTTAAATCCTGTTTCACTTTTCAAAGTAGCATTTATATGGGTGTGAAATTTAAAAAAGAAAATTTAATCTTCAACGACACTTCATGGCTTAGGTAAAATTGTATGATACGTTGTATGCAGTATTGTTTTATGAATGTAGAAAAGGGCATTTTGTAATGATTTGGTGGCTTTATGCTTAGAAAGGTCCAATGTGTGGATCAAGGACAGGACTGACTGCAGACAAGACTTTTCAAAAATTGAATTAGATGAATCCATTAACTATAACTTTACATTTAGCAAGTATATTGCATCGGTTACTTTAATCGATCTCGTGTATATGTGTCATCAACCATGGATGGTTTCAGCAAAATATTTTAATGCTGGACGTAGGACAAAAAAAAACTGTTGGCCCGCATCCATACGTTAAACACTTAGATTTTACCCTAATTGATTCCACCTTAAAGCTTGTACCGGTTAGTCTTGGATGTCTTCCAAATAGTCGAGATCATTAACATCGATGCTCGTAAGTAAATACATTAACACAGGTAAGAGTGATGAGTAAATAAAAACTATGCCTAGTGTTTTGAAAGATATGACAGTTCATCTATTTGATTAAGTATTACTTACAAACAAGAACAGTTAAAAACACATATGCAATTTACAGAATGGTACGTTATAAATCATTGGCGTCGGAAGTATCTAAGCGAGCGACCTTATGTTCTCAAAAAACCTGAATACCCGTTCGTATACGAGTATTTCAGACCAAAATTGTTGTTATTGCAGAGATTAACTGGAAGACTTCATTGTCCTGCATTACGTACCATACTACCTTGTGTATGTATATCTTTCAGACCAAAATTGTTGTTATTGCAGAGATTAACTGGAAGACTTCATTGTCCTGTATTACGTACCATACTACCTTGTGTATGTATATCTTTTATACTACTTTGGTCAACAATTTATTTGAAACTTAAATCTTAACTCTCACAAATGCTCTATTTTTGAGTGAATGTATTTGTGGAGTAAGTTTTTTCTTGTTTGTATAACCTTATTGAAATGGCCATTACGATACTATTTACTTAAGTGTGATGGTTTAATTTTGAAGAAAACCCAGTTAAATGTAAGTTTATTACATTGATTCCAAAAACGATCCAACAGAATACATGTTCATATATATATATATATATATATATATATTATGTTATGTGAACACGGAATAGACGGGTCTGGAATGAGCAACCTTCGGCACGAATCACCTAGCCGAAAATGGAAAACGCACATACCAACTGCACCAAATCCCCATTTCTGAAAAGAATGGTTCAATGGAGACACGTATGCGTGAATGCCATAATCGGCACAACACATTTCATTGTATTCTATCCAGTACATGTACTGTATTCGGAGTTGTCCCAGATCGAGGATTGTACATATGTAAGTCCACTAACATCAAAGGAGCACTGAAAATATATATTTCTTTTTTGACCACTGAAAAGATGGGTCTTCAACCAGCAAATTCGGCACAAATCACCTTGCCGCAAATGGGAAACGCACATCCCAAGTGAAATGCACCAAATCCCCATTCCTAAAGAGAATGGTGCAATGCAGGCCGGCATATATATATATATATAATGTGTGTGTGTGTGTGTTTGTGTGTGTGTGTATGTGTGTACATACATACATACACATATGATGGTATCCTGTAAAATACAAGTAATAGAAGTTACAAAACCTGCTGTTTTGTCTGAAAGGAATTCACAGATACCAGGGCAGTACTGCGGCCCTTATTTCTTGCATCTCGTTATTCATAGTTTCTCGATGTTGTTTGTTTGCAAGAAGATTAAGAAGGCGTACACTTTTGTTGCATCTGACTATTTTCCCAATCAGCCCAGGATATAGGCTGGCACCGAGTTAAACAGCTGGAAGTCTGGCCTCACAGACGGCTTGCCTTGGCCCAATCCTGGTGATAGATTATACGCAGGTTTGTAATAACTCAGTTTTTGCACATTGCTTCTACTCATATGTTTACATACATATAACCAAATGCTGTTGATCACAGGAGTATGATGAAGATCTTTGCCATCTTGTATAACCCGACTAGCTTAAAACGTTTACGTTCACACAGTACTTAAATTGTACAGGGATAAATATAATGAACTGGGCCGTTTAAATTGTGGCAGCAAGGCTGACTTGCCTCCATTGAACCATTTTTTTTGGAATGGGGATTGGGTAATGTTGGTACGAGAAGAAGACTAAAATATAAATATGAACAGATAACGGAACATTCTATAATCTGAGCGGAGCCCCAAATCATAAACAATAGTATCATGTGCAAAACACTTACCTTATGGTATCTGCCATTACATTACTGTATGTGACATAGAGAATATCTTCCTTGTTTGCACCAACACTGCGAAGCCATTTTGCATATTCCGTACAAACAACAGTTTTTCCAGTTCCTGCAAATCCCTTCAGTAATGTTAGTTTCGACTTTGTTTTACACTCCAGCAGGATATTGAGCTGTTCTACAGTCATAAGATTCATTATTTTTACATATTCCATGCTCTCCTTGCCATGCAAATACGTATCGGGGATAAAACCTGCTAGACTTATGTACAGAGAACATATCA
This sequence comes from Hermodice carunculata, assembly GCA_964020975.1. NCBI lineage: Eukaryota > Metazoa > Annelida > Polychaeta > Eunicida > Amphinomidae > Hermodice > Hermodice carunculata. The sequence continues at coordinate 28,105,502 of OZ026622.1, read as the reverse complement.
TGGACTTGCATTTCTCTTTCCCAGTTTGCAAGTAAGATGAAGGATACATTTTATTGTTGTCCTCCTTATGGAGAAGATTGTGTGGCCAACCCTTCTCCTTCAAGGTCGTATTCGTTATGATTTGATGTTTCACGTAGAAAGAACAATCTCCATGCGATGACCTTGTGCAGCTGAGACTTTGATCCAAGGGAGGTAGGACGATTTTTCCATATTCCAATACATCTGTGCCTTCGAAGCAGAGAGTCAGTAACATAGGCACGTCTACTGAAGTAATGACTAAAATATCACATATGATATGAGAACGTTTCTCAGTACTATTATTTTCCACATCATTGTGTATACAAGGAGTAAGATACAGAAGTCCATGTGCCCTCGCATAATGTGTTTGTAATGTACTGATAACTTGATCCACCATCATTATTATCCTGTACCCTTTCAGATCAAGCAGTTTGACATAATTCTTTGGCCAAATCTGCAATCCCGATTCAGCTGCAAATATATTACATTATGACTACTTTTGTGTGCAAAACAGATTGTACAAAATTACAGTACACTATTGACATCAACCTTTAAATCCATATCTTGTATCTTACAGTTCTGCCAAGAGTGGGGCGTGTACATCTATTCTGTGTATTATTGTTAGATTCATCAGTTAAAGTCTTATATTTATAAATTTTAGTTTTGAGATGAGGATTATGGTTTGAAATAAACACGAAGGTTGCATATAAAGACCCATTAAGGTTAAAATTCATCTGCTAAGCTGTTTTTGAGAAACCACTGACACCGGCATTTACAAAGGTATCCTACTGTATACTGTGCTATAACGCCTCGGTTTACCCACCACAACACTTCAAACATACCAAGCTATGAAGAACCAAAGTTATCAGCATCCTGTTACATGGTGAAAAAAATGCAGTCAAGGTGATTTTTGGTAACCGTTGAGTGTATGAATACACAGGAAACAGAAAAAGTAACTATTTCGCACTGAAATTGTACATTATTTTATTTTCAATCCGAAGTTGCTTACTTCCACTGCTAATTGTTGTCCACAAACCCATTGATCCTGAAATCGGGTAATAGGGGGATGCAAAATGTAATCAAGTTAATCATTGTGATTAAGTGGCGCATTATCAAATCATGTTTATGCCATTATATTTTTTTTCTGGAGCTCATGATCTTTATATATTTATTTATTTAACGAGTTATTTATACAGGGTACCCCATAGAGCAGTAGAAGTAGCTTTGTTTAAAAGGAGCCCTGTACAAACACAATAAATATCAATTTACAAGTTAGGACATACTTGACTAACACAACCAAGGTTCACAAAAGAAGTCATTGAGAGAGGATTTTTTTGTCCACAGGAAATTAGTTCACAGAGACATATGGTGAAATAAGCAAAAGTTCCAGACGGTAAAATGCTGTCGTGTAAGGTGATAGACTCAGTTGCTATCAGAATTTGTGCAAAAATGCACGGGGCATTTCCTTTGGTGGCACCAAGGTTGGACTATTATACGCAAGATGAACCTCAAACATAGGCCCTTCGAACGTGCTGATCCCGCAACCTTTGAGAACAGGTCCTCTAATAGAGACCGTAAGATTGAAAAGCACATTAATAACAATGATCTCCCACCAGAAATTTATACCACCAAAGTCACCAGCTAAAAAAGTAGAAAACATAGTCACACGATATACCCCTGAGCATCATGAAGCAGAAAACAAAATGAAAATAAAATGCCGTGGATGTATTGCTAATTGCTAGTTGAAGGAAGGCAGATATCTGCACAGTTTAAACCAATTTATGACTGCCTAGCGTATTATACTTTGTTCAAAGATAAATAGCTTAATTTGTTCAATTCAGATCAGAACAGTTTTTAATTCATGCAAGTAAGTTTAGTTTTATTAAAGGCGTTTCCCCATCAAAAGGGTGCTGACTTTTCTACAGCTGGCAGTATCTGAATAGATAGCTGGGTCTGTTATTTTTTGGCATCATGATAGTTTATTGTCACTTTGCCAATGCGTGTGACAACGTGGAGATTTTCTGTGTGTTTCAATTGTTTAAACGTATAATTAGAATGTACACGCCAGTGGCAAGTGTCAGCGTTTCTCGCAAGTAGTCTCAAACACTGATGGCAAGATCTGCTTCAAACTTCGTAGGCCTATATTTCAGGTAGATCTTTCCTTGAGTGTTTAATTTTAGTAAACTACGTCACCAAGTCAAACAGCTGGCCTCAGTGATGAAATCAGATACTGTATGTCACTAGGCTATAGCATCTTTTAGAACGTCTTCTCCGAAACCACTTGGCCAGTTGCTTTAAAACTGCACAAGGCCACGTCCTTCCTTCCTTCCTTCCTTCCTCCCTTCCTTCCCCTTCCTTCCCCTTCCTCTCTCTCTCTCTCTCTCTCTCTCTCTCTCTCTCTCTCTCTCTCTCTCTCTCTCTCTCTCTCTCTCTCTCTCTCTCTCTCTCTCTCTCTATCTCTCTCTCTCTCTTTTTGAGGGGGGCATACATGCCATCTTCTCGAAGTCTCTATACCAGATCCACTTCAACCTCGTGGAGATGTATGTAGCTAGGGTGAGTCTCTATCTAGTGACGTTTATATTTGATCGGGTTTGGTTCATTTTTGAGGAAAATCTTGAAAAATATTTTGCAAAAACATTGGGTCAACGGCTCTTAAGCTGTAGACAAAAAAAGCATGTCTGGGTAACCAGCAGACCAGGGCTGGACTTATTTTTGGTGGAGTGTCCCGGTTAGTTAAGGACTGACAGTTGACAAAGCTTTCTTGTATAATTAAAATTACTCATGAGAATATATTGCTAACGGTTTTATGTTGCGACGTGGTATTCCCAACAATATAATGGAAGTATGTGCACATTCCAACACAGATTGTTTTTAATTTCCATTCCAACACAGATTGTTTTTAATAGCCTTCTCATGTGTCGCCAAAAAATGACACACTCATTGTTAATTTTGACTGTGAACAACCTTAAAATGTCAAACGGACATACATCTTGGTAACGGTGGATTCTTTCACTTTTTATTTTGAAAGAATGAGGACTCCCGACAGGTTTGAATTGAAGACTTCAACATTGCAGAGGCTTAGGATCATCCAAAAAGTCAAGCTTCACAGTGCACATGGTTGGTATTAATGTCATGTACTCAAGGTCATATGACACTGTAGTTACTTTTACTCCTCACATTAAAATATTTATTTTAGCTAACACCTTATATTACACTCAGGACAGGGCCCGGAATGAGATGCATACGTTTAATTTTTTTCACCCAATATCCAAGGTCAAATGAATGGTAAATTTAGTAATTAGAGTCGTAACTGTAAAACTATTGAACCACCATTTGGAGGGGCAACTTGACAAGAATATATATATATATATATATATATATATATATATATATATATATATATATATATATATATATATATATATATATATATATATATATATATATATATATATATATATATAAAAGTATGTTTGTGTGTGTATTGGTGGTCGTGCAAAACGTGGCCTTGAACACCGTCACAAGTCCCAATTTAATATCTGCATCCAAAGTCAGCTGAGAACAGAATGGTCATTGTCGATTTGGTTCTTATTCTTATTTTTATGTGTCAGTTTGATAAGCGTATTTGCATCCAACTTGGCACAGGATTGTCACTGTCGTTTTGGTTCTTATTGTTATTTTCATGTATCAATTAGATAAAACATACCTGCATTCAGACTCAGCTGGGCAGAGGACTGTCACTGTTGTCTTGGTTCTTATTCCTATATCTATGTATCAATTTCATAAGACATGAAAATATAGTACTGTACCTTTCATCATGCTTTCAACTCCAAATATGGAAAATACCACACAGTCTGCATTTGGCATCTCTACTCGTGTGTACTTCTCCATTTCTTGGTCAGGGAATCCTGGTATTTTTTTCACTGTAAAGTGTATCAAGTACTCTGACAATGCAAGCAATAGCAAGTTTATGGTAGCATTAACGTTGTTAACTGTGTTGCAACTTCTTGTCCTTTGTATGAGCACCTTAAACTTTCAATAGTTAACATGGTCTCTATCGCACTCAGTTGCTTGGGGCAAGCACATAGTATCGTGCTTGGGAAAATGTGTGCCAGCGGACAGGTCTGGCGGAAAGAAAAGACATTCTTGAGAGCGTGAAAATTTTGTGCCCCCCCCCCCCAAAATATATACATAATACAAAAATATAAAATGACCCATATTTTCTGTGATTGCGGTAAAACATTGGCGTTTGTAATCAAATTGCTTGCATTTGGTGACGGAAGTCGCTAGAAATTAATATTTTGGTCATTGCCGTTCACGTCGTATATAGCGTAACAAATTGTAAAAATTAATAACCCCAAAATAATCCGCCTTCAAAATGTAATTTAAATGTTTGTGACTTTACAGCAAATACCTGTTTAATCTCATATTATACATAGAAGCGTATCTCAATGTATAACAAAACGGATAATAAATATCATATGCACACTGAACCATATATGTAATATTTACAGGCTAACGCGTTTACCCACCCGCATGATGCGACATTTTGTAGATTGGGGTCCTATGCCGAGGAATCATGGTGGCATTCCAGGCTCTCGTTCTGGTTACTCATAGCATATGACATTTCACAACAAAATCCATTATCATTACTTGTAGGTATTTTCGATGTTATACAATGTTGACGCTTTGATCTTTATATATACCTATTGTTCTTTTTATATGTGAAAAAATCTATATGTAAATATTTTAAGTGAAAACGAACTGCCGTCTAAAATAACTCCATTTATTTTAAAATCTCTTAAACACTAATTCTTGCATTGTAAATGCCTATCCAATAATTCCCTGTTCTAGAATATAAATTGAGCACCCATTCACTGACACGTATATTAAATATCCTTAACTTCGTCTGTACAAAGCTCTATATGATAATAGTAATCATGACGTGTAATATATTATACATACAAACATCGTCTGGATTGAAATTTCGAACAATTAATTAAATATTTAAGCGTTTGGACATGTTACTGCTCAAAAGAGTCAATGGATGTAATTAGTTAAACTGCTCAAAACAGTTAAGGGATATTATAACTAATTACTTACATTTTTGAGATATTATGAATATGTAAAATATATCATTTTCAATGACATGTTTAATGGCTGCACTTGTACACAAACAACAGGTTATGCAATGTGACCCACGCAAGCACACACACACACACACACACACACACACACACACACACACCTGTGGATGTAGGTAGGGCTATTTAGAAAAAGTGCGAAGCCAGTATTGTCCATCTTCTCCCGGATGTGTACAAGTTCACAGACAGGATATTTAGAGCAGACAGTTTGTGGTTTGACAGTCCGATGTGTTGGCATGCATTGCTTCAACATGGCACACAGATGGCACCTGTGTTCTTGAGAGCTTAACAGGGCACGTGGATTCTTGGAGAGATGGACGAAACAAACTGATGTGGTACACATACTCGGAGTATTACAGAGTCATTTCCAGACTTTTTGGTAAGGTGCAGGAGACCGGTGCAGCGGATGACAGGCCTCGATCTAGTAGAATCAAGAGCACCAGTCCAGCTAACGATCAGTACATCACCAACAGAGTTGCGTGACACATACCGAACTGCATCTTCTTTATGTGTGGACCTCGGGAAAGCAACAAGAATAAATGCTTCTACACAGACTTTCTGAGGGTACTTGCATGAAAGATGTCTTCACACAAGCAAACCAGCGCGTGTCATTCCCCTGCAGCAGTATCATAGGGACGCCCATTGCATTGGCCATGGAAAAGGAAAGGTGGAAAAGAAACCCATGGAGAAATGTAATATCCTCAAACAAGTCTCGATTCAACTGAGACTACTAAAAGAGAAATGTAATAGTCTCAGAAGAATATCGCTTCAACTTAGCCTTTGCAGATGAAAGGAGGAGTGTGTTGCAGAGGCATGCGGAACGTTACTTGGATACAGCCTTGGACCAAAATGATCAATATTCACGGGAGGTGCCATGGTTTGGGCAGCGGTTTCCTTAGATTGTCGCACTGATCTGCCTGTTGTACAGGGCAGATTGACTGGCCAAAGCTATCGTGATGAAATTGTTCGTCGACTGCTGCTTCCAAATGCCAGAGCACTGAGTGATGACAGCATTTTTCAGCACGACAATGCCAGACCTCATGTGTGGAGAATAGTAAAACAATTCCTGCATTCTGAGAGTATACGGTGTCTGCCATGGCTTGCCATGCTCCCTGATGTCTCTCCGATAGAGCATCTGTATGGTGTTCTGGAAAGAGCTCGCCTTAACCACATGCACCCAGATACCAGACAGAGCAGGTGGCAGCTTTACCAGAAGAATGAGCAAGGCTACCACACATTGGGTGTAGTTGGTGCCTCCATGCAAAAAAAGGGCAAAAGGAATTTTCTTGAGGTGATTCTTTCATATCGGCTATCAATTCAATGTTATTCCGCCCTTGGTTGCCTCCTTTCCTCGTCACTTTTTCCAGGATCCTCACCAAATGTTTGGTATGTATAGGTCGCATATATCTATAACTTTGGGCTCAGATGTGCTGGTGTTGATTTCAAAGGTATTACGCAGTTTGTAGCTTAGAATTGTTATTCGCGAGACCCTTTTTGGTGTTAACCTTTTGTGCGTCCAGTCATGTGTTATGTGACATTAGTGAATAATAACCACAGGGGACTTTGGAAGTCTGTTAGAAAAAAAAAAAGCTTTCCAAGACCCCCTGTGCTCTTTCCAAGCTCATTGTTGGCGAAAATGAGACCCATGATTGCACCGAAATGGCAAACACATTTAACAACTTTTTTGCCAACATTGGCAAAACGTTAGCAGATAAAATTCGTATTATCAGTCATAACCAGCCTTCCATTTCTCAGCAGTGACCCAAGAATTTGTTGTAACTCAATTTCTATTCCTTCCTTTCGGCAAGGCCACAGGTCTTGACACTTTAAGTACCCGATTGCTCAAAACGGGTATACATAACATAAATCCCCCCCCCCCCCCTGACTCATATTTTTAACTCTTCACCTTTTACTGGAACTGCCCCGGAGGAATGAAAGACTCCCCGAATCACTCCAATATTTAAAGACGGCAGGTTTGAAGTCAATATTTATAGACCTATATCAGTCTTACCGGTAGCCCTAAAGTCCTCGAGAGGTGTACATAATCAGTTCTATCTTTTCCCGACAGACCATAATTTGCTGACCGCGGACCAGTCAGGATTCAGTAGACAATATTCTACCACCACTGCCCTGGAACATCTATTAGATATAATCCATGAGGACATTGATAGTGGAAATATCTGTGGTTAACTTTTTCTTGACCTTAAAAAGGCCTCCGACATGTCAGACTACCAGATCCTCCTTCGGAAACTGGTGAGCTACCGTGTCGAGGGTACTGAACTTTAATGGTTTACACATTATCTTTCTCACAGAACGCAGTGGACCACCAGTCATGATGTACTATCAGACTCTAAAGAGGTCAGGGATCCATAGTTGGGCTGCTCCTCTTTACCCTCTACATTAATGATCTTCCTGACAAAATTTCTGTTTCCAAAATCTTTTTATATGCAGGTGACACAGCACTTTACTTCTCAGCCCCAGATCTGCACGAAATTGAGTTTACACTTACCTCGGAAATGTTCGATGTCTCTGACTGGTTTGCTTCAAACAAACTAACTCTTAAGGTCAAGAAAACTAAAGTTATGTTTTTGGCAGTCCTCAGGGACTCAAATCAGCCCTTCTGTTAATTATACAGACAGATGGTGAGGCAATTGAACAGGTTTCTGTTTTCAAATACCATGGAGTCTTGCTAGCTCCTTCCTTTTCATTTTTCTCTCACCACCTATAACCACCTATTTCCAAGGTGAACTCTAGACTGGCTGTTCTGAGTAGAGCAAGCAAACTCATTCCACAAAAAAACCAGGGCTGCCACCGCATGGAACTCTCTTCTCCCCGAAATTAGGAATGCCCTAACCCTATCCCTATTCAAGTCTTGGAACTACCCCCTCAAAAAATAAACCCCATTTTACCCTCTCCCAACCTGATTACCTTACATGTTTTCTTCCTAACTCATTTTCCATTTGGGGACTTCCCTCATAATACTGGTCATAATCAAGCTTGATCTTCCACTTCAGCTAACATCCCTGTATTTTAAACTTTGCTAATGACCTAAGTTATTTATTGATTGTCCATTCTGTGATAATAATTCCTATATCACTCTGATGTTTTATACTTTTTACAGTTTCTTTCTTCGATATTGATTATTGTGTACATTTTACTGCTGTCTATGTTTTACAAATTTAATTTATTTTTACAAATTGTCGCTCATCTTCCATGTATTCATATATACCATTACCATCCAGGGCCTGATGGAAGAACAGTGCGGTGTCAGTGGGCCAGTGGTCCTGACTAAAGAATAAATTAATCAAATCAAATGGAATCGGTACAAAAGGAAATGGTTTTTTTTGGGGGGGGGGTTGAGTGACATGTGCACCAGAATATGTCTTCTTATTTTTTGTTTAATTTCTTATAATTCCAATTTCAAACTTTGTGTTGTTTTTTCCCCATGATGAATTTTCTTTTAAATAATTTGACAGTTCACATAACAGAGCATGAGCATGAGCACTTTGTGTCCTGCAAGCTTCAAAATGTTGAAGGTTAAAAGTGAAAAGTGAGTTTTTGTATATTCTGTCAGGAAATTAAAGTCAATGTGAAAAAATCCGAAGGAAATGATATTAAATGTACAGAAAAGCTGTGGAAGTAGAAGAAACTGCAGTAACCAAGAATTTCTGGCATGCATAAACCCGAAGATTGAAAGTTTGACGGATAAAAATGCGGTGTGGCATAAAACATAATCAGGTACGCTACTTCTGCTGGAGCTTATATATTTTATTGACATAGTTCAGTTAGAGACCAAAATTTTGCAGTGAAAGAGACCATTGTTCCTTTTAACCAAATCCCCACTCACCAAGGTATTGAACACGTGAGCAAAATGTGCAAACTGCCTGATGGTTATGTTCGAATCACAGGAAATAAGAGTCGCTTCGCTCAGGTGGATGCTTACATGTTGTCACATTGTATGGCATTTTAATGATATAAATCATTATTGCATCTTCATGTAGCACACCATATCTCTCGCACATAGAGATGTTGCCTTTGAGGTTCCTTAAGAACGAAATAACAAATAACATAAAGTGTCTGGTGTCCCGGATAAAAGCATTCATTCCTTTCGGTTGTGAATTTGAAAAGCTGCTGGCACTTGCTACTAATGTCTTGGCCCAGATGACATACAAAACGAGCTTATCGAAGCATGCGACAAAGAAAAATGCACGCTGCATGAAATGCTTTCAGATAGTGTCTGAAACATGGATCTGTTTATGTCATAATATCAAGAAAATAGCGCTTAAAACATTTGCATGTATGTGTAAACGTAAAGAAAGGATTAAAAAGTAGCTTCGCACCAAAAGTGAAAGCAGACACAAGTGCAGCTAGCAGTGGTCGCGATGCCAAAATGCAAAACCGTGTATAGCATGAGACGATTCCTGTAGCATTTCTAATTGCAAGCCTTGATGGCCCTCTCCTTAAGCCACAGATCTCTTTGCACAAACTGATCCACCACCATCTGTTTTGAATACACGTGTAATACTAGATGGTATGGGACTAGTAAATGCACTTCCTAGTAAGTGTGGAAATCCTAAGACTTTTGATGACCCAGCAGGCATTGTTCTCAAAAGTGTGTCCCCACGCTTTGTTGGTTTAAACGTATTTTATTCTCAAAATTACAGACTTTTGAGGTATATGTATATATATATGATTACAATTGGGAAGAGGCCGATACCCTATTTCAATCCCTCTCGCTGGAAAAGCCGAGTACGCAAGACGATACTTGACACGGGCAGAACACAAAAGAGAGGAACGAGACATGGACAAGACAGACAGAGGGGCCATGAGGTGAAATAAACGACAGGCATACCTGAATGTTAGAATGTGTGGAGAAGTAAATTGCAGTTGAGTAGTTAAGTTAATTTAGATGTGGGTAAGAGGAATTGAAAAAGGCGATACTTGCCCACATGCACAGACACCAGCACCACTTTCACCGCCGTACCGGGAAGTGGCCGGAGAGAACCCTTGCCCTAGCAAGGGGAGGCCACGCGGCCGGCCACGAAGGAAAGATAAGGTTGCTCTATAAATAAATTAGCCAATACCTACTGGTTTGAAGCGACCAGTGGCTGGGATTAAATCATGACCAGCCAAGAAAATTTCAGTTTTTTGAGAGAGCGAGCAGTCAGGTGAGCCGTATAACAGTGTTTGCATAGTAAATGGAACAAGACATATAATTTTGGCATAAAGGTGGGATCGTGGTACAGTGTATTTTTGACATGAGAAGAAAAAGTGCCATGCATCATCGTTTAGTGCACCACATGAACATTTGGGTCAATCCTTTACACCAATTTTAAAAAGATGAGAATTTAAAGGGCTAGAGTCTAAACGGAGGCGAGTGTGTTGAACAGCTAGAAATCTATTCCCTAGGTTGTATAAATCTGAAAATTTAATAGGTCTTATCATTTGTTTGGCTACTTTCGATTTGAATAATATTATATGGATAGAGGCCGAATTGCTAGTGTCAAGAGGCAGTTGGATCCATAGCCTAACAGTTGAAGGGAAAAATGATTAACCAACAGGTCTGTACGCGGTCTAAAATGTTGAAAGTCAAATTGTTGCCGAGTTTTGCAGGTTCGAGCGTCATCAACACGCTTTGTTGACACGTGTTTGCAAGTCAATGTCATTTATGATGTGTATAAACCTACGTAAGTGAAGCAAGGTATTCTGGACGAAGGGCATGAGGGTTCAAAGAAAATATGCAAGATTGTAGACAGACCTGATATCCGTCTTCTGGATTCATGGGCATCTTTCATGTCGGCCCTTGAAAACAAAGCTAGCTTCCAGCATTTCTTCACTATGACATTATTGTTCACTGCTGATAGCAACCAGAACGGATCAGGGAATTTTAATTGCTTGTGGCTTTGAAAATTATAAGGCAGTGAATTTTTCCTCTAGGACAGATCTGCAGCACCTACACCCAAGTCATGTATTTTGTTGCATTTGCATGTTGTAGAAGCAGATAAACACAGACCACATCGCAGTATTGTTGAAAGCAGGGGACAGACAGTTGATTCTGTTGGCATATGAAGTTGTTAACGAGTTGTGGATATCTGCTGGAACAGCAAAACAGCAAAGATCCATACTGGTACATACAATTAAAGTATCCCTCAATCATTGCTCATACCTGGCCTACTTGCAGATCATTGTATCACACGTTGGCATATTGCAAGCCTACAATATGTTTTGCGGTTTTTTTCCAGAAAGGCAGCCTTGAAAACATATATTGCAAACAATGACATGCTTAAGTACTGGAGAAGACTGAGACATGGCTACCCAGTTAAAGTCTGCCAAAGAGTTTTTTACGAATTTGTACAACCATAGATCAGATCTGAAATGACGCGACTCCTTGCGAGCTGGCATGTCAACGAACCTGCACAGTGCCAGAATCATCAAACTTGCACAGCAGACCCCTACAAGGAATGACCAATATTTGATTTACTGAGATAAATCTATGCAGTGCAGGTGTTCCGTCAAGCAAATGGAGCCTTGCATCCCAGATACCTCAAAAGCAGGGTGGTAACGGAATAAAAGTAAACACATTAAGCTAGTGTTGATCAAAACAGAGCCGATACTTTTGCCATGCGCTGCTAAAGTGGTTGCAAGACTGGATATACAGAGGTGCACTTGTAAGAACCGACTTCCTGGTAACAGTAGTATAGTTGTACATGTTTCCAGCGTTGTTTGAGCCCTTTAAAGCCAACTGACTAACAGCAGTCATTTTTATATGAACAACATCTATAACACTCATTTTTGAAATAAGAAAAGAAACATTCTTCAAACATGTACATACTAAGCAAATGTTTTTTTTGGGGGGGGGGTTTGGTCATTTTGGGGGGGGGGGTGGGTGCTGAAATATGTACAATATATCACGCCATCAAGCTCAATTCTTTGCACTGTATTTTAGCTTTTTCATGTGTGCGTGGTCTGATAGAATTGCACCCAGCCCCATCCATTATAATTGATAGAGCGTTGTGCCCCGTATTGCTTACGTCTGCTCATGGATTATGTTACCAATAGTCGGAGTTACGGGGTAAAGATTGACACATCGCTGAATAAAAAGAAACCACGGACTCCTTTCCAACAACTTACACATGAACAGAAAGAGGAGACAGTACAACAATTTGTTGTGTATCATTTGCACACTGCTTACAAGTCTTGCAAAATATGCATTTAACTCGTTCAGTTCTCCCTTTTTGATTAGTTCAATAGCATCTCCAGGTGCGCTATATGCGCATTGCGCCAAAGGCGCGCCGATGAAGGCTGTTGACCGAGATCATTACATTCACAGAGCTATAGGCATGAAGGAAAGGTCTTTTAACAAGGAATATGAATCATACATACTTGATATAACTGAAAGCAGTTTGTTTCAATTAGTTCGACTTTAATTGTACTTAGCACTTAATGAGTTAAAATTAATTTTTCGTACAAGGGGTATAATTCTTTATTCCATTTTGACATACAGCATGCTGTAAATTGTATATTTCTACTATTAATGCGCTGCTTATCACATGTTTCAATAAAGGTTGAAGAAGTTAAATCGCTTTGGCGACACCTGAGCGTCGTTTGATAACTTAAGATACGTTTTTTGTTTTAGTGTGTACATCTTTGCCCAAATTATTAAAAACAGCCACAGGTAGCAATCGCCGGTCTTACTATGATGCCTAGGCACATAATATAACACTTGAGTATGGTTGTTTTGTACAAAGATGGCAGAGCGACAGCTCTTGACCAAGCTTATGACTTACTGATATAGCCCATTCTTATTATTCCTGTGCAAATGATGCTGTATCTGCTTATGAACATTGGACACCAATGCCCATACAAACACACTCCATACAAAAATTGAACAAAGTCTTACCTTCCATTTGTCTAAGAATCTGCCTCATTTTTTCTTCGAATTTCAGGTGGGGCAATGTCACTGGCCTACCATCACTATTCAACACAACACATTTGTGTTTCTCATGAACGTCTAGCATTTCCTCAATCAGTTCCTTTTTCGTTCCTGGCATGGCCACATTGTGGACTGTTGAGAAACTCGAAGGCACCAACAATGGCATACTTGCAGGTTTGACATGTAAATAAAAATGAGCTTCGTCGGCAGTGTTTCTGCTAAATTCAAACAGTTGTGCAGGGCTGTCACCAAGCAGTTGTTTCAATCTGAACATTACTTTGTTTTTCCATGTCACAAACAGGTCAGTAGTAGTCTCCTTTTCACACTGATCATTTACTATGTCAATGTATCCTTTGACATTAGAGCTCGCAATAGCGCTTGCCAAAGTCACCAATTTATTCAATTCATCTTCATTTGGCTTGTCACTAATATGTACAGTAACTGGTCCGATGTTATATGCTGCCCTTGTTGGCGGCCATAGATTCAAATGCTCTGAAAGTAGAGACAAAGGTTCTGTAGTTATGCCTTAAAGGCTGTATGGGTGATTTTTGTCGCCATATGGTTTATAGTCAATGAGCCAGACTGAAAATTGGTACCATCTGAGGGCACCAAACGAAACCTTCATACCTGCATTGGCACACCTTAAGTATAACAAAAATGCATGATGGACTTTACAGCGGCCCAGCTAGAGCCCGTTATTGCAATTTTAAAATTTTATACCAAGGCAGCCCAAAAATGCTGTATATGGTGAATCCTGTTTTGTTATAGCTGGGCACTCCATTATACTTATACTTGAAATATACATATTATGTTTCTATCCAGTTAACAGCTGGCACACTGAACTTCATGCGACCTATAAACACTAAATGAATCAACATGGACAAGAAAATCGCCATTATTATACCCTCATTGATGGCCTTTTTGGGGGGGGGGAGAGTTGCTGTGCTTAGCTTGTAGATCAAGTATTAGGCCAGCCTTAAAAATATTTCTGTTTCGTATAACGCGCCCGGTGTGCGCAAAACGTTGCGGTTGGAATATTTTTTTTCAACAGTGCAAAAATTTTTTTTCAGGCTTGATTTAACGCTACTCGCCCGCCCCGTTTTGCAGTTCTGTAAACGCATATCGTTTGCGTACCCACCATGAATGCTATCGGTACATCGTAGTAAATTTGCGTATACAGTATTGGCAAGTTCTTTGCAATAAAAGGTGTTCCTAAATCAAATTCAAACGAAAATTTTAATATTTCAAATCAGAAATCGAGTGTGCGCACCGTCGACATCTTTCCTGCAGCTGTACACAAACAGCTGCTTTGGCCATGTGGTCTGACGCACAACACATCACCCGATTGGTCACTTGAGTCACATGCAAAAATGAGCCAATCACGGCTCGTGTTACAATGTTTTAATCATGACTTCTGCCCAGTGAACATGTGTGAATCAGTCGTAATTTACGGAGGGAACACACAAACGGGAAGCTTTGTTTATATTGCAGCATGCGTATATAAAGATTCCAGTGTTAATTGCAACGATTATTTGGAGTCACAGGCAAATAAGCAAAGGTAGGGGAGAGCGGGAATAGCCGAATGTGTCCCAAATCAGTCCATGAGACTTGGTCAGTTCACCGCAGCTCCACTCCGCGCTGTCACTTACGTTCGACTGGAAGTCATGTCAAGGCACCTATTTTTTCCAACACTGTTAGAACCATCCGATAAATGGCATTTGATATTAATTTGCAGATGAATTCGTCATGCAAATTTTATTGTATTTTGACCCTGCTTTGACATCGTTGGGGCAGATCACACTGACGATGAGAAGTGTGACCCCACTCAGCAAACCGATAATTACTGCCGGTACCTTAACTATCGTAACGTAATCGTATGTAGTGTACGACAGTGAAAATGTCTGCTTGTGTTGACAGAGATAAAGTTCTGATGAATACAACTGCGGACCAACTAATTGTTTAAACTTAAAATGTTTATCAATTAGCGATTATTATCACCTATCGGCACCCCACGCGCGTGCTGCGAAAGCTCTGATATTTTAAGGGATGGTTCAACATTTTCATCATTTTTGAATTAATACTTACAGTACGCAAGGGGGGAGGGGGTTAAATGGATCTGTACACTTTCACAGGATATGGAAAATGATGGTCAATTTTTGGCCTGTTTTGTGCAATTTTGCTATAATTTAGGGGGAAATCATCATTTTTAAAGTACTACATTGTAATTTGGAGGGAGGGAGGGGGTCATGAAATTTAGTACCCTAAGTACTAATTCAAAAATGATGATAATGTTGAACTATCCCTAAGTGATTAGACCCCCCTCCCCCCTCCGTAGCCAGCCTTGCAAACAACTGCAACTTGTAACTGTGTAATGAAAAATTGAGGATTAGAGTTCCCAGCGAAAAAAAAAAAAGTTGGTTGCCCGACTGGGCAAGTACCTATTAATTTTAAATTGCCCGAGATTAAATGTGATTTGACCATAGGGCAATAAAACTCTTAATCCACGTCCCTGCACATACACACAAAAGAGGTGTGTTCATGACTTGTAATATTTACTCTCGGAACCCTCATCATACACCCCTCCCCTCTCCTGCTGTTGTCAAGTGAAAATTAAAACTGCACATTTGTATTTGATATCTTACTGTTTTACTTTTGTGATATTTTAAAAAAAAAGGCAACTTTATAATTACGCTAATCCTTTGTTTCTTGAAGCCCTGTACATGTACATGTTTAAAATAGCAAAAGGAACACCCCAATTCAAGCCGAGCCAAGGTGTATTTACAGCAGGGCTACTCTGTCTCAGCGCCAGCAAACTAGCCTGAAGCATATATTGTCCTGCTGCAACCTCATCTGTAGAAGTCTCTTGCTTTAATACAGATTTAATAAAAAATTTTGAACCTGGAATCTTGTTTATCTTGTATCAATACTAAGTCCATCAGTCCTCGTACTGGCATGATGCCCATATTGCAGTAATACGTAGTAGGTATGTGTAGTTTAAAAAAAAAATCCTCCCTGCCTCATCAAATTTTTCAAGACCTTGTTATACGAAACAGAAATATTTTTAAGGCTGGCCTTAGTTTTCTGCAATCTCAATACCTCATGAATACATGGTCCAAATATTTTGAAAAATAGTGCAAACATGCTTCAAGGTCACCCTTTGATCCCTGGATTTTTTTGTCCTTGACCCAATTTTCAAGGTCACATCCTTGTGGAGGATGTAACCGGTAGGCCTGCGGAGATTGTTCCTCCATTGTAAGGCTCATATACATCCTGGTGAAATTTCACATTCTTTGCATGTATAATCACACTTTGCTTTATTTCACTATTTGCAGGTGATTATATACTGCATCATGATGACTTAATTTTGTTGACATTGACATTACTCTGAAGGTCACACACCTGCGGACAGGTACATTCAGGATTTTTGTTTCATAAAATTATATGAAAGGAGACAAAATCTGTTTTAAGCACAGTTATCCATGACATTTATTTCTATTCTTACCAGTCCTCTATATTATATATATATATATATATATATATATATATATATATATATATATATATATATATATATATATATATATATATATATATATATATATATTTATAAAATAAGTCGTCAACTGGTATGCCATTTTAGATTTTGATGTGTGCTTGTTATACCAGTTCAGGCAGCATGGCCATCATGAATGATTAGAAAGATCACAGTACCAGAGGCTGAGCAAATGAAGTGTGCACAATTGCAGCAAGATCTGTCCAATTTCAGACATAACCATCCATACCCGTTGCATGGTTGCCTGCTAGCATAGTCTGTAGTATAGTACCGCGTAGATGGGGATTTAGTGGACCAGGCCTGGATAATTTGTCTTAGTAGGTGTCTTGTAGATCAAACTAATAATTAGAGAAAAGTTTTCTTCAGTTCCTTGATTGACTGTTTGTCCAGAAACATGGAGGTACCAAAGAAAAGAGCCCGTACAGAGGAGCAGGTATGCATTATTTGCTCAAAGATGTCCCCTATAACTGCACTTACCAAACCATTGGATGCACAATTCCTGGAAACACGTCTTAAAGCTGCAGCCGTACAAAATATTTTTCCCTATCTTAAAGCTTGAAGAAGAAGAAGAATGTAAAAAAAAAATATTCTACCATAGAGAATGTCGTGCATTGTTTCCTCATAAGAAAACACTAAAAGATTTGAGAGAAAAACAAGAGCAATCTACTTCAAAGTTTGAAGTAAGAAAATCACACAGACAACCATCTACCACTTCATCTCGAGTTCTGGAACAGATATGTATATTCTGCGATAAGAAAAACAAGTACATTCCAGGATCAAGTTCAAGAGAACCCTTAACCCAGGCCAGAGAATTTCGATCTGATGAGAAAGTGTGATGCAGTGAGCTGAGAAAGTTAGATACCAAAATTCTAGCAAATTAATCTCAAGAACTAATTGCTGCAGAGGCACACTATCATAAATCATGTTATCGAAATTATACAAGGGAAGATAAGTGTAAACTTGAAAGAAAATCAGACTCAGATGGAGACAAACAATATCAAACTGATGAAAAGAATGCTTACCTCATGCTGTTTGAACATATCAGAAAGACATTATTCACTGAAATGCTAATTGTCAAACTGACCAGTTTGACAGACATGTTAGTAACCATCATGGGGACACTAGGCTATGCCAGTAGTGAAACCAGCAACTAAGAAGCACATCCGCCGTAAATTGGAAGGAGAATTTGGCACCATCATCCATTTTGTCTCTTGTGACAATGGCAGAGTGCTAGTCTATTCAGATAACTTGTCTATTGAGGCTGTTGTAAAGGAAAACTTACAACTCAAAGATTAGTTAGAAAGCACTGCATTTACCAATGATATGAAGCGGTGGTAACAGCATCAGCTTTCCACATGCGCACAGAAGTGAAAGTTATAAAGTCAAACAAATGGCCTCCTAAGCCTGATGAGCTGAGCACAGACTACATAGGGCACCCTGATTCTCGCATAAACTTCCTAAATGTTCTATTGACAGGAAAGACAACACAAACAGAAAGCCCCAGAGCACACCTGTTGGTCCAGTCATTAGGCCAGGACTCTGTATATGCAGTGACTGGGGACAATGTGATACCAGCCAAGCAAATCCTGCAACCATGGGGAGTAAAGTCCTTAACAGGGAATGTTGAGCTGATCAAGGCGCTCAATCGACTAAGGCATGGAATATCTTATTCTAAAGTAGAAGAGATGGACACAGCCCTCTGCCTCCAAAAACTGGCCAAAGAAGTTGACCTAGGGGTTATTCTGCCATCCAAAATTCAGCCATGTGTCCCTACAACTCTTGCATTTGACAATATTAATCGGCTTGAAGAAACACTCAGTGGAGGTGGAACAGCTCACAGAGAAAATGGCATCATAATGCAGCCCCAAGTGTCTACTGCACCACTCCTAGTGGCAACACCTGATCCATAATAGCCTGCCAAAAACGCAGCATAACACCAATGATGACTGATTTGCCAGTTTGCAATGCTGGACAAAGAGTAGACCCACCAGCCACCAAATCACTGCATTTAACCTATGAGTCTGAAGTTGAAATAGCAAGGTTTAAAACTTGATTTGGTCCTTGTTGAGGCAAACTAATAGTTTCCAACAATTTCAATCAGATCATGGACAAGGTTCAATATCGTAACCCGTGAAAATGTCACCGTCACAAAATACAATGTTTGTTATCTTCCAACAATTAATGCTCCAGCGACCCAGCTGTCAACAGTCCTTGAGATACTCAACCAAGTGATGAAGATAAAACAGTCATTGGATATTGAAGTTATAGTGTGTGTCTTTGATCAGGCACTCTATGACAAGGCATCAGAAATTGCTTGGAAGCACCCAGACGTATATGGAAAGGTTGTTTTGAGATGGGCGTGTTTCAGATGATCTGTACGGTGCTTGCTTTCATAGGTAAATGATTTGGCTCTGCTGGCTTGCGTGACATTTCAGTTGAATCAGGTATCATTGCAGAGGGGTCAATCACCAGCATACTTGATGGCCAATGTTATAATAGGGGAATCCGCCTGTCAAAATTGGTCTATGAAGTGCTTCTCAGGCTGGCATGGAAAGGTTCCAACCCATGGATGGAAGGAAATCATCCTGAAGATTTACCACGTCTTTCTGAAATGGTGGAAGCAGTTAAACAGCTACATGCTGATGTGTCAAGTGATACTTTAAATGCAACATTACAGGATCCATCTTGCCAACAGATCCTGAATCTATTCAGTGTATACCTGGATCATCTGCCCATCAACAGTGAACAACATGCTTCATTCTGCATGTCATTTGTTGATATGATAGAGGTGCTTTTAATAACTCATCCGAACATCCAGAGAGGGGAACTGGTTCTCCACCTGGCAGCTGTCCAATGTATCATCCCCTGGTGCTTCTCCTATGACAGGCAAAATTATGCTCATTACTTGTCAATTTACCATGCTCAGATGACAAGACTGGCTGTAACACACCCCATAGTTCACCAAGACATGGTTCTGTCCAGATTAGTGAAACAAATCCATTTGGGAAACTTCCTGTGGACCAAACCACAGAAGAAACAGTCAACAGAGACACACAGACATCAGGTGGCACAAGAGGTTTCAGCCTGAAGCCAGGTGCTGTTAGCAGGTACTACATTACAGCAGAATACAGAAGTTTGTGCCTGAAACACTTGATCCGCATGACAGAGGCAACCAGTAGCAGTGGATGTCTTAGCCATCCTGACCTCACAATGTTGCGAATGAACAAAGATGAAAAACCTGTTCAATCTCTTGTTGATCTAATGGAGACTACCCGGACCAATCCTTTTGACATCAACACAGTTAATTTCATCAGTCTTTCTACACGTGCCAGTGCACCACCCGATGTCAACACAGACCTCCTAACAGCAGGAAAGAAAAGCAAAGAAGCATACCAAGGCTTTCAAGCAAATCCACTTTAAGAAGAGTGACCATTTCCTTGAGCGACTACCAAAACTGAAGCTAACAACCATTGACAGCATTAAAAAGAACAAAGCAAGCAAAATCCTTAAATAGAGATGTAGCCTTAAAAAGTGACAACAAACTGTTTAGACAGATGATACTTGTTGTCTCCAGGAGGCAGCTGGACATGAGGACTGTGTTGCAGCATCCACTTGAACCACTGCCATGGTCACTAGCTAACTGTCATGGCACGATGAAGAAAACTAACAAAGCAGCATTTCCCTGAAAGTTAGAGAGTAAAGCATCTCCAGCAGAACATATTCTATGGCCATCTGCTTGCATAATTGATGGGATGTGCTTGATCCAGAAAATGAAAGGAGACAACCCGACATTCAAAGAAATGTCTGTTAGCTTACAAGGTACAGTGCAGAGAGTCTCTCATGGCGGTGAACGAGTTGATGTAGTGTTTGACGTATATACACCCATATCCATCAGGGATGCAGAAAGGGCACAAAGGGGATCAGCTGCAGTGATTCACTTCACTAACATCACAGCTGGTCACAGGGTGCAGCAGTGGAGACGTCTTCTGTCTTGTGGAGCTAGTAAAACAAAGCTCATTAAGTTCACTACATAGCAGTGGCAAGAGTCAAATTGTAGACTTCAAAATGGTGATAATATCCTCCATGTTACCAGTGATGACTTGTGCACAATGATCACCCATGACATGGTTATTAATGTTGAGGAATTCACATCATGACAAGAAGAGGCTGATACACAGGTTCTGCTTCACTGCAAGCATGCATCACGTGGTTTCTACCCAGTCTTTATAGTTGTCAAGGACACAGATGTCATCATTTTATCCTTGGCTTTACAAGACAGCATGGAATCGACCATATTTGTTTAATGTGGTTCTGCAACACGTACCAGATACATCAATGTCAACAAAATTGCTAATTCCGTTGGTAAAGGTATATGTGATGCATTACCAGGCCTTCATGCTTATACGGGATGTGACACCGTAAAGGAACTCAATGGGCGTGGGAAAGTTGGCCCCCTGAAATTGCTTCCAAACAATGCTCACTTCCAGAATGTTTTTGCTGCTTTGGGCAAAGAATGGTTATTTTCAGCTGATTTATTCAAGTCTCTGGAAGAATTTCATGTCGTCTCTATGCTGCTCAATCATATATCACCGACTTGAATGAGATGCGCTATCAGCTGTTCCAATCCAAGCATGATGATATTGAATCAGGACAATTACCGCCATGTAGAGACTGTCTAAAGTAACATGCCATCAGGGCAAACTATCAAGCAGCCATCTGGCATCGGAGTTTGGAGGCTCAGCCTAACATTCCCAACCCGCTTGACAGCAGTGGTTGGGTGCTTGATGATGAAGCTCGACTTGACATCAACTGGATGACAGGCGCACCTGCACCAGATGTTGTCCTGGAGTTACGCTCGCGCAAATGCAAAAGGAAATGTGAACGTCCCTCATGTACCTGCATTGCAAATGGACTAAAATGCACAGTCATGTTTCCTGCAGTCTTGTGAAAACATGGTGGATGATGAGAGAGGGCCACTTCAGATTTCAAACGACAGTTCTGACGGTGAAGATACTGACATTGATAAATACAGGCAATTATATTTATCCTTCAAATTCTGTTGTTCAAGAGCCGACACTTTTGCACAGTACATTGTTACTGACTAAAAGCTGTGCCGCAGAAAAGTCCATCATGCAGTTTTGAGTTGCTGAGACATACGCCAATCAAAAAAGCATGGTTAACTTTGGTCCCCTTAGATGGTATCAATTGGTCAAAATTGGGCTCTGAGCCCATGGACTATTATGTCTGTTTAGTTTCACTGAACAATAGGTTGGGGATCAGAGATCAATAATTGCAGTCCTGAGAGGTTTCTCTGGGTATGTACCAAAAACAAATATAAGTAGATCTGGTTTAATGTGTCTGATAAAAAAAAACCAGAGCATCCATTTCAGACAGAATGGTTGCTCAACTCCTTTTAAACATGCATTGGTTGCTGCGTTAGGTAACTACCCCTGGGGCACATCTAAACGGTAGCAAGCGCATGCGAACTATTAATAAAAGTGCAACGGGGTTGACGATAACGTTCCCCTCCTTTGGTTCCCTTTACAACGCATGCCCCGGCTAACTTGTAAAGGATCTTGTTAAAATAATGTGCCAAAGAGCTACTTTTGATCAACCAAGTATCATTATACAAAACAGTGCAGGACTGGTTTTTTTAATGCACAGAAACTATGATACCATGATATTTGGCCCGCATCAGTCTCCCAGGTATGCATTCCAACAAGCACGCGTGACAAACCATCTGATAAATGTTTGATTTTTCCTCATATGTGAGTGACAAGTTGCTTAAAAACAAGTAGAATGATATTTCTTGGATGATATTGAAAAGGCAACATACAGATGTTGACAACGTCAAGCAAACGATTGTTGTTTGTATATTTTGCAGGTATATTGTCACATGAAATATGAATTGTGAAAAATGTAAGGGAATTGAAATGGCCAGTTGGTTACAGTGAGAGCTACACACTCATTCCGTCCTCGCTAAACTTGTGGCGTCGAGTCCCAGTGTGTTTGTCTTTTTTACCATTCACACCTTTCCCGCTTTATTTTACGATTTGACTATGTCTATTCAGTACAATTATCCTTCAACCAACAAACACGTTAAAAACAACACCAAAGCGGGGCCATCATGCTCAAAAGAGTATCATTAGAAAGTGACCCTAGCAGCAACTTTAGGAACCCTTTTTTTCAAATCCGCAGAGATGGTAGCTTCAAACTCTTGCTGCTGAGCAGATGAAACAGCAAGATACATGTAAATTCTGCCAGATTTGCCAAATCTAGATTGACTGTTAAGATTTTAAGTAAAAGGAGACAACGTACCTTCAGGTACTTCATACGGCCCACTTTAGCTCCCAGAAAACATTGGTATTTCACCCAGAGAACTGGAATACAGCCGATCAGCTCAAAGTGTTGCTAGAAAGAAGCGGCGCTACTACACAAGTATAAAACCCTAGCAAATGAACACAGTGACACTGCAACATTTTTGAACTTGCATCTAACGAAACTGCAGTGTTGCTAATGCACAGCAGTAAATGTGCAAGATGTTCTGTGTAGCAACCGGTGGGTATGTACATAACAGTTTCGTGATGTGCAGAGCTATGTATTGCAAAGCATAGCAATATCTTTTGTGGTTTACAAGATGTGCACAGTTTAACAAGTAGGTAACAAATTGGCATATTAATCCCATATTCTTTTTTGTGCAGGAAGCCTCACATATTTTTAAATTTGGCAATTAAAAAAGAAATTTTACTTTCTGAGTATAATTTCCAGCAGCATCCACAATTCACATTTTTGAATTCTCCAAAACCACCTGCAATATTTACCTAAAAACTTGGTTGGAATCTACCTTGGGTGGATTTCTACCAAGTGTGCAATTTGTTCCAGTCCAGTGACTTTCGGATTTTTATAATTTTTTTTTTACTTTTTTTTACTTTTTTTTATTTATTATAGTCAAATCCTTAAAAATATTCTCCGAAACCACTAGGCCAATTGCTTCGAAATTGCCTAGGGAAGCTTCTGGTGACGCTTAGACCTTAATTTGTTCAAAAAGTGCTGCTTTATATTCATAAAAAGTTGAGTTAGCTGGCCATTGTAATGCTTATATCCAATTACTACTGTATATTACGCGGTGTTTAATGCCATAACAAGATAACACTTGTCTGGATAGCTACCACATTCACGCCTCATGAACGCAGCAGCCAAGACCAGTAGGCGGCTAGTTTTTCATTTTTCAGTCACATGCCACTATTTGTGACAGTCCACGGCAAGCTCCCAATAATTGGGTGTGCAAAATTCCATCTCATTGTACCTTTGCCGTCAATATGGGACAAGGAAATAAGTCAGTCACAGAAAAAAAAATTACCATTGTTGCATAATGGATACGTTCTGAAATAAAGGATATCAAACACGTGTATTGGTGACATTGTATACGGAAAGGTGAATTATAGCACTCCAAGGGTCTGGAGTTACCGCCGGGTAGGGGTTCTGATATTGAAAGCTTATATTTAATCATCCATAGACCACACAGATGGGAATGGAAAATAGACTGTTTGTTCATACTTTTATACGGTATGCATAGGTGTATGGCACAGCTGTTTCCTAGAATGCTACAATTTGAAACACTACAAGAGCTGACCCATCATGACGCATATTCCAATTTATCGCATTCAAGCTTGTTCTTGTCTAGTGAAATCTAGTATTTTTTATGGGAAATATCATTGCCCAGACAGCAAGCTGGGATCGTCTGGCTGTACCGTTGCTGCACCCCCGTCACAGCTGCAGTGGTGGTGACGCTAGGGTTCTGGGCGTCCCCTCATGTATGTTAGGCTGAATGAACTTTTCCTCTGCTGCTTCAGCTTTTATTACTTCTTCATCCTCATCAGACCACGTAAATGAAACACTCAATGCAATCTCTCTGGAATCACTATACTCTGTTGTCATTGCCATAACCCTTGGCAAACTGAAAGCACTCGGGACTTATTACACATGCACCATTGCCAGCGGGTTGTGTTTGTGACGTCACTAACACTTTCCCACATCGGGCCATGATCAGAGAAAATTCGAGAGCTTTCCTGCCGCAAATGTGGTGCACGTTTGGAGCTAAAAAAATTATTAATCAAAAATAAAATTTAACATTTTTGGTTTTTAGATATCATTTTTAACCACCCCAAACGTCAAATTTCTAATTTGTGGTACCCATTCAATCAAGAGGACCTTTAACAGGTGCAACATCAACGTCGTAACTCAAATTACAGCTCAAGTTAACAGTAAATTACATGTCAGTTATCCTGTGGCCTTGGGAATGAGGTCAAGGTCTTAAAATCACTGGAGCATGACCATTAGCACAAATAGGTAGACATTTATTGAAGGTACACCACTACCAGTTTCGAGACAAATCTGGCAAAAAATTATTTAAGAAATGACCATTTAAAGAAATTCCCTTGTAAAACCTTCCTATTAAAACTTTAAAAAAAAATTTTGAAGTAAAATCATTGAAAAATCCAAAAATTACTGGAGTATAAACATTTACACAACTTGATAAAGACCCATGCAGTAGTATAGGAAAACATGACCCAGGTTTATAAATCCCAGAACCAACAATGATAGCAAAGAGATTCCAGAGTTACCAAAGCATCAACATTGATCTAGTCACCCATAAAAGGCAACTGGTGGTTTTAAACCAGTCCTCTCAAAACCCAACCTTTGAAATATTTTTTATGAAAAGACACTTTAGGGTTTCCAAAAATATATAAGCCTTACCACTCAAAACCCATATTCCATCACTTGTGCCAAAAATTATAATAAAACGAGACCTGGTAGGCCTATAACTTTTTAGTTCTCCTGATTAGTGCGTTAGCCGAGTTTACAGCAAAAGAAGAAAGTAGGCCTACATCACTCTTGTGATATTTATGAACATGGACCAGTTTAAACACACTCTACCTCAATTATAACTATGAGTCGGAGAACACAGCACACAGCACAACATAGACAATGAAGTATTTGTAAAATAGTATAGGAAAACATGACCCAAGTTCATAAATCCCAAACTCAACAATGACATCAAAGAGATTCCAGAGTTACCAAAGCATCAACATTGATCTTACAATACCAATGTGAAGAAACAGATTTCGTTCCTGACTTGAGACAAGCAGTCATCCATAAAAGGCAACTGGTGGTTTAAAACTGGTACTCTCAACGTTTGGAAGATGCTTCATTAATATACATCATCAGGTTTCCAAAATATATAGGCCTAACCACTCAAAACTCAAATTCTGTCACTTCTGCCAAATATAAAAATAAAACGAGACCTGGAAGCCTTTTCACTTTTTTGTTCTCCTGATAAGTCAGTCAGCCGATTTTACAGGAATAGAAGAAAGTAGGTCTATATTGCTCCTGTGATATTTATGAACATGGACCATTTTAAACACACTCTACCTCCATTGTAACTATGAGTCGGAGAACACAGCCCACAACACAACATAGCTAATGAAGTATTTGTCAAATAGTATGGGAAAACATGACCCATGTTCATAAATCCCAAACCCAACAATGACAGGGGTAAATTGCCACAAAGTTTGAAGCCAATTGGACAGACCGTTTCTTTGCAGAAGTCCAAAATGTGAATTATCATTAGAATGCCCACTAACTTAACATTGTAATCAATAGGCAAGGTGTATTTACCGACAAGCACCCGAGTTGAAAAAAAATTGTTAAAAATCAGAAAACCAGAGCAACGCCACGTAACCTTATTTGACCCTTTCCCAAGAAACATAGCCATAAAGTTTCAGCTTAATCTAAGTGACATTTCTGGAGAGGAAGTCAAAAATAGCAAAAACACAGAAAATATCATAAAAAATAGGAAATAAACTGGTGAAAAAAAAACAAAGATAAGAAGTACCTATGAGTGTTTCCATGTGATATCAAAGCAGTTATTTGAGCGGTTTTGAAGAAGATTTTTTTTTACGATGTTCCCCCAAAAGGACAAAAAAATATATAACCAGAGGTCTGTCCGAACCGTGCTCAGCTGACTTTTAAATTTGAGAGCCGACTCATGATTGGCAGGGTCTGTGTAAGTTTCGTTGGGTTGTCAAGTGGATTCATTAATCATTTGGGTAGGGCTTGTGTGTTATTATTCTTTTAAATGTTGGTCCATGCATATGAGCGTTATACAAGACTCATTTTTGTTCTGATGGCGGCTTCTTTGGCAGTTTTTATCGGTTTGTATTTGTACAAAAATGATATCAGGTTAGAAAAATATCAGTTTTTGTCTTAACAATTCAACGTTCCCTAATCAAGTGTTCAACTAAAAAACACTGCAGGTGACAGTTATATACTTCACTTGTGTCACAAATGGTATGTTCGCACTGTTTTTACCGACCTTCACAATATAAGGAATCTCTTGATGGCAGTAGGAGGCACAGTACTGTAATGTGTCACATTTGACAGGTGCAAAAACATTCAAAGGAAATACCTTAGGGATCTTGTAACTGGTAGAAGACACAAAAAGACTGAAGGTAGTGTTTTAATGGAATAGATAAAAGCAATGATTCTACCTAAGATTATAATAGAGACAATTTTATTGTAAATTTCAATAGCCCCTGCCAATGCACCTTACCTGTTACAACTGTCATCGATATCTCTGCACTCTCTACTCCACCTTGAATGCTGGCGATTTTTAGGTTGTATGTGGTCTCTGGCTGGAGGTCAGAGAACGTATACGCATGATCATCTTTTCCTGTCACCACTTCAAGGGAATATTGCTCATTGGAAATACTCAACACATAACTGTCTGGGAACTCCACTGCCGGCTGGTCCCACCCCACCGTGACAGATGTGTCAGTGACATTCTGCCATTTGAACTGCCTTGGGCCACGAGGCTCTGAAGTTAAGAAGCAACACTATTAGCAGACTCTGTGCATATATGAAACACACTCGTAATACACTAGTGAGAAGTGAGCTAGCTACTGCTGTTCCATATTTGTCAGCAGAAAGAAAAATCATGCGTGTTAGCCGATCTTTAACACAAACAACTCATACAACAGGTGAAACGGATGAACCTAAAACCCACCAACATAAAATATAAAAAAGAATTCACATCAGCACAAACAAACTTTCAGGTAATTTTCAAATACACATATGAACACATTAACCTTTAAGAAATGTCAATGTAGCCTCTGCACTCTTTACCTTAACCACCTTGCCTTAACTAAGAAAAGTTACCATATTAATTACTAGCTGTGAGAAGAGGGCTAAACATTTGGTCATTGAGGGTATGATACATCGGTTGCAATCAAGTATATGGGCAGTAAATACAAAATTACTTTAAATCAGTTATACAGCTGACTTAGCAAGTGTCACACGAGTTAGAAAAACAAGTATTTCTAAGTAATATAATTGGCCCCTTTGATGAAGATCTGGGTGCAAATTTAATGGAGTATCTAGTTCATTGCACAGGCATCAGGAGCAAGCAGCAGTGTATAATGGAGAGCAAGTTGCATAATGCATCAGTTCACCTTCCCACAAGCAAAGTCAATTCATGATGGAATTCATCAAGAGGTTGGTGAAACTCACACATCCATTCACGAAAGCATATTTTATAGCTGTGAAAATGAGTCAGGATACGGCTCTGGAATGAAATATGGCCAGTTGACGATATTGGCCTTTTGGGGCATTGCTGAACATGACTCGCAAATAAATAAACCTCCACTGGACGAAATTAAGCATAGAAATTAGAAACATAATGGAAGCACATTCCCTTTTGGGGCTCTTTGCTTTTCCATAGCTATTAATTCCCTTTTGGACTTTTTGCTTCTCCATTCCTACTCTCAGTCCATCCTTAGGGGATCTTATGCATTATTTAAATGATGCTTAACTTAACCAAAGTAACACATTTCTTTTACCCAAGCTTATACGTTACACTACGAAGTCTTTATACATGTTTAAGACTGGAATGTTATGTATATAATAGTCACACCAATCAGGATATTTGGCATGTATTTTAATGATGAATGGCAGCTAGTGCACAATGTTGATGTTGTCGAGAAGGTTACTGCAAAACAGCAGATAATATGGACAACTTTCTTAAAAATATGTTTTACAAAAAATTTAGCAATGTAACAGGCCTAAGGATCATTGACTACAGCAATATATGGGCAAAGGTCTAGCATGAAAATATACCACGGTAGCTTGGACAAAGGCTTGTAGTTTTTAACAGTATCATAACATCAAACATTTAACATTAAATGCACTTTATTACCATAAAAATGTCTTCGTTAAATACATGTCAGTGCAAAAAGATACTCAGTGTTTTAATTTCCTGGAAGGGCACTTGAAGGTGACCCTAAAATAGAGTAATTGTGTCATGACATTTGCTATGACTACGGATGCCCCAGTGTTTTTGGTCATTCTTTGATGGTTGTGCACAGCCTCAAAAAAAGGGGGAGACAGAGAGAGAAAGGGAAAAAAGTCACCGATTACAATTTGAGTTCATAATTTTTTTTTTTTTTTTGGGAAATGGGCATGATATAGATAAAATAAGTAGCCTTCAATGTTCCCCTTTTGCTCTCATCGACCATTGCATGGTGTGACGTACGATGCCTTCGCCACACAGAACCAAAAATTCGTGCTTTGTAGTTACAGATCCGTGGAACAGCTGTCCTAATTAAAAGTAATTCAGAATTATATTAAGAATAGAACTCAATATCTTTACCACAAAAGATTGCAAACCAGAAGTGCAATTCCTGTTAAGTTTGTATACAGGTGTATGTTTTTTTCATTCCTATTCCAAAGAGCCAAATGCAAAACAAACACAAGTTCATACATCAACGTATATAGAAAAGTACTCTTGCAGCAAGCACTTTGCACTAAACTCCTGATGTATTCAGAAAATACGCATACTTAATGGGAAACCCCTTCAAAATCCACATGAATAATTAATTGAAAACATGATACAAATTGTCACATGACATAGCACTGCTGTCACCAAAAATCCTAAATGACTAGTTGCTCAGAGAGCCAGTGTAGGACTATGTTACAAAGACAGTATGTGCATTGTAAGGTTCACAATAAATTATCATATATCATTCAGTCTCATACTGTTCGAATAATTCTTTTTTCTTTTACACTGGTTTGTGTTAGATTATGAAGTGGCCTCTATGTGTTTTATATTTTATATCATTTCTACCTCTTTGCCTCATTCTCGGATCAGTTTATTTTAACGTTAATTATTGTTTGCGCGTATTTAAAATTAATTTACCAAATCCCTGGTCAAACACCAATGTTGGGGTGTGCACAGGTCAACCGACAAGCAAAAATCAAAGTTACCTTCCAGTCACACACACACATACATACATGTTCAAGCACTCTAACAACAATTTTTCTTCCCAAGGTGGAGTTTCTTGCTCAAGGCCACAAAATTGGTACTCATTAAAATAATTGCGTCCAAAAAACTGCTCGTGTTTTTCTTCAGTCAATTTCATGAACGTCGGCGTCGCCTGCTAGAAAGGTACAGATCAGGAGAGTTTTGCCAGAGAGAGAACATTTACTGGAGACTTATTGTCCAGAGGTTGGGCATGCCCTATATATATTTTGGCCTGAAACCATCCTCAGCATCTCGGGGATCTTACAGGCCACTTTGCTGCGCAACACCATGCGATCGTCACCACTGCTACCCTTGTTGCAAACTAGGGCTTTCCTCCCAATATTTCGCAAGGAGTTGCTTTAAATCCTCGGTGGGATATGTAATTAAAATATCTTGGCCAACAGCATCAAGGTCATTGTCAAGATTTGTCGATGTGATGAGGCGGGGGGGGGGGGGGGCGTATACAGTAGCTAAATTTTGGGCAACCCATGACGATTTGAAGTTGTCGTTCACATAATGTCAGAAGGCCTAAAGAAATCACCGCCGATTCATGTCCATTGCACTGATCTATGAAAAACAATGACCTCGTTGATGCTTCAAATTAGACAGTGTCATTACCATATCCAAACCGCAGTCCTAACGAAACAAATCCAAGTCAATTCCGACCAAAGGCAATGTTGGTATGTATAGCTGAAACATGTAAATTTATAGTTCGTATTTACCCAAAACTAAGAGACCAAAACGTAAGTGCAAAGGTCCATAGGGGGAAAAAAACCTTATCTAGTTTTCACATGACAGAATACAAAAAGTTTTGTTTGAAATTATAGGCCTATTTCAGTAAATTGGCTTGAACAGTTGCATTATTCATGCACGTACAGGACCGTACAATTTATGAAAAGGGACCAAAATTTGCTGCGCATCAGAGAATTTGTAAGCGGAGGTTCTTAACTTGTTGAAAATGTCAATAAAATTCAGTATTTAAAAAGGTACTACTTGCAACTACCATCTCAACAATGATCATCATCCATGTAAGTCCACAAAGCGACACCAACACCAACATCAATCCATCAGAAAAGCCCTCTAGGCCTAAAATGACCATCAATAAGAATCTAAACAACATGATTATATAATTGGATGTGTTTTAGGCATGTAGTTAAAGACATGATGTTGTTTTAAAGGAGATAAACTAAGAGTATTTCAAAAAGAAAAGTGTTTGAATTTTCAAATATAGTTAGTACATTGGTTCAAATGTTCAACATCAGCCAGAAGCAAGTGACATTAGGCCTCAAATCATTAAAACGTAGTCAAAAATGCATTACAATAGTCAAAATGTATAAGGATAGCAGTCACATTACAAGTTGATTTCCAGAAGTATTTTTGAAAGGACATTTAAATGTTCAAGAAAGCATATAATCCCACAAATCATCTAATAAGTCAATTATTAGGGTAATAATTTAGAATTCCAAAAATGTAGTATGCCATTGTAAGTCATCTGTAAGTCAGCCAAGCATAATGTACATCTAACTCGTGGTTCTATAAAGTTCAAAAGGTCAAATTGTAAAACAGTCCTAATTATTGTAAAATTCTACTACCTTTATCAGAGAAAGAATTCGGTTTCATGGAGAGAGAGAGAGAGAGAGAGAGAGAGAGAGAGAGAGAGAGAGAGGAGGGAGGGATCATTTGAAATTCCTGAAGGTAACTGTAAGTATAACTGTTTTCCTGTAACAGTTTTAAATTTTTACATTTATAATCAGACGTAGCTCAACTTGTCAGTCAGTTGATTTAGATGCTAATTATTTATACAAGAGAGAGACAGAGAAAGAGTACATTAAACACTTTGAGCCAACCTGACATGACTTTCACAATAACAAACTATATTCATCAGACAATTATAAAAAAGAACATCAGTTTCACTACACTTGGAACACTAACTGCACTGCAATATGTGCAGAAACTGCCTGAATGTTCAAATTGTTACCAAATATATAAGGGTTCCATGAAAAGAGAAGTGGATAACAGTTTTCAATGATAGTGATGAGACCAAACCAAATACCAGTTTAACCTTGTCAGATCCAGGATCATTTACGAAATAGTAACACATGCTAGTGTTTGTCGTCAGAAGGATCCATGACCAACAGTAATGAGATTTAAACGAATGAGAGTATCTTCTACCTGACTTGGAACAGGTTACCAACATATTGGCAGTGGGTTAAACCAGTTTTACGAGATCCCAATCCTCCCACTTTGGAAAACACTCACATTCATTTAGTGTAGGCCTAAAACAAATTTAGCCCTTAATGTTAATGTACAGTTATAAAAGGTAATTACCTGACCATAGTTCACACACATCATCCAAACAATGACAGGATAATTAAGAATTTTAAGTCAGACTACTATATTTATATTAGAATTGCGCAACATGTCAAAATTTGAATTTAAACACCAAAAAAAAGTTTCCACGTGAACACAGGATAACTAAATTTGATACTAATATTATATTTACTATGAAACATGGTTAAGTTCTTCCATGTTCAATTCTCACTAGAAAAAACAGCACAATAGGACTAAAATTCATTACAAAAATATTACTCACATCAGCTGAGTAAGTATTCCTTACATTTTGTCACTAGATTCAAAAGGATGAGAAAATAGAAGGCCTGTATTGTTCAACATGATGCCTGAGAACTTAAATGGTCCTTATTTCATTTGATATTTGTTGTAATTATAATAAATTTTATGTTCCAGTATTGAAAGTTCGATCAAGCTCATGGTAAAACAATCTGAGGTACAACATTAAAATACATACACATATTTCTATGTGTTTTACTGACACTCAGAAAATACCTTATTAATATGTTCATATAAATCAACATGATATTTCTGTAGAACATATTGATATTAATCTTTAAAGTTAAGAAAAACCTTTTTTAATCTTATTTTGGAAAACCCCTGTTTAATAAGTCTTCTAAAAGACTTATTAAACAGGCCGCTAAAATAAGTCTATATAAGAACCCACTGTCAAATACAATAATAATAATAATAATAATAATAAGACATTATGGATAAGAAATATAACAAAAACAGTGAATTAAAAAGTTTCTGTGAAAGGTCTAAAACACACACACGCACAAAAATACAGCCCTGAATATAAATGTATTCAGAATATATAATTTGACCTCATTTCAGCATTGCTGTGAAGTGTGCAGCTAGACCAAGTCATTGGTGCTTTAAGGTTTGCACCAGCATTCACACACTTCCATGAACCAGATTTTGTTCATGCATTGTCATTTCGTTGTAATAAGACAGAGTGCCACTGTTACGCCTAGAAAAAATGTTGTGGTTTACCCTATGCTATACATACTTCTCAATAAACCCTTACCAATAAGAATAAAACAAAGTCAATATGTATATATATAGTATGCTTACGCACGTAGATGTTTATTAGGACACTCAAGTGAAACATAGGCTGATATATACCTCACAATCTGGCATATCTTATGTATATTTTCAGTTTAGCAACGGTCAACCAACATAACTATATTACAAAGATTAATCAATGCTCTAACAATATCCAGCGTCCCATTACCTCATATTCGTCCCCATAATACCCCCGCACCAAAACCATAGATAAAACACATCCCAATTTATTTCAAAATGGCTAAAAACTCTGGAAAGCTTAAGGTAAATCCATTTCAAAATGGATCCAAATTAGGTCCCCTACTTTTTCAATTATAAATTCAAAGTCGATCTATGGAATTGGTAAGCGTGGAATGAAAGATTAATCCCTTTTCAAATATAAATACTCAGCTCAAACTGTCGCATGAACCAACATTAACCGCCTAAATTGCCGCCAAAAACCCTCAGCCAATAATATGGCTGAACTGAATATCCTGGCTCAACAGTTTTAACCCATTGTAGTTGTGTACCAGCTAAACAATATTTTCGGTCTGTATTGCGTGCCGACAGAAAATCATATTACGGGTTGCGGGACCGATCCTGCAAAAAATTTCCGAATGTATTTTTTTTTTTCTGAAAATTCCCAAAGACCCTATTTTCATGACCTTTAAAAGACTGAATCATCGTTTTATGAGTCGTTGACTTGTTCATCCGGGCTCTTGTGACCAAATTGACCTATCAGAATTAGACAGTGTCATTACCATATCCAAATCGTAGTCATAATAAAACAAATCGAAGTCAATTCCAACAAAAGGTAATGTTCCTTGGTATGTTTAGCTGAATCACATAAATTTATAGTTCGCCATGCCTTGTCTTTACATGACAAGAATCCAAAAATATTTGTTTAAAACTATCGGCCTATTTCAGTAAATGAGTGCTTGTTGCTGGAAGACTTGCAGTGACACGCGTTCGACCTTACTTGTCAAAATGGATGAGGCATGTCAAGATGTAAGGACATCTGTGTCATGGATGAGGAATTTGGGATATGTTTTTTTTTTTCAAAGTCTTTCACTTGAATACACAAGGAATGAAGACCAAAGTTAAAGAAGGCATATCAAAGCACTGTCTGTATAGAATGGTAGAATCTGTCGTAATTTGGGGATTCACAGCAGCGTGCCGCACGAGTTCTTGTGCCGGTGTGCGGCTCTTCAGATCAACCTGACGGCAATGTTCGTCCATAGTTTTACCAGCACGTTGAAAACGCCTTGTTGTATATTCAGTTAAGATTTTATAAAGACACTGCAAGCAATATATTTTGCTTTGTCATGGACGAAATTGAACTTTTCGTGACTGAGAGAATGTTCGAAGGACCACAATTTCAGAGGAACCCAAATAAGGCCCCAATGTACGCGCTACAAAGCAAGAGCGGATCAATATTTTCTGCGTTCATGTGACTTCGTTTTGGGATGTATGATACTCACTCAATTGAATGGAATTGAAATAGAAAGTACATGTGTATCAATTAGATTAGTTGGGGTCCCAGACGGTAAGTCGTGAAATTCAAGGTTTAATCACAGCACTGCAGGCTCTATATATCATTATGAATTTGTACAAACATTACCACATTTCTCCATTTACTCTTCTCAGACACCTCCCACCCAATTGCTTCTAACTTCCGCAGGGTCACGTCTGGGGACCTCTTGACCTTAATTTGTTCAACAAGTGGCGCTGTAGTTTTCTGTATTTTTTTACGATCGGCAAGGGGATAAGTACATGTTGGCAACAGTGATCATGGTCTGGAACAGACGTTACCTTGATATAGTTCACAGGACCACTTCAGACTGTGCATGTGAGATCAGCTATGCACACGACTGTCACAACCCTCTTGTTTATATCTTAACTGATCACAGGATGACACATTTCAGCAATGTACTCATCAAATAAATGCAGACAACTGAACAGTTTCTTGGCTACTCTCACATGCATTATGACCAGTCATAGACACCAAATCACGAGTTGTCTCGGTATTTGTATTACCATATACATTGGTGATTTAATTGTGGCACAGAGTTCATGTATACACTCAACACACTGCTGTTCACCCATCACTGTTGACAAGCTTTCCTTTCAGTTAAAGTTTCATTAAGTGCACTTCCTATCATGAAACTATTTAATTGTTTACTTCTGTTCACAAGTTACACAATTACATCTTCAAAGTGAACATATTTAGTTATGTCATGCTGAAAGGTACTTTAAAATAAAATTTGTAATTTTGCCACAAATATTTTCAGCCAAGAGTATGATCTGTGGCTAATTTTTAGACAGATCTATTTTTCCCATTCTTATTTCAAAGAGACAAACGTTTTTTAACCCCTGCCCCTCCAACCCTACATTTCAAGCCCCTGCGCGATAACTAACAAATGAATTAAAATGAGGAAGGCCAAAACAGTTACATGAAATTTTAATCTCTATTTCAACCATTTTTCACATCTTTCTTCACTGGGAAAACAGGAACAAATATCAAAACTGATGGGCTAGTATATAGCGTAAAATATAAATGAAGGCCGTATTCTAAAAGAGCTTACACTGCAAACCACAGGCGCTCGTAACGTTCAGTCAGTCAAGCTTCCGTGCTAATATACGCGGGGGGGGGGGAGGTTGCTTCTGAAACATCTGTGTGTTCAATGACCCACATAGGGCCATATCTGGAATAAAATATTGTGTATTCATCTGTGCAGTCAATTGTTTGTGCTAGTAAGATGGTGGTGGATGGGCCAAAAATCACAACGTCGTCATATGGAGCTCCTATATAGAAAGGTTTGAAACGAAGCTCACATCTGGACCACCATCCCGCTTCACGTTTGGCATGATTTCTCCGTTTCTGAACACACCAACAAGCTGTAACTCACCCGTTTATTCCAAAACTATTTTCTACAGGTATTTCACACAGATATACCATTGAAATCCGCATATATCCACAGCAATAGGCCTATAATTGTCGAAAATGTCCCACAAAATCCATTTCGGGCAAAAAGTCCGACATTCCAGCGCCAAATTCAAACGGCTATCTCATCCTGAATCGAGTTCGTTCCGTGACATTTGCCGCATGACAACTGTTCCCAGTGTGCTGCGTTTCTTTTTGCAAAGAGCAATTGGCCATAACATCTTGCCATTTACTTACATGAGTATAAAACTCACATATGATATAACTGCAAACTCAGCACTTACAAGACTTTCAAACATTTATTTCAAACGCGAATATATCATGGATGAAACTGGAAAACTTCCAGCCCCGATTTGGAAAATGTCCCACCATGAACGGGAAAACTAAGCACAAATAGGGGGCCGAACTGCGTGCGCCCAGAACACCGTGTAAATTCACGAAGCAGACCAAATTCTAACGACCAGGGAATACTTTACTTGTGTATATATATATATATGTATGTCCTAGATTTTCTGGACCGCGGAGAAATGAATGATATATTAGAACAGACACGTTTCTAATATTCAGCACTTAGTTTGTCTGATGGCAAGTGGGCGTATGAACCTACATATTTATTTGAGAACTCCGCAGCTTTGCCTTTCCAAGTTGCATATCACACTCTTTAAACCATGTAAAATTGTCTGCATGTAAAAACAAAATATCCCCAGGCGTGATACATTAGACTCTTACCATGAAATGTGCCAAACCCGTCCTCAAGCAGGAGGTTTCAAGACATACGTCCCAATTAATATTCTACAGATATTCGTCCTTTTCTTGTTTTCGAAAAAAATTAAAATAAGGAAAGTAACCATGCTGAATTGACAAATCTCCCACAAATTAATTTCTTTAGCTCCTACTTGAACAACTACAATTATCATAAAACCATGCGCCTATAATATCATACCCCTATTTGTGGAATATTACTTTCCAAAAAAATAGATTTCTCTACCCTGTCGACCCCACACTTTACTCGGCTAACTGTATGGATTGCAACATACCTTGACAATCCCATGTCGAAGTAAACTCACATTGTGAAAAGGTTAACGTGACCTGGTGTGGATTTGCCAACTTCCCGTGTCTTTCTTTCATACGCCATAACCCCAACTGTCAGAATTAGCAATTGTATACTTGATACCCGCATATTCTTGAGTACCATGCAAAAGGATTTACCATATAATCTCAGCAATAAAGCTGCAAGGACAACAATCTATTTAAATACATATTTACACGTGAAGTCATTCCAGGGAGAGAAATGGGTAAGAAAAATAGATGAGACGGGGGAGACCATGGTGATCCTTACCAACTAGTGCTGCCATGTTTTCCAGGACCACAGCTGAGGCAGGGGGTAACCACCCTATCTCTCACAGCTGTGGTGGGCCCCTGGGCCTGGGTATAGCCCCCTACATTCATCGCTTGTACTTTCTGAAACAAAAACTTCTCTCACACACCCTATCACTGCCTCTAAGGCTCTGACATTTCCCATGGGAGTACCCATGGGAGCCCTTATAGGCGTTACCACTATTCCCTTCCCTCCCTTTACTCTGGAATTCTAATTTAACCTGTTGTCCTCAACTCTATTATTTCATGCCTTTTCTCCCAGCATCCTGCTAGGTGATCCTTTACAGACTACTTCCATTTCCTGCCTCCCAGAAAGCCACCTTTCAAACTTAAACCCAAGCTACACATTCCTCTTTTTCTAAACACTGAACCTCTTCTAAACCCTTGTAATTGTAATCTTCCCTGTGAAAAAATCTATACGCATCGCACCACAACAGCCAATGATCCACTGTCTCATCTGCTGCTTGTCTACACGTCCTACACTTTCCATTACTATGTGGCGTCCACTTCTGTTGACTCTTTTCTAGATTGATTACTCCTGCCCTACTTTGAAAAATAAGCTTGGATCCCCTCCCCTCCATCCCAACAGACACTTTTCTTTGGTTTTCAGTTGCTTTGTACGCTTTTAATGTACTATTTTCCCTGACTCTTTTTCCAGTCCTCTTTCCGGCTATCTGTAACAGTCTTACCCATATATATGGTTTTCAGTTGCCTTGTATGCTTTTAATGTACTATTTTCCCTGACTCTTTTTCCAGTCCTCTTTCCGTAACAGCCTTACCCATATATATACATTCAAATAATCTACCTCATCATGTCCTTTTAATTCATATGTCTCTGCTAAAATGTCTATGTCTTTGACCCATCTTGCTTTTTCTTTGACTACCTCATTGTAAATTTTCCTGCACCAACTGTCTTTACTTACTGCTCGTAGATACTCTTAGTACTTAAACTTAGCTTTGGCAATACTATCAGTGATTATATTCAACCCTAACTCCCCTTGGACTGCTTCTGTTGCTGTACATGGAGATGCTCCCAGTATCCATTTCCTTACCTCACTTTGTGCTTTCTCCATTCCCTGGATGTCTCACTCACTCACAGAAATTACATCTAAGCCATAAACCATTCCTGGTATTGCAACTCTATCCCATAATACTCGCGCTGTGTACACTTTTATCTTAATTCCTAGGTATTCATACTCGTCAACCTCCCAATATTGGCTCAATTGTTCTCTACACTCTGGAATTTTGGAACTGTCCCACTCTCCATTTTTCATTCCCATCTGGTTTCTTCCCAAGTGTCATAAACTTACTTTTATCCTTACTGAATTCCACCCTCCATTTAATCCCATACTTCCCTGCTATGCTCAGCATGTCTTGTTGTTCTTTCTGGGATTTTGCCATGAGTACAATGTCATCTGCAAAAAAATAGACCTGGAATTTTTAGATCTCCTAGCTTTGGTCCCTTATCACACTCCACTAACTGACCCCCCAACTCCTTAACATAAAGAGCAAACAAAATTGGGGACAAAACACATCCCTTCTTTAGCCCTTTATCCAGACGTGCATTCTCTAACTCTATCTTCCTGAATGAAAGTGTACAGTCTACATCCTTAAACAGCGCTTTCAAAATTTCTAGAAAATTTCCACCGAATCCTAGTCCACCTTGTTTTTCCCACAGAGCATCTCTCCATCCCCTGTCATAAGCTTTCCTTAAATATAAGAAACCCATGAAGACTTTGTTATACTTTTGTCTTGCCAATTCTAACACCTGGATCAATGTAGAGATGTGGCCACCTACCCTTCTACCTGGTCTGAATCCATTCTAAATTCCCCCCAGAAGACCAAGTTTTTCAACTATTCTACTTAGTATCTGGCACATGACCCTAATGAATATTTTGCCCATTTTTCGATGAAATCGCAATGCCCGTTCACTGGCCCTATTGGCCTCCAGAGCCCTTCTTTGGAATATATGAAATCATAAGTCTATTCCATTCCTTTAGCACTTGTCTTTTCTTAATGACCCTTTTGAAAAGCAACTGTAAACTATCTTCAATTTCTTCTGGCCCTCTCTTTATGAATTCTGTCAAGATAGCATCTGGTCCTGGAGCTTTGCGTAACTGCATCTGCTCACCTGCCATTTTAACTTCTATGCTTCTGATCTTGCAACATATCTCTGGAACCCATTGATGCTGTGTGTACTCTGCTTGACCCGCCAGTGCGGTTACCTGACCCAATGTGTCTTATCGACGTATTCCCGATGCTCCCGTAAAGCTTCCTGTATTTCTTCCTTGTTATCTGTCCTTTTCTCTCTCTCTCTGTGATTTCTTATGCTTTAATCTGTTTTTGTCCATTAGACTGACCCTTCTCCGCCAATTATTCATTTTTTCTCGTCACTTGCTCATTATGACTGGCTCTCCTCTCTGCTTTCATCTCTGCTATATTCCTTCTACATTCTGTATATGGTCCCTTAGCTTCCTTTATATCATATTCGGATACCTGTTTTTTCTGGCTCATCTTCATGCTCCATACAACTCTGGGTCTATTCCATATGCTAGGTTTTCAACCAGGCCTTTCTTTCTACCTTTCTTTTCCTATGCTACCTTAAGAATACTTCTGGTCAGGTCCCCTTCATTTCCTGTACTTCTCCTTCATCCTCCCATCTTTTTTTCCTTTCCTGCAATTCAACTTTTTAATATTCTCGATACCTTGTCCGGTCTGTTTCCTCCTTAGTATTCCATACCGATTTAGCTCCCCCTCAGTTTCTTATTTGATACTGCATGTTTATGGAGACTATGATCTGGTTATGGTCACAGGCTATATCCAGTCTCCCTTCATCTATATCACATCTTTGTGCCATTTGGATTACTCCATTGTCCATTAAAATATGATCAATTTTTGTCTGCCTTTCACCAGATGGCCATGTCCACTTTGCGTTGCATTGTACATTTGTATTAAAATCTTCGGACCACAATCCCTGGTGAAATTCAGTAGCATGGTTCCCTTTCCATTCATTCAGCTATTCCCTCCCTCTATTCCACTCATTATATTTCCTATGTGCCAATTAAAACCCCCAGCTACAATAATCTGGTAGGCTTGCTGCTGAATGTCACTAATCATCATTCCCATCCTATCATATATCTGGTCATTCCATTCTTTGGTTAACCTCTCAAGACCCATATACACTGCACCTACTGCTATCTTATTTCCATTTGACTCTATCCCGATCCACTGCACCTTTTTCACCTCTGTCTTCTTCCCATGAATCTTGCCACATCTTGTGCCATTTTACCCCCTTCTTAATGAAAAACCCTTCTCCTCCTCCTTTTCTTTGCCCGCTTTTCTCCCTCTACCTATCAGCTCCTACCCTGCTGGGCATGTTACTAGAGTAATCTTTCTTCTTTCTGGGTTTCTGCTAGGGCCACAATGGCCATTCCCTCACCCTCTGTTACATCT
Organism: Hermodice carunculata; assembly: GCA_964020975.1. NCBI lineage: Eukaryota > Metazoa > Annelida > Polychaeta > Eunicida > Amphinomidae > Hermodice > Hermodice carunculata. Next base: position 28,064,327 of record OZ026622.1, on the reverse strand, counting down.
CCTATCTCTACCACTTTGTTTTTTATATACCCTGCTATAACATATCCCATTTTCATGGACTTTGTATTTCTATTACTTATCATCTTTGCACTTTCCATGCCTGGTAGATGGCGGGATTCCTACTTTTCCTGATGCGGCACCCACTCACTACAAGCATATCTCACTAACCTGTTCAACCCATGACCAGTGCAGCACTGCTTGAAACCCAGAGAGAGATGGGCAAGACCTGAAAACTGCTGGAACGGCGATCAAGGTTTGAACTGATCTACGAATACCCTGAGCTTCCCGCCACAAACTCTACGTCACTAGGCACTATCAATCAAATTCTAGCTCCAGCAAATATCTTAGCATAGAAAGGCACAATCAATAACGAACAGAAACGAAAAACTGTAAGCAACATGTGCACACTCTAGAAAACCAGGCACCTCCCATCAATATTAGTAACAGGCTATTAGGGAGAAAAAATATAGTATTTCTCCCGAAGTAGCAGACACTTGGGACAAATCAACTAAGTTTTCCCAAGCGAATGCTTCACCCCCACTGCAATGTGAAAGTAAATAAATGATTAAAGGAAGATAATCTAAAACAGGGGAAGATAAAAGCAAACAGCTTGGCCTATTGCCAATAAATAAACATATATAACCTTTAAACTGTTCATACTTTCATATGTAATCGTTACGATTCAATATACATTCTGTGTTCTTTTTGGTATTAAGATGCTATATTTTACACCAAAGGTTTGGTCCATTGTATCCGTAATATTGTGACTCATGCTACTGATGTTGCCTTTATGGTTATGAAGTTTGTCAATTTTATTTTGAAACCAGCGACAGACTTGTCACTACTTCTGTCACGCATAATTATAGCACTTCAGTCCTGTCATTTCGCCTCTTAACTCATCCTGATGGGATCCGTGTAGTTTCGTGTCAGAAAGCTTCAAAACTAACTTTCTCGTCGTCTTTTCTTTTTAGCTTATGAAAAACTAAATTTTGCAATTGTCTAGTTTATCTTTCAGTTTGGGAACATGTTATACAAGTAATGTGCTAATCAATCGTGAAATATAGTGAAACGTTGGATAGTGCTTTGCAGTGGCTTTCTTTTTTATTTTGTGTATTTCAGAATTGCACCTTATGGAAAAAGGGAAAACAAGGTCAATGTCTTCAAAATACTATATTTACATTCAATCTAACTTTACACATTGCAAGTATACGAAAGAGCCTGGTAAGTTTTCAGACTAGAATAAATGCACTTGGTGTGTTATCAGGCCATAGCACATGTTTCCCACCCACATTCCAGTCAGCCACGCCCACTTGGGCTTCTGGCTTTCAACACTTGAACATTCCGAGCAAATCAGCTAATGATCGTTTCTATTAAGTCTATGTACAAAATTTCGTGTAATCAAGCAGGAAAATAGAGGGGAAAATATAAATATAAACAAGGAGGGTCGCTTTTTGGCGCCATTATGCCATTACCCACAGAAAAGTGACCCTTATGTCTAAAATGATACTTAAATGTATCCCTGAATTTGTTTTAACCTGCATCAGGTGCAAAATTTTGAGACTGAAAAGTTAAAATTTGCTAATTTGCATACCCAAAACTTCAATTTTCAAAACTGAAGAGTAATTTCCCAATTATAAGCCTAATAAGGGAAATTTGGAGGACTCTTTTACGTTCATGGTGCTTGCAACAAAAGAGCATCACATTTAGAACTTCAGACTGGATTTTACTGAAAAATTGATAATTTAAGATACGTGTTTTCCTATATCTCGGTCTAGCATATTTATTCAATTAGCACAATATTTCGCTGATCTGTATGTGCACCAATTCATAGAGCAAGACTAATATGCAACTTAAACACTGTATACTTTCACCAAGCTACACCAAACTTGAAAAAGCAGCTGACACATAGATGTAATTTGGTGTCTCGACACCTTAATTTACTTAGCAACTCGAATTTTGTTTTTGAGAACATTAACTGGGAGTATATACATTATTAGCATAACTACTGGATCTCTGTAGTTCCTTTGCTGGTTTGGTTGTGTCGGCCTTTTTGGTTTGGCATTCAAATAGATGATTTAATGCTAGAGGCAGTGTAAAGAATCATACAGATACAATTAACTTGTTTTTAGTCTTACAGTTGATATTTGTCTCAACTGGTATCTTACGTTTAAGAAACACAGCCTAAAAATGTGGACTTAAACTTTATTGATTTAAATGTTGTGAACACAAATCATGTGTGATGTACAAACTTGAACGAAATAACTACTGTAATTATGTTGTCACAGCCATACTGAATGTGCTCACTGGAATGAGTGGGGGCAGACTAGGGCCAGTACAACGTTTGGAGCACTAGCCCTGCAATCCTGTTATAATTTTGGGATTTGTCTAACCCTGTGGGCTATGCTCATATTCATCACACGTGTGACCCGGTGAACCTGGGAAAGGATCAAAGTCACCCATAAGTCTGACCTCCATGGAAGATCACTAACATATGCAACATCACAGTCCCAGTTCGAGCATTTCTCAAAACATCATTGTAAAGAGTAAAACTGAAGTATTTTGCACTGTGACCTCAGAATTGTGGACAAGCTCGAGCTTTATTCAGAAACATTAACATTTGCAACATGGAGCGCCTAACTCAAAATAGATCTCACGTTATGTAGCAAACAGTAAACTTCATGTCAGTTGTCCTGTGACCTTGGGAAAAGATAAAGGAGTAAAAATAATTGGAGCATGACCACTTGCACAAAATATATAGAAACTTTTCAAAGGAATATCACTACCAAGTTTGACACAAATCTGGCGAGAAGTATGTAGGTTATAGCCATTGAAAAATATTCACATGTTAAACTTTCCCATAAAAATTTGGGACAAGATTTTCATCAAATAGAATCATAAAACAGAATCCAAAAATCACTGGAGCATGACCATTTGAACACGCTGGGTACACATTTGCCCAAGGTATATTGCCAAGTTTGAAGTCAATCTGACGGACAGTTTCTTCGGAAAAGTCCAAAATGTGAATTACCATTACCCATTGACTTACACAGTAATCAATAGGAAAGGCGCTTTTACCGATAAGTACCTGACTTGAAAAAAATCGTTAAAAATAAAAAATCCAAAGCAGTGCCACATAGTTATTTACTTTGTTTAAACCTTTCGCAAGAAACATACCCGTCAAGTTTCACCTTAATGTGAATGACGGTTCTGAAGAAGGCCAACATAGTGAACACAGACAAAATTATGAAAAATAGGGACAAAATTGCAGCGTCACTTAGTGGTCAGATCAAGAACTCAGTCTCTAGGAGTATTCCTGTGTGATAGCAAAGCAATTAAATGGGCAATTTTGGAGACGATTTCGAGATTTGCCCCCCAAAAGAACAAAAATTCATACGTAGAGGGCTGTCTGAACAGTACGTGCTCAGTTGACCTAAACTTGTTCACAAAATGAAAGCTGCAACTGATTTCACCTGTGTTGAACATTAATTGAGTGCATATGACACGTTTACGTATTTTTAAGACACCCACCCCCCAAAAAAATCATTAAAATGTGAATTAGCATTAGAATGCCTATTGACATTATTAATTAAAATATAGGTTAGCATTAGAATGCCCATTGACTTAGTAAGTAATAGGTAGGGTGCATTTTTGCAGTAGCTAAATTAACAAAATCGTTTAAAAGGCAGGGATTCACAGACGTTTCACCTGGTGAACGCCTTTGTTTGACTGTCGAAAGGCAAATGTCAAATACACAGAACCTGGCCTAATTTCCACACACCAAATATGGTAGTTGTGTATGCTATGGCATTGGATATATCGCATTTATAACCGTTGTCCGAAGAAAAACTGGACTGAAGGAGAAACACAAAGGAGGAAGAATTAAGGGATAAGGTACAAACCTCATCGATCGGTTTGAATTTCTGAATGCGCGTCATGTTTTTTTATGAACAATATGGTGCTTGGTGGGTGGGTGGCGGTGGCTTAAAAGCCGGTTTAGCCGGTATCATTTTCTTTAGAGCATTGGAGTGTGGATTGATACTAAAAGACGGTTTAAACTTAACATGGCAGCATCAAATAAGATAATGCCTGTTTATGCCATTTTAGGAAATCAAAAAGACGCTATTGATTCGAATATGTTGTTTGTCCTAGGTGCAACTGTATTATGTAATGGTAAGCTGGAATTTTAGTTGGTTTCTTAATGAAAGATTCATTTTGGGTGGTCAGTAACTTGTTTTCATCTATTGCCTATAGAGCTGATTATAAAATGCCCCATCAGATTCATTTCGTCACCACGGATTGGACTTTTAGTAGCAATTGTTTAGAACAAATTGGAAAAGCTGTATCTTTGTCTTTTATGCAAGATTATGAATGTCCGCAATCTTTTCCTGGTTTGGGAACCAAAGTAACCGTATGTAGATGCTAGGGTCCCAAATGAACATACTCTTATCATGTTTGTGAATAGCATTAGCAAAATACGTCATGAACAACTTGTGGCATGGAGAACTGCGTAACATGGGTAAGATTAAAATAGATACTCTATTAGTCATCTCGTGGCCAAGGGTGGTATAATCAGTAATGATCCCTCCATTGCATATATACTGTAATCATGTGACCACTCATGAGCACAGGTAAACAACCATGATTTCAAGATATTTTACCTATTCACTTCAAGTATATTTTCAAGCATTATGTTTTATTGAATGAATTCGAAACGCATCTTATATATGAAACTAACTCCTGTATTTTCTTTTTTACACAACAACGTGTTTACTTGTTTGATAATGGCGAAAGATCAGACCTGTCTGGGTCTGATCGCTCAAGTGCTGTCATGGCTAGATGACCTTGTTTTGATACATCTGGTGTCATGTTATTCCACTCGAAGCTTTCTGTTTGTGTTGGAATTGATATCAGCACGCAAATCTTTACTTAGAGCATTGCTTTGACAATACTTATTGGATTGGTTGCTATTATCGTCAAACTGATTGCATCTTTGTTTTTGTTTTTTGTTTTTGTTTTTAAGATATGACCGAGGCGCCTGGCATCCAATGCTGAGCAATGACAGGCATTTGTTAGCATTGCATGTGCCGGGGTGGGTGGGGGGCATAAATGATTTTGTGATGAATGTTGTTTTTCACATCAGTTTACAACTGGCCCACGTGAGTAAAATACAACAGGATTATGCCACATCTTTTTCTTGCGTAGAAAATCACAGTGTCACATGGACTGCTACGTAACATAGATAGTATAGCTAAGAGTATGCCTGAGTGGTCTGGAAATGGAAGGACAACCACAAAGATGTTGAAAAATGTGTATGGTATTGGGATGCCTATAGATTTTATATGGGCCTGGGAAAACAAGGATCCTTGTAAGTCCATGATGCTACAGATTATGGGTTAGTCACATTTCTCTGAATTTGTCAGATGTAGGATCATTGGCGTTTGCTGGGCTGGTCTTTCCCAGTGTGAGGTTGCCAGGAGAATGGATATGAAAGAGAAAAGCTAGATCTGGAAGACCAAAACTTTTAGATGGGAGAGGCAACATTACCTAGTGCAGTATAAGAGGAGTGTTGTCGGTGGACAGGTTTTCTCAGCGCGGTACCTACAGGCCTGGAATATTGCAGCATCATGGTGTATACTCAACAAGAGACAAAGTGAGGCCATAAGGCTTGTCATCTGCATCCGTATCGGTTCTACACGCAAGGCTTCATGGATACAAAAGTGTCAGGAATGTGCAGACTAGACAAGAGATTTGTGGAAGATGAGAGTGGTAGGACATGTCACACGTTTGCCTCGACCTCCATGATGGGAGAATGTGAATCAGACGCAAACATTCAGAGAAATATGTGGATGGACACATGATAGAACAGGACGGCTATGGAGGAGGCAGGGTCATGATCTGTGTGTTTGTGTGGGTGTGATTGGGTTGGAGGTCAGGACGATAGGAACAAGAGGGCTGTGTGAACCGCCCATGCTGAGCTGACCTAGAGATTCGTTACACTTGTGATTCTGTGAACTTGGGATAGGGTCAAGGTAACCCATACACTGAGCAAGTATGACCTCTATGGAAGAACACTAACATGTGCAACAACAAGATTCATCATAAAATAATTTAAAAATTACTGGCGATTGACCACCTGCGCATAGTAGGTAGATGCTTATCAAAGGTACATCCCTACCAAGTTTGACACAAGTCTGGCCAAAGTTATTTAAGTCAAAACCACTGCAAAAAAATTTCACGTTATATTTTCCTATAAAAACTTACCTTTTTCAAGATTTTCCAAAACAGCATTATGAAAAATCCAAAAATCGTAGGAGCGTGACCTTTTGAACAAAGATTCACGATTCATTTATTCAGACAATACGATATACTATGTATGTATATGAAGAAAGTACATTAGGTTGAAGACATATAGTTCTAGTATTGTTGAAGAGACTATCCTTAAGGCTTGGGTAGCCTCTCTCAGAACAGCCACCTTTACAATTAAAGAAAAAATACTGCATTATGACCATAGAGATTTAAATATTGTATGCAAGTATATACTAGGATTTCCCAGGGGTACAAAAGAGCCGTGTTTTATTTCACAGAAATGACAACCTTAGAGTAAGTTACCAGTAATGCATTGCCAGATTTGTTGGGTTTCAAATCAAATTTGTTATGAACGATAACCTGTACATATTCACATGTTAATTTTTTCTGCAAGTAGAACAGTTTGCTGGTTGACACCTTTCACTATATGCATGTAATGGTTGATTATATTTTGTTTAACTTTTCTCTTGAGTGAATAAAAATCTAGTCCCGTTATCTCGCTCAACAAACTTAATGGGAGGACATCACAGTTAATCGATCTTAAATTTAATATCTTATACAGTTCCTGGTAATATTTTTTTGGTTTGTTCTAATAATTGGTATGTCATGCTCAAATTTGGTATATTTGTTATTTGATCTTCGCCTCCATATAAACTGGGGGCTCGAATGTTTATCATGGTCAGGTCAACCCGATTTCGTACATTGAAGTGAAAACACTGAAAGTAATAAGGTAGTTGATTATTGTGAAATTTTTAATAAATTGTCAAACATGAAAAGTGAAATAAATCTTCAACTTTCATTATTTATAGATTTTTATAAATGGGAACCTATGTACATTATATTCATTATATTCGATTTTAACTGCTGCTGGAATATCTTGTTTTGCACTATTTGCAACCTATTCAAGTTACCAAAGCCTCATAATGTTCGCCCATAAGTAATATGAGATTCTAAAAGACTTCTATAAATCAGAACCAGAGTATATGTAGATAGATAGCTTCTCCATTTTCTTAAAATTCCACTAATTCATGATATTTTGTTTGCAAGGTCATTGATATGTTGATTTGAAGTTAGATGAATGTAAAGAAAGAGACGGTACACTGCAACCACGTTAGAAGTCAATCTGAGGCACTGTTTCTTCAGAGCAGTCCAAAACGTGAATTAGTATTAGAATGAACACTGACTTACATAGTAATCAATAGGAAAGGTGCACTTACCAACCAGTACTTGAATTGAAAAGATCGTTAAAGCTCAGGCATCAACAGCAGTGCAACCCCGAAAACAATTTTCTTTGACCCTTTCACAAGGATCCCATCCATCACATTGAAGCTTAATGTGAGTGACGGTTCTGGATAGGAAGTGCAAAATAACAAAAACACACAAAGAATCATAAAGAATAGAATAAAATTGCAGCGCCACCTGATGAACAAATTTAGAACTATGAGTCTGAGGGGTGCCCCTGTGTGATACCAAAGCAACAGGGTGAGTGGTTTTGGAGTGGAAGATCTTTTCAGATTTGGCCCAAAAGGGAACCCAAAAAAATCATTAAAAAAATCCAACAAAAGGGTTGTGTGAACAGCCCATGCTCAGCTGACTAAGGGATTCATCAAACTTGTGGCTTTGCGAAATTGAGACATGATCAAGGTAGTTCTCAAGTTAAAGCTCTCAAGAGTTAAACACATGTATGTTGCACTGTGATTCCATGACTGAGGTCAAGGTCACTCATGTACTGTCTAAGCGTGACCTTCACAGATAAACAATAATTTGTGCAACATCAACGTCCTAACTCAAAAAAGATCTCAAGTTATCAAATGAACAGATCTGAAGTTATCAAGTGACCAGTAAATTTCATGTCATTTGTCCCGTGTCCTTGGGAATGAGGTCAAGGTCCAAAAATCACTGGAGCATGACCACTGGCACAAAAGAAAAATACACGTATAAAAAGTACATCCCTACTAAGTTTGACACAAATATGGCCAGAAGAATTTAAGTTATAACCATTACAATTAATCCCCATGTAAAACTTTCCTATTAAAACTTTTTTTAAGGATTTCCAAAAAAATCATAAAAAATCTAAAAATCGCTGGACCGTTATTATTCTTAAAAATTGGTAGAATCCCACCCAAGGCACACTGCCACTAAGTTTGAAGTCAATCCGATTGACAGTTTCTTCAGAGAAGTCCAAAATGGAAATTAACATTAGAATGCTCCTTGGCTTGTATAGTAATCAAAAGTAAAGGTGCATTTACCGTTAAGTACCGGCATTGAAAAAAAAATCATTAAAAATCACGAATCCACAGCAGTACCACCTTGTGTTACTTTGATTGGCCGTTCCACAATAAAACATACCCACAAAGTTTCAGCTTAATCTGGGTGATGGTTCTGCAGAAGTAAAAAATAGCAAGAACACAAAAAAATGAAAACATGCAGCGCCAACTGGTGAACAAAATAAGAACTAAGAGTCCCTAGGAGTGTTCCTGTGCAATATCAAAGCAATTGGATTTGCCAAAAGAGAGAACAAAATATTCATTTAAAATCCAAAAACCTTATAGAGACTCACCAAAGGTACATTGCCACCAAGTTTGAAGTAATTTGGATCATAGTTTCGGAAAAGAAGTCGAAAATGTGAATTACCATTAGAATGGCCTTTGACTTTCATAGCAAACAATAGGACTGGTGTATTTACCGATAAGTACCCAAATTGAAACCAAACAGGTATATGAACAGCCCATGTTCAGCTGAGCTAGAGATTCATCATACTTGTGGTTTTGTGAAGTTGAGAAAGGATCAAGGTCACACATTTAGTGAATAAGTCTGACCTTTATGAAAGAACACTAACATGTGCAAAATCAATATCCCAGTTTCAGTAGTTCTCAAGTTATAGTGAAGAGTCAAATTCATATATGTTCACTGTGATCCCAGAAATGAGGTCAAGGTCACTCATGAACTGTCCTACCATGACCTTCAAAGAAAAACATTAACGTATGCAGCATCAAGGTCGTAACTGAAAACAATGTAAGGCACATCTCTACCAAGTTTGACGCGAATCTGGCCAAAATTATTTAAGTTATAAACATAAAAAGTTATAAGTTTAACTTGCCTATTAAAACTTACGATTTTGAGAAATAAATCATAAAAAATCCAAAAATCACTTGACCATGGCCATTTGAACAAATTTGGTAGAGACCCACCCAAAGTACATAACCAACAAGTTTGATGTCAATCTGTATGACGCCTTCAGAGAAAAAGTCCAAAATGTGAATGAGCATTAGAATGCCCATTGACTTACATGGCAATCAATAGGAAAGATGCATTTACCGATAGGTACCCAACTTGAAAACAAAAATGTTAAAAATCAGAAATCCATTGTAGGGCCACCTTGTAAACAACTTTGACGCTACCACATGGAACATATTCACCAAGTTTGAGTTTCATCTGGGTGATGGTTCTGGAGAAGAAGTCAAAATAGGTGGTACAAAAAGTTGTAAAAAAAAAAAAGAAAAATTGCAGTGCCAACTGGTGAACGAATTTGGAACTATGAGTCCTCAGGACTGTCCGTGTGTCATCTGCATTTACCGCTAAGTACCATAATTGAAAATTCGTTAAAAATCAGGAGTCCACAGCAGTGCCTCCTAGTGAACAAGTTTATTTGACCCTCACACAAGGAACATATCCACAAGGTTTCAGCTATATCTGAGTAACAGTCCTGGAAAAGAAGTCGAAAATAGCAAAACACACACACAAGAATCATAAAACATTAGATAAAAATTGCAGGGCCACTTGGTGAACAAATTAAGATATAACAGTCCGTAGCAGTGTTCCTGTGTGATATTGTCAATTGAGTGAGAGGTTTCAGAGAAAGATTTTTATTTTTCAAGATTTGCCCCCCCCCCCCCCCCCCCCCAATTTTTTTATTTCTTTTTAAATTGAAAAATCCAAATATCACTGACCATTTTAACAAACTTGATAGAGACCCACCCAAGGTACATCCCCATCAAGTTTGAAGTAAATCTGGATGTCGGTTCAGGAGGAGAAGTCGAAAATGTGAATTGTGCACGATGGATGGACGACGGACCCTCAAAAAAAGCTCAGCTGACTGACAAGTCAAGTGAGCTAAGACCAGAATTCCTCAGGCTAAATACAATTCTGAAAGCCAATGATGAATGGATGAAATCATGCCAACAGTCGCCAAATGGTTCTAGCGTGATCCTGAGCTACTGTTCCAGCATGGCAATGCAGGGCCTCATACTGCATGAATCACCACACAGTATCTTCAGCAGCACAACAACCCTAATGGAAATGTTGCCTTAGCCATCCCCGTCTCCTTACATGTTTCCCCTGATGTAATGAGCATCATACAATGGTAGTTAATGTAAAAAATGGCCACCAGATGTCAGCATGTATATCATAAAATGTGTGTAAGGGACCTTGGTAGAGTCCTGATATGTTAGGGTCCATGGCACCTATCATAGCTACCTGGTCAATGTAGTGTTGTGCTGTGTTGTTACCTCGAGTCACCCAGTCCAGAATAACCACACTACAATTGACATTTATATGATGTGCTTGCTCGTCCACTCACGGACACAGTCAGGCAGATAAATGAAAAATATGGCCTGAACCTGCATTTGTGTGTGTGTTTGTGGGGTTTTTTTTTCACTGATTTTGAGAGACTTTGGTATATACTTTCAGAAAAGCCGGGTCAGCCTGTCACCCTTGAGCACTTTGATATTTTGCTTGGTTTACAACCTCCCCCCCACCCCCATCCCCACCCCCATTAAATAAAACTAAAATATGTAAGCTCGTGTTAGGCAGCATGTCTACCACAAACCAGAAAACGTCAGTATTGGGCATGTGGGAACTATTCAACTATTTGTAGGCCTACCTTCAGGGGCCTTGAGTATCATAACACCCAAAATACATGTTCTGACACTGGGCAAGCTGTTTTGAACTCAAATAAACTATACATGTGCCGAAACTACACAAGCTGACTGATCCCAAATTGTCAAAAACAACTTTAAACATGCTACAAAATGAAAGTCTAGATGGTAATTTACAACTTCAAAAATGCATATTGGAGCTCAAACATAAAACAGAAAGATCATGATGATTCTGTGCTCTGCTGACTGGAATCTGCTTCTACAAGTACAAAATTAACTAATCTAAACATGAACTGTACTAGTACTTGTCAATACTTGGCTGAAAATTTAATTTTTGCCAAGATATAAGCCAATATGTCCATGTGAGCTTTGAAGGTCATTCAAAATCAAAATGAAGAACACCTAAAGAAAACCTGTAGGTACATTCCTGGTAACGTCCAAGAAAAACGATCGACCATTACAAAGACAAAAAACGAATGTGTCTGTTTGGCCTTGCCAGGTCACTAAAGATCCAAATCAACAACATCATATGCGCATTTCTAATAGCGTTTAGTAGTAGCCATGGGCCTAAAATTCACACTTACCAAGATATAGTGAAACTTGTTATAATGACACCATCAGTTCCCAAAGAAATGTGTCAAATAACTGAGTATGCCAGAGAAGTGTATAAAACAACAAAGAAAATGAACTTTGTCATTCAAAACTTGTGTCATTATAATGGATATGTCGGATATCTGAGTGTCACTAAAATGAGGTTTCCCTGATAAGCCTATATGTAAGACTTGTGGAGTCAGTAGGAAAAACACTTGAACTCTACTAAACATACACTGTCGAAAGATACGTCCTTTGCTTGGCCATCCCTTCACACATCTGATGAATGTTAGCCCAAGCACCATCTATGTGCCTCAAAACAAAACGTTCCATTCACCTGTTCGTCGAACATGGCGACTGATGCACCGCCTTGCTGCAGTGTCATAGTATAGTGGTAGCAATCGCCTACGCATGATTTAAAAGTTTGCTATTCGTAAAATGTGGGAAAAAGTAACATTTACTGATCACCTTTGCAAACTTTCATCCTCTTTACTCATATAATAGTTTGCTAAAATATAATAGAAGTCTGTTTATCCATACATAGACATACATAAAATTATGTATATATATAATACGAATGCATCAGTCTGAAGACCTTCTTGGCCAGCTTTATTGCAAGGGTAAAACCGTAAGGTTCCCTGGTTACCTTAGTAATAAGTCAATATCACTGAATGTCAAACTCTATCAAGATTCTAATGAGATACTCCAACAATATAAGTTCACTGTTTATAGCTATATTTCTTACAAGTTATACTGTCCACAAGTGAAAAAAATCGCATGACCCCTAGTGGCCTTAGTCAAGGTTTCGGAATGGCAAACTTACCCAATTCCCTATCACTATTCTTCTACAGTACAGGTGTCATGACAGTGACTTAATTTCTCAAAGAGTTATTGGGTCAGCAAGAGTAAAGGGGCGGAGGAGGGACGGCGTATAGACGTATTCCTGCATGCACAGACATGACACCAATAAAAATCCCGTCGGTCGATAAAGGCAAGTGAGTAAAAATCTCAGTAATTAGTACACTATGACCTCATAAGAAAAAGAAACTTAGGGGTTCTTTGCCTTGTGTGTGTGTGTGTGTGTGTGTGTGTGTGTGTGTGTGTGTGTGTGTGTGTGTGTGTGTGTGTGTGTGTGTGTGTGTGTGTGTGTGTGTTCGGGGGGGGACGCTTAAAAATCATGATGTATAAATAGGTTGTTGCATTATTACATTTTTTTGCAAACTTAGTACAGAACCAACTGGGAAACATCCATGTCAAAAATTAAATAGAAAAAATACTGCATTATAATCCTCTTGACGTAGATGGTACCGGCCCACCTAGGAAACAACTGTCTTAAAGTCAAAACATCCACAAAACCATTTCGACAATATTACAATACATGCACGCTGTTGCTACATGCCTGCACAATGGTAGAGCTACCGACACACTGTCCCAAAGACTGCTGTCCCATAGCTTCATCAAAAATTAACAGATCCTCATTATTTTGCTTCATCGTTATTCAGATTACATTTTGATAACAGTAAGTACATTTCTATTTCACTGTTCTGGAGTTATAGACAAAAATATCCTTAGCACACAAAATTCATACAATATAGGGAAACACATAGCGCCACATGGTGTTCCAAATGTGAGTTACATAACCTCACGTGACTTTGTATGCTATATCAAAGCAAGAGGCTTAATGACTTATGCAATGATTTTCCATTAAAAAGGTAAAACTTTTTATCATAAAATAAGAAAATATTGGACCATCATTTCATTAAACCTGGTAGAAAAGCACCTACAGACCACCCACTTTCAAAATCAAAACATTCCCTGCAACGCTTTTTTAAAGTGGAAAATGTAAAAGGTCTAATGGAGGGAATGCAAACGGATTTCATCAAAGCTAAAACTGAAAGCTAACTTTTCTATTTTTAAGTTTAATGTAAACATAATATGAGCATAATAATAAACAATATAAAAAGATAAATTGCAGAAATCTTTCAGATTTAACATCAGTCGTCCTTATTTTTAGAGCAACTATGCCACATGCCTATTTGCCAGCAAAAATTCAAGCTTTCAATCGCTCATTAAAAAGTAGTTCGGCCGCATTGTGAACCTATATGCCGCATATTTACAATATTGATTGCTTTGTCGGCTACTCCAACTGCTCACCTGTAAGAAAAACAGAGCTTATTTTTCAGCCACCACCTTTTCAACTGCAAACAAACAAACCAGATTTGCCTTATTATGAATATTCATAAGTGCCTGGAAACCAGCATGAAAACTTAAGGTCATGACCAAGGTCAAAGTCAAAGAGAATTTCCAGGATGTACCAATTCTTTTGCAGCTATATCACATACATGTAATAAAAGGAAAAAACTAGAAAAGATTATTTTTTGCACGTCAAATCAGTGTGTGTGTCTTCAAAGTTTATGCTGCGTACTAGACCATTATATAGGGGTATAAGCTGAAGAAAGAAGCTCTATCGATTATAGCTTTAAAATCATTAAGATTTAAAATTTCCAATGGTGCTACTTAGCATAATTTACATTGCTACTTTTGTTTTAAATTCATTTGATGCGCAATGGTCAATAACCCCCCCAGTAGAAGTTAGAATGAAATCTCGATCTATTATAGTCTTTAAGTTATTCAAGATTGAAAATTTCTAATACAGCTAATGAGCATCAATTAAATTGCTACAACTTTTGTTTTAGATTTATTACATGAGGAATGGCTAATAACGCCTTAGTAAGTGTTGGAATGACATCGATATCTGTAATAGTTTGGAAGATATATTCAAGATTTAAAGTAACAAATGCTGCTAGTTAATATAATATAAATTGCTGTAACTTTTGTTTTAAATTCTTTAGATGCTGAATGGTGAATGCCCCTCTAGTAGAAGTTGGAATGACATCTTGTCAATTATACTTTTGAAGATATTCGAGATTTAAATTTCAAATGTCCCTTATTTGCATAATTTTAAATATCTTCATTCTTCTGCACAAAAAGACCAAACCCTTTGTTTTAAGGTACAATCATGCAAGGTTTGGCGTTTCTATGTATAAAAGTGGGACAAAAAGTGTCAGAATATTTCACTGGTAAAGAAAGAAAGAGAGGGCGGGAGAGAGAAAAAGAAATAAAGAAAGAAAGAAAGAAAGAAAGAAAAAAAGAAAGAAAGAAAGAAACAAAGAAACAAACAAAGAAAGAAAGAAAGAAAGAGAAAGGAAGAAAGAAAGAAAGTGAGTGAGAGAGAGGGGAAAAAAGAAAGAAAGAAAGAAAGAAAGAAAGAAAGAAAGAAAGAACGAAAGAAAGAAAGAATTTTAGGAAAAACAGAAAAGTGTGTAGTGCCCAACTTATAGAAAATTAGCAGGTGAAGGCCAAGCTAACTTGAAGGTCTCAGTATGGAACACATTTTTTATTATTATTATTGTTTTGTGCCATCTATTTGGACGTAAGATGTCATCGAATTATTAATTCCATTGATTATTTTGGAATATATGGTCAGCGTATGGGAAAAAAAAGTAAATGTGGGGTAGTGGGAGGGCTAAATGTTTAAACATCAATATTTTAAAATGCTCAAGGCTGATAAGATGTCACCTCGCATTTTCTGACCTTGACTGACCCAGTTGTCATAAATCAGGCAAAAAATAAACTATAGACAATGATATCAAGTGACCTCAAACTTCCGGCAGACTAACAGGACGACGAACCTGGGCAAAACTGGTGCAATGACTCACAGACTAGTTGGCCAAGATAGCCAAGCTCCCAAGCAGATGTTAAAGAGGCCCCATACTTGCTTGCAGAAGCAATGTGGTTACACTCACTAGTAATGCATGCTGTCTTCAAAGAAAGCAAGCATAAATGTTGTTTTCAGAATCACCACATCATCCCAAAAGAGGTAATAATAACATTGATACAATGAAATTAAAAGGATGTAAACCTTCAGTACAACCATGTTTTTAACAGAAACTCACAAAAATTTTTTATCAAGTGAACATATGTGACCACTTGTAACTGACACATCTTCTATTATGTGTACAAATAAGGAGAACATAAAGCTTGCTTTAAATATTCATTCCAAAACAATTTGAATCTGCACAGAGGAGAGAAGACCTTCAGCTGGAGCAGAGCTTACTGGTGCAAAGCTAAACTCATGTTAATTTAAGTTCATATAGAGTTAGACAGATACTTAACCTAATCACTTTTTTTGTTGTGTTTCTGGTTTGAAGTCAATCTGGCTGCTGGTTTTTGAGAAAATGTGAATTAGCATTACAATGCCCACTTACTAACACTGCAATAAATTCGAAAGGTGCATTTACCAATAAATAACCAAATTGAAGAAGTCGTTAAAAACAAGCAATCCACAGCAGTGTCCATATTGAACAACTTTGTTTGACCTTTTCATAAGTAACATATCCTTCAAGTTTCAGCGAAATATGAGTAATGGCTCTTCTGGAGAAGTCGAAAATAGCAACAACAAAACACACACACACACACACACACACACACACACAAAAAAAATACCGCGCCACCTGTGAACAAATTAAGAACTAAGAGTCTCTAGGAATGTTCCTATGCGACGTCACAGGAATTACGGGGGCGATTTTTTAAGACTTGCACTCAAAAAATATGAAAAGTAAAAAAAATTACTGAAGCACGACCATTTAATCAAACTTGGTAAAAAGCTACCCACGGTAAATTGCCACCAAGTTTGAAGTCAATCTGGTCGATGGTTGAAGAGTAGAAGTTTAGAATGTGAATAAGCTTTAGAATGCCCACTGACTTACATAGTAATCAACAGAGAAAGCTAGATTTACCGATTAGTTCCCAAATTGAAAAAAAAATCGTTAAAGATCAGGAATCCACAGCAGTGGTACCCAGTGAACACGTTTGTTTGCCCCTTTCGCAACAAACATATCCAGAACGTTTCAGCTTCATCTGAGTGATGGTTATGGAGAAAAAGTCAAAAATAGCAAAAACAGCCCAAAAAGCATTAAAACATAATCAAATTGCAGCGCCACCTGGTAAACAAATTAAGAAGTATGAATCCCTAAGAATGCTCCCGTGTGATATCAAAGCAATTGGGTCACTGTTTTCAGAGGATTAGTTTGTGTTAACATTTGGTACAAAACAAAACAAAATGCTGACACATAAAAATTAAAAACTCACTGAAGTGTGACCATTTGACCCAACTTGGTAGAAACCTATCCAAGGAATCTAACCACCAATTTCGAAGTAAATCTGGCCGACGGGTTCGGAGAAGCCGAAAACGTATTTGTGAAGAGATGAACAACAGACGACTGGATGGAAAACGAATAACTGAGGTTACTAAAAGCTCAGCTTGACTGGCATGTCACCAGAGCTAAAGATCGTTAAAAACCTGCCATCCAGAGTATCATCACAGCATGAATATATTTGTTGAACCGCGGTAGAAGCTACATATTAAGCCAGAGTTAGGACATCTGAATGAGATTTCTCTCAAAGAAGTCGACACTGGTCAAAACACAGACATAAATACACAACTTACAAACAAACAAATAAAAGAATAAATAAATTGCAGCGCCATTTGTTGAACAAATTAAGGTTTTGACATGACATTGCATAAGATAATTTTTAAAGATTTGTTAAAGTGAATAAGCAAAAGCAATTTTTAAAATATAAAAATCACTGGCGTGTGACTATTTGAACAAGCTGGCTAAAGACCCACCTAAGGTACAGCCCGATCAAGTTTGAAATGGATCTGAGTGAAGCTTGTTTTTAGAAAAAGCCGAAAATATGATTTTCCACTGGCATCCCAATTGGCTTACATGGTGAGCAATAGGAATGCTTGCACTGAACGACAGATACCAAAATTAAATTCTTTAGCAATTAGGGATCCAGGGTTCGACCAACTGGTGAAAAATATATCCACCACCTAACAATTCTTAAAAAATATAAACAAATCGTTGCGCCACCTTTTTAAGACAGTTAAGGTTCGGCTGGGTGAAGTATTGTTATGCCGTTTCAAAGCAATTGCCTTTGTTGTTTCGGAGACGAATAGTTTTTGAAATTTGCCCAAAAAATGAACAATAAAAGCCATTAAAAATCTCAAACCACTGGAACGTGCCCATTTGAACAAATGTGGCATAGAGCCACTTCAGAAATATGCTTACCAGGCCTGAAGTGAATGTAGCAAGTGGTTTTGAAAAAAAGTCGAGAATGTGGATTATTGGAGACGAACGAACAAATGCCTACTCAGAATATAAGCTCAGCTGACTGATAAGTCAGCTAGCAAGAACAATCCGAGAATCACTGCAACATGACCAGAATAGAATAAGGTTGCTAGAACCCATCCACGGTTGTTCCCTACCAAGTTTGATGTAGATCTGGATAAAACGATGCAGAATTCGAAAATATGAAATGTTGATGGGGAAGGGACAGATAACGACGGTTGGACAACCAGGAGATAGACCCTAAGTATAGACTTTCAATAAACAAAAATCGCGCAGGGGTTTTCCTGGATAAACTTTGTTTAATATTTTATCCTCTTACTCCTGACCTAAGACCGACAACTATCACGGTCTTTTCCCCATCCTTGCTGTATCAAATTCATTTGATAATGAATTTTGTTTCTATGTTAAGGGATATTGTTCAGCGTCTGAATCACCTGGCAATCATAATAATAATGAAACAGATCCGAAAATAATTGCGCAAGGTCAGGAATCCTGCGTCTCACCTTCTGGCGTAAAATCGTAAAGATAAAGATGAATAAGCGAGAGAGTCGCTCACTTGCGTTTTGGAGCGTTTATGAATAAGGAGGTCCACGCTTGAAATTATAAAGTCATCAGCGTTTGCCTTCCTGGGCCTTGAATACTGAGGCTCTCCGTTATTTATAACCAGTGTATCCCGTTTTGTTTACCATGTCTATGCCGGGTAACAACGCAATTCTCCGCACTAAACCCACAATATCCAAGCAAATTTTATTTTCGTAAAGTCATGGTGCCCATTATTCACAGGTACAGAGTTTGAGAAGAGTTGCCATCCTCACAACATGATTGTCAGTTTTTAATTGTCACCGTCCACAGTGCTTGGGTACTCGGCTGTCGGGTGATGGCACAAGCTTTTGTCGAAACAGTCTTCAAATGTATATGAAACTAACATGTTTCGTCAAACAACATATACACCTTTTGTTCTAATGCTCTTTTTGCCTGATTAGGAGTTCTGGAGAAAAATTCAAATGCTTACAACCATAAACCAAAAACATGCCCACAGCAATACTCCTTGAACAAATTAAGTTCTATGGGCTTCTACAAGTCTCCAAATGCAATTTAAAAGCAACTGGTTTGGCGGTTTCGGAAATTAAAAAAAAAAAAACAAAAAGAAGAGAAAAGCATTTAGAAAATGTAAAATCACAAGAGCAAGACCACTTGAACAAACTTGGCAGAGAGCTAAGTAAGGTATATCCTTACCAATTTTAAAGTGAATCTGGCAAGTGGTTTTGGAGAGGTCTAAAGTGGGAAGCATGAAAACGGAACAACCGATGTCAGAATCACTGCTTCTTTCAAGTCGAGATTTTGTTTTTGTAAAGTCAGGTAAATCTTGAACGAAAATATCTCAATGACCACATAATAAGTACAATAAGTACCGGCGGTAAGATGACTCAAAATATCATTTGTACAGGTGTTAAAATTAGTAGTTTGTACGAAATTGCAGAAAAATAAGGGATCAGTATTTCAGTGAAGATAAAAAAATCAAAAATACGCGTTTTTACGCATGTCAACGCTTGCTGATTACTGTGTATACCAGACACGAATGAAAGGATTAGATGCCAAGTAGTTATAATTTACAAAAATGCAAAAGACGTAATTTGCATATTATAACATTGATTTTAGTGAGAAGCCAAAACCAAAGACATACTCAATATATAAATGTAACCAACTGGCTCCAGCCATCAGCCTGTGGCAAGGTACTGGGAGCAGGACCATGAAAGTCCCTCACAGCCAGTAATGAACCAAACAGGATATTGGGCACACATAACTATTCATCTATCAACGCAGCGTGCTCACTAGACAAATATATTAACTTTTTGAGCCTCTTCTCATTTATATTTGTGGTATCCTAATCACCGTATATATGGCTGTAATTATCGATAAACAAAGTATACCTGCCATGTGAAATATATTACTTGCAGCAATTTCGGGAAAATTATATGAAAGAAGCAGCTTGAAAAAAAATAAATTCGTTGTATTATATGGAAAAATACAAATTCAAGTATAACAATATTTCTTCTCAAAACCCTTTGCTCATATCCAAGACACATAGTATAATAATTCCCACAAGAGTGTTAAAATTACCAAAGAGTATTTGGTATTTTAACTTTAACACCCCATCTTCAACAATAACAGAAAAGAAAAGCCATAAAAACACAGCGACTGTAACCGCAATGCAAAACAGTACCCGATTACGTAAATTGACCCAATAGTTTGTGGTGTTGATATACCCAACAGGTGTAGGCTGCAATGTGCCAAGTGATACTCCCATTAATTACTTATGTATGTCAGGATCATTCCCACTTGGGACAGGGGTAACAACTGACTCGATAAAAACTGATCTGATAAAATTTGAGAGCCAGCTCAGAATTGACAGAGTCTCTGGCAGTTTCGTTGGATTGCCAAGTTGATCAGGTTAGAAAAATATGGGGTTTTGTTTGAACAATTAAGCATGCCCAAATTAAGTGTTTACCTGTGAAGACCACTGCAGATGTCAATTATTTCACTTGTGTCAAAAACATTATGTTTGCACTGTTTCTTTTACCCAACCTAACAATATAAGAAACCTGTATGTGGAAGTTGGAGTCATAGTTCAGTAGTATGTCACATTTGACAGGAGAGAAAACATTCACAAGAAATACCTTTGGGATTTTGTTGCTGGTTGAGGAGAGAGAAAGACTGAAGATCGTCGTTTAATGAAATAGATAACAGCGCTGATTCTACCCAGGTTTATATTAGAAACAACTTTATGGTAAATTTCAATAGCCCATGCCAATGCACTTACTTGTCATAACTGTCAATGTAGTCTCTGCACTCTCTACTCCACCGTGAATGCTGGCGATGTTTAGGTTGTATGAAGTCCATGGCTGGAGGTCAGAGAACGTATGCGCATGGTCATCTTTTCCTTTCACCACTCGAAGGGAATATTGCTCAGTGGAAATACTCAACATATAACTGTCTGGGAATTCCACGGCCGGCTGTTCCCACTCCACAGTGACAGTTGTGTGTGTGACGTTCTGACATTTGAACTGTTGTGGGCCACCAGGCTCTGAAGCAAAGAAGCGACACTACTAGAAGACTCTGCGCATTCATGAAACACACTTTTAATACACTAGTGAGAAGTGAGCTAGACACTACTGTCCCATATTTGTCAGCATTTGAAAAAAAATTGTGCGTGTGAGCCGATCCTTCACACGAACAACTCATACAACAGGTGAAACGGATGAAACCTTAATGCCACCAACAGAATAAAAAAGAATTCAAAGGTTCACATGAGCACAAAAACTTTCCAGTAAATTTTAAATACCCATATCCACACACTAACCCAGAAGAAATGTCCATATAGCCTCTGCTCTCTTTACCTTAACCACCTTGCGTCAACTCGGGAAAGTTACCATATTATTTACCAGGCTGTGAGAAGAGGGTCAAACATTTGGTCATTGAGGGTATGATACATCGATTGCGATCAACTGCATGAGCAATAAAGACAAAGCCACTTAAAATCAGCTGTACGGCCAGCTCAGTGAATGTCACAATAGTTAGAGCAACAAGTATTTCTAAGGAATACAATTGGTCCCTTTGATGAAGATCTGGGTGTAAATTCAATGGCGTATCTAGTTCATTAAACAGGCATCAGGAGCAGGGTATAATGGGGCGCGAGTTGCATAATGCATCACTTGAATTTCACACACTCAAAGTCTGTTAATGAAGGAATTCATGATGTCGGTGCATCTGACACATCCATTGTGGAAAGCATGTTCTCTACCTGTGAAAAGGAGTCAAAATACAGCTCTGGAATAAAAGTTGGCCCGTTGATGATATTCGCATTTTGAGGTTTTGCTGAACATGACTCACAAATAACTAAACCTCCACTAAACTAGATATACCCTCGAAATTTAAAACGTGATGAAGAAGTCAGGAGTGAACATAATGGAAGCACATTTTCTATTTTGCTTTTCCACTGCTATTGGTTTAAACATATTTTAGTATTCAATTGGGAAGAAGGGCAAGCCCTATATTAATCCCTCGAGAAATCACAGAATATCACAGGACCAGACGAAGCAAGACACTTTCAGTGTAGTGTACACTGCCGTTTAGGATTCTTACATACTGATATATAAATAAATAAATAAATATATATATATATATATATATATATATATATATATATATATATATATATATATATATATATATATATATATATTTATAAAGCTAACCATTATAAAAAAGGAGGACAATAGAAACTACACTGAAGAACAGTAAATGAAGGAATGGAACATAACAAAGACAAGACAGATGGTGGGGCACTCTTGAAACGAATCAACTGAGCCGGTTATTTCCATCAGGAACTTATGATTAGAACCTGACAGGTGCTACAATTATATAATGGAATCAAATTGAAACCTTTTTGTGTCATCAATATAGTCTTAAACAGCAAGAAATATCCATTTATTATGTTCACTGACCCGAACGTTTGCAGTGTTGATATACCCAACAGGTGTTGGCTGCAATGTGCCAAGTGATACTCCCATTAATTACTTATGTATGTCAGGATCATTCCCACTTGGGACAGGGGAAACAACTGACTCGACAAAAGCTGATCTGATAATATTTGAGAGCCAGCTCAGAATTGGCAATGTCTCTGTCAGTTTCGTTGGATTGCCAAGTTGATCAGGTTAGAAAAATATGGGGTTTTGTCTGAACAATTAAGCATGCTCAAATCAAGTGTTTACCTGTGAAGACGACTGCAGATGTCAATTATTTCACTTGTGTCAAGAACAGTATGTTTGCACTGTTTCTTTTACCCAACCTAACAATATAAGAAACCTGTATGTGGAAGTTGGAGTCATAGTTCAGTAGTATGTCACATTTGACAGGAGAAAAAACATTCACAAGAAATATCTTTGGGATTTTGTTGCTGGTTGGGGAGACAGAAGGACTGAAGATCGTCGTTTAATGAAATAGATAACAGCGCTGATTCTACCCAGGTTTATATTAGAAACAACTTTATGGTAAATTTCAATAGCCCATGCCAATGCACTTACTTGTCATAACTGTCAATGTAGTCTCTGCACTCTCTACTCCACCGTGAATGCTGGCGATGTTTAGGTTGTATGAAGTCCATGGCTGGAGGTCAGAGAACGTATGCGCATGGTCATCTTTTCCTTTCACCACTTGAAGGGAATATTGCTCAGTGGAAATACTCAACATATAACTGTCTGGGAATTCCACGGCCGGCTGTTCCCACTCCACAGTGACAGTTGTGTGTGTGACGTTCTGACATTTGAACTGTTGTGGGCCACCAGGCTCTGAAGCAAAGAAGCGACACTACTAGAAGACTCTGCGCATTCATGAAACACACTTTTAATACACTAGTGAGAAGTGAGCTAGACACTACTGTCCCATATTTGTCAGCATTTGAAAAAAAAATTGTGCGTGTGAGCCGATCCTTCACACGAACAACTCATACAACAGGTGAAACGGATGAAACCTTAATGCCACCAACAGAATAAAAAAGAATTCAAAGGTTCACATGAGCACAAAAACTTTCCAGTAAATTTTAAATACCCATATCCACACACTAACCCAGAAGAAATGTCCATATAGCCTCTGCTCTCTTTACCTTAACCACCTTGCGTCAACTCGGGAAAGTTACCATATTATTTACCAGGCTGTGAGAAGAGGGTCAAACATTTGGTCATTGAGGGTATGATACATCGATTGCGATCAACTGCATGAGCAATAAAGACAAAGCCACTTAAAATCAGCTGTACGGCCAGCTCAGTGAATGTCACAATAGTTAGAGCAACAAGTATTTCTAAGGAATACAATTGGTCCCTTTGATGAAGATCTGGGTGTAAATTCAATGGCGTATCTAATTCATTAAACAGGCATCAGGAGCAGGGTATAATGGGGCGCGAGTTGCATAATGCATCACATGAATTTCACACACTCAAAGTCTGTTAATGAAGGAATTCATGATGTCGGTGCATCTGACACATCCATTGTGGAAAGCATGTTCTCTAGCTGTGAAAAGGAGTCAAAATACAGCTCTGGAATAAAAGTTGGCCCGTTGACGATATTCGCATTTTGAGGTTTTGCTGAACATGACTCACAAATAACTAAACCTCCACTAAACTAGATATACCCTCGAAATTTAAAACGTGATGAAGAAGTCAGGAGTGAACATAATGGAAGCACATTTTCTATTTTGCTTTTCCACTGCTATTGGTTTAAACATATTTTAGTATTCAATTGGGAAGAAGGGCAAGCCCTATATTAATCCCTCGAGAAATCACAGAATATCACAGGACCAGACCAAGCAAGACACGATCAGTGTAATGTAAGCTGCCGTTTAGGATTCTTACAATATATATATATATATATATATATATATATATATATATATATATATATATATATATATATATATATATATATATATATATATATATATATATGTATATATATATATATATATGTGTGTGTGTGTGTGTGTGTGTGTATAAAGCTAACCATTACAAAACGAGGACAACGGACACTACACTGAAGAACAATGAATGAAGGAATGGAACATAACAAAGACAAGACAGATAGTGGGGCACTCATGAAAAAAATCAACTGAGCCGGTTATTTGCATCAGGAACTTATGATTAGAACCTGACAGGTGCTACAATTATATCATGGCATCAAATTGAAACCTTTTTGTGTCATCAATATAGTCTTAAACAGCGAGAAATATCAATGTATTATGTTCACGGCTACAAGCAGCAGAACCAAAAAGGAGAGTTTGAAGTGTAAAGGGAGCAAAGTTTATCGTAGCTAAATGCAATTTATTGCGATGAATCAAATATCGAGGACAAGAGAAAAAGAAATGCAAAACATCTTCGACACCAGTACCGCACACACAATTGGGCCAATCTTTAACACCGATTTGAAACAAGTGTTTGTTAAGCTGGCTGCGGCGCATGCGCTATCGAGCATGTAATACAGCAGGTTTTCTTTAACCAATATAATAAAGAGAAAGGACTTTCACTGGGCATAAGGAAGGGGTCTCTATTTTTCTTTTAAAATTGTGACAGGAAAGGGGCATTCTGAGTTTCTAAGGGAAGAAGGTTCCATAGGCGTGTGACAGAATGATAAAAGGACTTATCAAACAGATCTGTACGAGCTCTAAAGGGAGGTAAATCAAGCCGCCTGCGAGTGTTTTAATTGAAAGTTGTATTAGGCAGCAGAATATTCAGCAATATATTTCGTAGATGACTTGGCGTTAAATTATGAACAATTTTGTACATCTGAATCGATTTGGATTTCTAGCGTCTTTTGAAAAGTGTCTCCCATCCAGTTTCTTCATAGAGTTATACTGTTGGAGTAGTTTTCATTGCCCCAGTGACTACCCGTGCCGCAACAAGCTGAGCGATTTCCACACGGTTTTCATCATCCTGTGCACAGCTGTCCCATACCACACTGGCATACTCGAGAATAGGTTGCACATAAGATGTGTTAATAATTTCCAATGTTTTGCGGTCTAAAACGTACTGTAGAAATTTCATGATATTCAATTGCTTTGTTGCTTTCAAGACAATTTGATGAATATGTTCGTTTCAATTGAGATCGGCTTTTACTGTCAAACCTAAATGCTTATGGCTGCTGACATTGTTCAATTGGTGTCCTTGGAATAAAAGTGTGTGTGTGGGGGGGGTGAATTATTGGTTTTTGCTTCTTAGAAATCACCAAAGCAATTGTCTTTGACGCGTTAAAGGATACTGACCAGTCATTTGACCATTCGAAAACTGAAGAAAGATCTTAATTTAATGATGTAGCGGCTGCCTTGGGATGGTCAACTGTAAGGAACAGGGAGGTATCGTAGGCAAAAAAGGTTGATTTCAGATTCGACTATGTTTACAATGTCGTTTATGTATATTAAGAAAAGAAGTAGCCCAACAACTGAACCTTGAGGAACGCCAGTATTAATTAGTCGCCAATTAGATTTTTGGCCATTGATAACTACACATTGTTTTCGGTTAGAAAGGTAATCACTGGATCACGAAATAATATGTCCAGTTAACCACTTTGGGCTAACTTATGCAGTAAGCCTTGATGCCAATCTTTGTCGATTGCCTTGATTATATCTAAAAAACCGAGTCTAACCTCTTTCTGTAAATCAACAGCAAACATTATCCATGATAGAAGAAAGTAGCTGATTTACAGTGGAGTCCCCGGGTATAAACCAAAATTGATTTGCGCTTAAAACCCCATTGTCTCTAAAGAAGTTAAAAATGTGTTTAGATATAATTTTCTCCATGACTTTTCCTGTACAGCTATGCAAAGATATAGGCCTGTAATTGTTACACGAACTTGTTTCGCCTTTTTGTATAGAGGACAAACATTGGCCTTCTCCACTCAGAAGGAAAAATGTTATTCTGCAGAGATAGATAGAACAATTTGGTGAGAGGTTTATAAATTGAAGGCGCGGCTTAACGGAGCAGTTTGGGGCCAATATTGTCAGAACCAATGGCCTTCGTGACATCCAGTGATTTTAGAATATCAAGCACTTTACTTTCAGCTTTCACTATTTCATTTAAAGTAGTGTAGTTAACTCGGGCTGTGGCAGATTTGGTGCAGTTGAAGTGTCAATGTTGCATTGACCTAGGAAAAAATCGTTGAAGGACCGCTTTGGATAGGCTATCGATTACATGGTTATCGTTAATCAGTAGTGATGGTATTGTAGCAGATTGATTGCCTTTCATAAAATGTTTAACTGTCCGCCACCATGCTTTTTTGCGCCTTGGACCATTAGCCAGGGATTCACGAAGATTTTGATTAAATTCACCCTAAGCGAGCTTTAATTTCGCTTGATAGGTATTGTGAAGTTCCTTGTATTTAGCCCATGCAGCAACACTTTCTGGAATCGGCAGCAGTTGCCCTCGTGATTTAGATTTGGCCTTAGTATGTGCCCTCATGACTTAGCGTTTAAATCAGCGAAGTGTAGGATTGTACCACGGAAAATCGTGAGGTCGGATTGTTACATCTTTATTTGGGATACAGTGCCGTGCCGCTTGTAAAAACCAGTTTGACCAGGCCAGACAGCATCTATCTACATCATTTGACTCGAAACAACTTTCCCAATTGACACTATCCGGTGATTTCTAAATTGATTAAAATCTGTTTTCTTGAAATCCCAAATGTATCTCACGTATACATGATTTTTTTGCATTGAAATTTAATCTTGATTGAAATAATACAATGGTCACAGTTATCTAGTGGAAGATACACTCTATGTTCAGATAAATAGTTGGGAATATTTGAAATAAATTGGTCCAAACAGGTAGCCGTATTTTCAGTTATTCGTGTAGGTTCGTCAATATGCAAGGATAGTACATTACCGGTACAAAAGTATTTTAATTTACGACCAGAAGGAGTACTGGAATGGAAATTAAGATCACCAGTTATAATAATAATCCGGATACTGGATTTCTTTATTAATCGATACTATCTTGAAAATGATCCCTGTAGGAACCTGTTGCATTTGGGGGTCCGTACACCACACCTAGAAGGAATATATTATAAGGTCCCCTCATTTATGCCCAAAGTAGATCTACATCAGAATATTCCAAATCATGACACCTTGAAACCGTAAACGACTCGGAACAATATGAGGCCACTCCGCCACCAGGACCATGCGAACGATCCCTACGCAATATACCGTGAAAACCTGACAAAACAATTGGTCAGTCAAAAATGTTTCGAACAATGCGATTATGTCAAATTCATTAGCGATATCTGCACGACTGTGCCTTAATTTATCTTTGTTTAGACTTCTAATATTTGAATGATATAATTTAATGTCAAAAAGTCCGCTTTCTGGACCAGGATTAAGATGAACATCACCTGCGAGCAGAATTAGAAGAAGCCTGATTAGTAACAGGTAAAAATCCAAAACAAGTACGTTTCCTGTTCTTATATGAATGGTAAATGTAAACTACAAACAAGGTCCTACAATACTAAGCAGGACAGCTATTTAAAAAAATGCCCGCTAGCCACACATAAAACAGTAAGGAAATGACGAGAAACGTAATAGCATCACATGTACATGTAAAGTGTATATATGTGAGAGAAGTATCTGAGACGGCTGTACACATGAAGTACGAGTAGCAAGTACAGAATATCGTTTGCAATGAAATACCACGTATGAAATTGTATGTACAGCCAACAAGAAAATTTGTTAATAGGGCATGTCGCAGCCACACGGTATCGACACATAGAAGATATGCAGGTGCACACGGTACAAAAATAATACATCTTTCGTAGAGTGGAAAATATATGATGTCGGAATTCATACATGACCCTTGATTATCATCACAAAACAGGTCACCGAGAACACAAAATACCATTGTTGCGTAAATATATACCGCACCCGAGCTGATGCAGACCAGTTTGTTATACATAGTCGAACTGGAAGTTATGAATGCTGTGCATGTGGTGCAAGATGTGCAATTTAATACACACAGTACATCATGACACAAGGTGGAGTAACCAAATCTCCGCAGTCTCAATAGATGGTACAGCAATTAATGTAAATAGACGAAACTCTGTATAAAGAAAGTCCATTAAAAAACATATCGACTTATATATTTCACAACATATACTTGCAAAGAAAGATAGAATGCCACGAGTATGAAAACTCAAGCTGTTGTAGTATATGCAGTAGGACAGCACATCGAGAGCGCGTAATTTTATATATAATCTTGAATCTCCTAAACGCACAGAAAAGTGGGAAAAGCAACATGCAACATATATATATATATATATATACGTTATAAATGCAATACATCGATGGATTAAACATGAGTACTTTTGAATACTACAAAACACATAATATGTAGCTACAAGTATGGTAAATAACAAGACAGTACTTTGTCGAATAATTATATGGCTAGTACACAGCAAACCCGTGCGTAGATTACCATCCAAAATGTCAACACAAGGAGTTGAGATGTCAATGATGCCAATATACGAATATAACAGGTACATAATCACGGTTGCGTAATGCAGGTAAGCAAAAACAGCCTCAACATATACTAAGTGAACATGAATGACATGTGGTACTTAAATGCATAAGCAATATATAACGGACAGTAAGTACTTTATGTCGTTGTAAAAAAAAACAAACAAACAAACAAACAAACAAAAAAATCTGCCTGGCTCCAAATGCAATTTGCCGCTTATGATGAGTGCAAAGACGCATATCAATCGCCATGACGGGCGTAATGGCCTAATACAAAACACGTAAATACAGGTAGGAACAGATAACAATAACGTCAGTATGTTGTACACATCGAGGGAAAACAGATGTGATTTGGTAAGCCAGACACATAGAAAAAACTAAAATATAACTAAAATGATAGCGAGGTTTTGGCGTTTATACATGTGTACTTCGCTTCGGACTCCACTGCTAATAACCGGGGGGGGGGGGGCTTTTTGATTCTCCATTCTTATTCTCAGTCCATCCTAAGGGTGTATCACCAACATGATACATTGACTTGATACATATTAAAGATCTGACCATATGATGGTGGGCTTCAAAAATGGCAATATGATCCGGAACCATCAACTCAGTCCTCAGATTTGGCCTTCCATCCACACTCTATATATACCATGATTTTATCAACACAGTTTTATGGGCAACCAACATGGTGGGAGACATAAAATTCTCGTGTGCTACCTTAGATTCAACCTGGTGTTAACCAAACCTATCCATCATCTAAATGATGCTTAACTTAACCAAAGTAACACATTTCTTTTACCCAAACTTACACGTCACGCTACGAAGTCATTATACATGCTTAGGATTGGAATGTTATGCGTAGAATAGTCACGCCAATCAGGATATTTGACATATATTTTAATGATGCATGGCATTGAGTGCACATTGTTGATGTTTTCCAGAAGGTTACAGCAAATCAGCAGGAAGCAGATGATATGAACAACTGTCTTAAAAATGTGTTTTACAAAAAAAAATAGTAATGAAACTGCCTTTAGGATCATCGAATGCAGCAATGTATGGGCAGAGCTCTAACATGAAAATATACCACGGTTAGCGTAGGCAAAGACTTATAATTTTCAACAGTATCATAACATGAAAAATTTAACATTAAATGCACTTTATTAATATGAAAATGCCACTGTTAAATAGATGTCGGTGAGAAAAAGATACTCAGTGTTTAAATTTCCTGGAAGGGAACTAGAATGTGGACCTAAAATAATAGTAATTCTATCATGGCGTTTGTGATGACTACGGATGCCCCAGTGTGTTGGGTCATTCTTTGATGGTTGTGCAAAGCCTGAAAAACATCATTGATTACAATTTGAGTTCATAAATATTTTGGGAAGTGGGTGTGATATAGATGAATTAAGTAACCTTCAATGTTCCTTGTTTGCCTTCATCTACAATTGCATGGTATGACGTATGATGCCTTCGCCACAGAGCACCAAAAGTTCGTGCTTGGTACTGACAAATCCGTGGAACAGCTGTCCTAATTAAAAGTAATTCAGAATTATGTTAAGAATAGAATTTAACATATTTGTCACAAAACATTGCAAACCAGAAGTGCAGTTTCTATTGATTTTTATGCGGGTGGATGTTTTTCATTCCTATTCCAGAGAGACAGATATTAATCAAACATAATTTTATGTCCTCAACGTCTACAGATATGTATTCTTGCCGCAAGCACGTTGTACTCAACTCATAATGTTTTCAGAAAGTACACAATCATGCTTAACGAGAAACCGCTTCAAAATCCATATTTGGACGTCACTCTAGTTGAGACGCTGGATAACAGTCATTTGCACTATGAAAATAATTTATTTAAAACTTGATACAAATTGTCACATGACATAACACTGTTGTGACAAAAAACAAAAAAACAAAAACAAAAACAAAAAAACAAAAAAAACAAAAAAAAAAACATGATGACCGGTTGCTCAGAAAGCCAGTCTCAGACTCTGTTAAAAGGACAATATTGTAAGGTTCACAATAAATTATTTTATATCACTCAGTCTCATACTGTTTAAATAGTTCTTTCTTTTAGGCTTGTTTATTTTAGATTTTGAAGTGGCCTATGTGTTAAAATTTTATATCATTTCGATCTTTTGGAATCATTCTTAAGCTCATTAAAAAACATAAATTATACTACTCGCCTATTTAAAAAGCAATTTACCAAATTTCTGGTCAAAAACCAATGTTGTGGTCTTTATCGTAACCTTTCACTAGTTAACCGACAAGTAAGAATCAAAGTGAGCTTTCTTTCAAGCCAAACCATAACAGAAGGTTCACAATCCAGGGCCCGAATTCATGAAGCATGTTCAAGTACTCTAATGACAATCAATTTGCTCAAGGTGAAGTTTCTTGCTCAAAGCCATAAAATTGGTACTCGTGAAAATCTTTATGTCCAAAAAAACTGCTCAAGTTTTTTTCATCAGCAAATTTCTTGACCCCCCCCCCCCCAAAATCAGGTGCGATGTTGGCTCAAGAAAAGCAGTGATGGTGGGCATATTGGGTGTGTCCCATTGGCGTCGCTTGCTAGAAAGGTACCATTTCACGAGGATTTTGCCAGATAGCCAACATTTACTGGAGGTTTAATGTCCACATGTTGTGTGTGTGCGCTCTATATATATTCTGGCCTAAAACCATCCACAGCATCTCAGGGATCGTAAAGGTCAATTTGACCCACACCATGCGATCTTCACCCCTACCGCCCTTGTTGCAAACTAGGGTTTTCCCCCGATAATTCGCAAATAATGGCTTTAAGTCATTGAAAAGTACTTGGCCAACAACATCAAGGTCACTGTCAAGATTTGTCGATGCGATGAAAAAGGCGGAGATGCGGATATAGTGCGTTAAACTTCCCGAATGTATTGGACGCTGAAGGTAGCAAAAGATGTTAAGGTGATGCCAGTATATTATAACATACAATCAGGGCCTGCTGCAACTTTGCAAAATATTGAGTTGTCCTAAAGTGTATTGGCCTACAAATGATGAGATGAAGTTGCCGTCCATAGAGTGTCAGAAGGCCTAAACAAGTCACCGCCGATTCATGTCCATTGCACGAAGCGATAAAAAACAATGACCTCAAATTGAAAATAGAGCTGTAGAACACCACTGTGTCCATCATTGTGTCTGTGTACAAACACTTCAACACTAAAACTGTTCTTTTTCTTTCATTCCTCCCTTTTCGAAAAGGTTTGTCCACAGAAGTGCTAAGAGAAAAATGTATCTTAAAACTAAATTGTTGTGGATGCAATGAATTTGTGCAGCTATCAATTGAATCATGAACATGATCAAAATTATGGAGCTTCGAGGATATAAAACACAAAAAATTTTGTATCTTGAAACTTTGGATAATGGCGCAATTCAAAGTTATGTTAACAGAATTTCAATTTATGTTTGTTAAGGAAATCTTGAGAGAACACAATTGTTACAAATATTCAAAGCTATTGCAAACAGAGGCCATTAAATCTTCAAATTGTTTTGGGGAACCTACACTGGCACTCAGAGAAAAAAGGAACACGTGTTAATTTTATTTATACCAAAAATTTCTCTCTGACCACCAGCTGCCTTTTATGGGTGACCGCCTGTCTGAGGTTAGGAGTGAAATTTGTTCCTTCGTGTTAGTATTGGAAGATAAGTGTTGATGTTTTGGTAAATCTTTAATCTCTTTGATGTCATCGTTGGATTGAAATTGATGAATATGGGTGATGTTTTCTCTGAACTATATTATGTTAATCCTCGAGGCACAGCCAATGAACAACAAACAAATGTTCTAAAAATCCAATATATGCTACTCATATGCCACTTAGGTAAGCAGATAAAAGGAAACAAGGAAAGATAACAGTTGAAATATTTATATTTACATTGAAAACATTCACATGTGTCACTTTCTGGTGATCAAAATGTGAACGACATATGACCCAAAGTGACTCAATCCTCCAAATGATCATTAATATACCCCTAGGCTATGTATCCAATTGTTTTTTGTTCACAACTATATCCAGGATTACTGCTAATGAATAGTTTTTCTGCAGCAGAAAAATGCAATACAAAATCACTCAATGGGACCTTACAGTAAGATTACAACACTTGTGCCAGTTTATCTTTCAGGCAGGAATTCTCGGGGTTTTATTTATTTTTTCCCTTCTTATTGGTATTGCTGCTGTTACTCGTCCGGTCCAAGTTGCCCAAGGCAAGACTGGCGTCCACCAGTCATAATGTTGTGACGCAAATTGTGACGAGCAAACGAATTTCAGTCACTTCTTTTCACGACAAATTCATCTCTTATGAGTTTTTTTTTTTTGTTGTTTTGTTTTTGTTTTTTTTTTGTTTTTTTTTTTTTTTTGTTTTGTTTTGTTTTTTTTTTTTTTGACTTCTTCTGCCAGACTGTCCGCTGGGTTCATTCAAACTTCGTTGCAATATTTTTCCAGTGAGTTCCCACCAAGTTTGTTCGAAGGGTAACGCTACAATGATTTTTCTTATTTTACATTTTCTTCTTTTATTTTATTTTATTTATTTATTTATTTATTTATTTATTTATTTATTTATTTATTTATTTATTTATTCATTTGGGTTTTTTTTTTTTTTTTTTTTTTTTTGTTTTTTTTTTTTTTGTTTTTTTTTTTTTTTTTTTTTTTTTTGTTTTGCTCACCCAATTGATTTGGTCCACAGGAGGCGCTGCTATGTTTTGAATCTTTATGTAGTAATTTTATTTCTTTTCGTCCCTGCTTTCATGGACCAGGTTGTGTGTTCACTTTTGGGCTTGCGCTGAAACATTCGCCATGAACAGCCTTGAGCAAAACGGATACCAGAAGCGCAGACGGCTTTGCTGCTGAAGATATCGTTAGACTGAGGAGGTAAAATAGTTCACGAGGTTTTGTGTGCCAAGAGTGTGTCTTGATAGCTGACTTGATTCCAGTACATGGAGCACAAGCACATGGTCAATATCAAATAGCTCACTGTGCACCCTCAAAGAAAGCGGTTGCTAAATTTGTTCACGACAAGTGCTGGGCAGGAGCAATAGTAACAATTTTGCTCCGAGCAGACACATACATGTAAATGGACATGTTGTGCACGTTCTTGTAGGCACTGCAGCCCACAATCAAGCGTGCAGATGGAAGGTCGCGTGGCGTCGATAGTATGGCACCAGTTCTAGAATAGGTTAATTTATTATGTATTTTATAAGCCTGTACTAAAATTAAATAAAATACATACATTTAGTAATGGAATAAGTTCGTTCATTTCACCAAATTTTAATTTTCGCTGATTTCGCTGATGCCTCCGGGCCGCTAAAATAAGTGTATATAAGAACCCAATCTCAACAAGATTTTTAACACGACATGGATAAAAATGATATAAAAAAAAACAGTGAAATTAAAAGTTTCAGTGAAAGGTCTAAAATACTAAATAAACCTGCTTAAATTAGAACCCGTGAAAAAAAATTGGTCTGTATTCACAGTATATAATTTGAACTATTTCAGCGTTGCTGTAATGTGTACAGATGGACACTGCCATTGACACTTTCAAATTCGCTCCATCATACACGCATTTTTATTAACCTGGTTTTGTTTGTGTATATTCATGCCCATAACTTTGTAGTCCCCCATGTATCAAACGATTTTGGCAAAAACACTTTCTATTTTTCGGCCATCAAAAATTGGAAGTCCTTACCTGATACAATAAAATCTAGTAGAAACCTATCATTATTCAAATCAGCAGTAAAAAACACCTAGCAACTAAGGCTTTGTCTGATGAGTCAAGTCATTTTATGTATTATTAATATGTTACCCCCCCCCAAGCCTTCCTCATCCTTTCCTTTAAGGAAATTATCTATTGTGTCCTTGTTTTTAAAAACAGCCATTACATATTTTAATTTAAATTTCTATATATACATGTATAAAGATGGATATATTTTTAGTTACGTTGTGTATTATATCTATATTAGTTATTTAATTTATTTTATTTATATACCATCTCCTCTCATGAATTCATCACTCATCATATTCAAAGGGACCCCAATGGAAATAAGTCTGAAATACTGACTTTATTGGGCAATCCTGGCGAATTCAACATACATTTGTATATTTCAGTTTGATGTATATTATTTTATTGTGATGTACAATTTTAGTTTATGTAATTCTCCTATGTTTACACATTTCAGTTATTGTACTGTTTTAGTGTACACTGTGTTCTTTAATTATTTGTATGTTGATTCGTCAAATAAAATCGATCAATAAAATCAATCAATCAATCATTTCGTTGTGATAATAGAGAGTGCCACAGTTCCCCCTCCAAAAATGTCGTTTCCCGTTGCGGGGTCGATCCTGCAAAATCTTGCCGATCGTATTTTTTTTTCTGATTTAAAAAAACAAAAAAAAACAAAAAAAACATATGTTTTCATCCCGTTTACATGACTCGTGGTTTTAGGAATCGTTGATTGGTTCATCCGGCTGGGTGAGCCATGTGAGTTGTAAGAAAATCTGTTTCATGGATGACGAATCTGGGGTATGTCCTTTGTATCAAACTCTTTTATTTGAATACACAAGGAATAAAGACCAAAGTAATAGAATGCATATCACAGCACTGCCTGCATAGAATAATAGAATCTGTCTTACCTTGGGGAATCACAGCTACGTGCCGCACGAGTTCTTGTGCCGGTGTACGGCCCACAAGATCAACGTTACGGCGATGTTCGTATATAGTAGCTGTTTCACTAGCATGCTTAAGGCGCCTGGGTGTATTATGAGTTACGCTTTCTTTAAATCCTATGGAAGTAATATATTTTGCTTTGTAACGTGAAAAGTTGAACTGTTTGGGACCGATAGAATGTTCAAAGGATTGCAACTTTTTAGAGCAACACAAATGAGGCCCCAATGTGCGTGTTACAAAGTGAGAACCGGTCAATATTTTCTGTGTGCCATGGCATTCCTTTTAGGATTTAGGATGCTCAGTCAATTTAATGGAATTGAAATAAGAATTATGTGGATATAATTATAATCTATAAGTCGAAACTCAAAGCCACTCTGCTAGCGGCCGACATTACTCCGGATTTCTACTCCCATGGTCAGCGATTTGCTAGCATCTGTCAGACCCAGTTACGATAAGGTTTTTCTAGACTCAATTCCGATCTCCATAAAGTAAACATTATTCAACAGCACACTTGTGCCTGCTCCCACCCAACTGAGGATTTTAAACACTTTTGTCTTTACTGCCCTAAATATGTCCATGAAAGAAAGAAGCTCCTGCTTATCATCACTCCTTTGTTAGCCCCTGGTGTTAATCCGAACCTTATCATGCATGTTGCAAGTGACAGCCTAAGTTGTAGGCCTATTTTATTATTCGGGAGTAAAGAATTTTCATCAGAACTTAATACAGTAATTTCAAAAGCAATGCAAAATTTTATTGTTGAAACACGCCTATTTGTATTGTAACAGAGTAGCATCTTATCCCATATGTATACAAAATCAGCATATACTATTGCAGTGTATTTATATGTTCAGTGTATGTACCTTTAATACTACCATGTTCTCCCTAGTTTTTCATTTGCATATTTATACCCTCAGATCATTGGTTTATCCAATTGGTCCGTAAGAAACATAATGCTTCCACATCTGGGTCAACACTCCACGGATAGGTCGACAATGGCGAGGTGCGAAGGAACACCCGAGCTACTACACTTGGCGCACTGGCAGCTACACAGTGGCAATGCAGCCAGGGTGTTTCGGCCGCGCCCAGCAGCATGCATATTGCATCTGCCAGTAGAGACGGGCTATATCCTACCCTTCAGGTGCTCCCTGTGTTAAGGATGTATTTACTTGAGAACTGAGGGTCGATTTTGTGTGTGTTATGGCATAATGACGCGGGTGAATGAAGCTTGCATCGTGGACGAGGCGACCCTCACTGCTTTTATTTACATTTTCGCCTGAACTTTTCTGCTCGATTACACGAAATTTAGTAGGCCTACTTAGAAATGAGAGAAACTCCTAGAAACTGATTTGCCCAGCTCGTTCAAGTGTTGAGTTCCGGAAACCCAGGTGGGCGTGGCTTATTGGAATATGGGCGGGACACATGTGTTATTGTCCGATTACACACCAGGGTCATGTGTTATGGTCTCATAACACACCAGGATCTCTCCTATACTTGCAAAGTTAGAACTTAGATTGAATGTAAATAATTGTTTATAAGTCTATTGTGTATTGAAGTGACTGATTGGATTGGAATGTTGAATATTGACTTTGTTGTTTAATTTTATCACAGCATGTCCACCTAAGTGCATAGTCAAATGTTTCTTTTTGTATGGTCCTATGCGTCTTGTATATATCATTTTGTGCGTCTCCGTGTCTGAAGAACCCCCATATTAGTAAGTCACATTCTGTACTATTGGGCAATTCAGTGAAAATAAATATGTTAAAACTAAACTTAAACTTACTCTATCAGTTGGGGGACATGTTAAATAATATTTTGCTAATTGTTAAATATGGTGAAACACAGTGAAGTGCCTCGAAGTGGCTCAGTTGGGGGACATTTTAATAATATTTTGCTAATTGTTAAATATGGTGAAACGCAGTGAAATGCCTCGAAGTGGCTAACTTCTTTCAGTGCTGCCACTGCCTATTTACAAAAAACTATCCAATTTAACTTTTAAAAAGAATAAATTTTCAGAAAAAAAGTATAAAAAAGTATAAACCTGAAGCAACTCACGGATATTGCAGCAAAATTATACTGTAACAAGAGAGCTGCGTGAACAGCCTATGCTCAGCTGACCTAGAGATTCATCACACTTGTGGCTCTGTAAACTTGGGGTAGGAATAAGGTCACCTATGTGCTGAGTAAGTCTTACTTATATCCATGGAAGAACACTAACATGTGCAGCACCAAAGTCCCAGTTCAAGTACTTCCCACGTTATAGCACTGAAGAGTAAAATAAATGTATGTTGCACTGTGACCTCAGAAATGAGATCAAGGTCACTCATGTACTGTCTAAGCGTGACCATCATAGAGAATATTAACATGTGCAACAACAAGGCCCTAGCGTACTCAAAATGGATATTAAGCTATCAAGTGAACAATAAATTTCATATCAGTTGTCCAGTGACCTTGGGTCACTCATGTCCTGAGTGTGGCCATCAAAGAGGATACCCGATGACCCTGTAAAACATGAAAGTAGAACAAACAGTTTTCAAGTTATCATGAGTTATATAAACTTAAGTGACCCTGTGACCTTGACAATGAACTTAAGGTCACCCATGTACTGTGTAACCCTGGTTGTCATACCTTCAAGTCTTCATATGCAATTTTGAATCAACTGGCCAAGTGTTTTTGGAGAAGATTTTTCTTTTTATTTGGCCAAAAAATGAACTAAAAACTCATAAAAAATCCAAAAATCACTGGAGCACGACCATTGAACGAACTTAACAGAGACTCACCCAGGGTACATCCCCACCGAGTTTGAAGTGAATCTGATGAGTGGTTTTGGCGAAAAAGTAAAAAATGTGAATTACCATTGCAATCCCCATTCACTTACATAGTAACCAATAACACTGTAAGCATTAACCGACAGGAACCCGTATTGAAACATTCATTAACAAGAGGGCTGTGTGCACAGCCTATGCTCAGCTGATCTTGACATTCATCACACTTGCAGCTCTATGAACTTGGGAAAGGATCAAGGTCACCCATGTTCTGAGTAAGTCTGACCTTTATAGAAGAACACTAACATATGCAACACCACGGTTCAAGTAGTTCTCAAGTTATACTGAAGAGTAAAATTCATGTTATTTCACTGTGACCCCAGAAACGAGGTCAAGGTCATTCATGTGCTGTATGGAAGCATGACCTTCATACAGAAACATTAACATGTGCAGCATCACGGTACTAAATCAAAACAGATCTCAAGTTATCAAGTAAACAGTAAATTTCATGTCAGTTGTCCTGTGTATTAGCAGTAGAATGCCCATTGACTTACATAGTAATCAATAGGACAGCTGCATTGACCGATAATTGCAATTGGGTGAGCGGTTTCGGAGAAGAAGATTTTTTTAAGATTTGTCAAAAAAAAAAAAAAAAAAAAAAATCATTAAAAATCCAAAAATCACTGGACCGTGACCATTTGAACAAACCTGGTAGACGCCCACTCAAGGCACATCGGCACCAGGTTTGAAGTGGATCTGGTTGACGGTTTCGGAGAAGAAGTCGAAAATGTGAATTAGCATTAGAATGCTCATTGACTTCCACAGTAATCAATGGTAAAGCTGCATTGACCGATAAGTACCCGAATAGGAAAAATCTCACGAATGATTGACTGCACAGATGCATATATACAATACGTCACTGCAGATAAGGCCCAATGTGGGCCATGCACGTACAGAGGATCCAGGTTCCCATTCTCTGCCAGCCCCCCTCCCCCCTCGCGTATATTTGCACGAATGCTTGACTGAATGAAGTTACGAGCGCCTGTACATTAGAATGCCCATTGACTTGCATAGTAAGCAATAGAACAGGTGCATTTACTGAAAAGTACCCGAACTGAAGAAAAATAAATGTTAAAAATCAGGAATCCACAGCAGTGCTACCCAGTGAACACCTTTGTCTGACCCTTTCACAAGAACTATATCCATAAAGTTTCAACTTAATCTGAGTAACGGATCTGGAAAGAAGTCACAAGTAACGAGAAAACAGAAAAATTCATAAAGAAACTGGAAAAAATTGCTCTGGTGGACCTGGTGGACAAATTAAGAACTAGGAGTCCCCAGGAGGGTACTTGTGTAATATCAAAACAATCAAGTGAGCGGTTGTGAAAAAAATTTTAATATTTGACCAAAAAAAAAAAAAAAAGAAATTAAAAAAATAAAAGGCGAAAAATCACTGCAGCGTCATCATTTGAACAACCTCGTAGAAACCCATCCAAGGTACATTTCCCCCAAGTTTGAAGTCAATCTGGATAACGGTTTTGTCAAAGAAGTCAAAAATGTGAATTAGCATTAGAATTACCATTGACTTATATAGTAATCAATAGGAAAGCTGCATTGACCGATATGTGCCCGAATTGAAGAAAAAAAATCATTAAAAATCAGGAATCCACAGCAGCGCCACCTAGAGCACAACTCGGTTTGACCTTCTAACAAGGAACATATCCACAAAGTTTCAGCTTAATATGAGTGAGGGTTCTGGAGAAAAAGTAGAAAATAGCAAAAATACACAAAAGATCAAAATAAAATAGAAAAATCGCAGCGCCACCTGGTGAACAAATGAATAACAAGGAGTCCCTGGGAGTGTCCCTGTGTGATATCACACAATTGGGTGAGTAATTTTGGAGAAAATGTTTTAAGATTTGCCCCCAAAAAGAACAAAAATATTCATAAGAACAGGATCATGACGATCCTGTGCTCTGCTGACTGGGATCTGCTTTTACAGTATTGGAACACATGGACTGCAGTCTAGATTTGTACAGCTATATACATGTATGTAGAGTGGTAGCAAAGTTTGTCCTTAAAATAAATTTTGCGGAAGGACAGAAGGACGGACGGACGGACAGACGGAAAGATGGACGACGGACGCAAATGGATTCTATAAGCTCTGCTGATGGTAGTACATGTATTATCAATTGACATACCTTGCTGTTTCAATGGCTGCCGGTGTACAGTGGCAGCACTCACTTACAGTCACAAAGTCTGATATCACATAACTTTTTAAAAAATTAACATATCCACATTAGTTTCGCAAACTTTCATTGACTAATATCTAACTATATTTTCATAAAATTTTAAGCAATTCTATTATGCTGTTCTGGAGAAGAAGTCGAAAATAGCCTTAACACGCACAAATTCATTAAAAAAAATAGGGAAAAATCGCAGCGCCACCTGGTGGCCAAAATGAGAACTAGTTGACCCCAGGTGACCCTTTGTGCAATATCGAAAGAAATTGGACAGGTAGTTCTTCAGATGAGGATTTTTTTTTTTAAATTAATTAAAAAATTCTTTAAAAATAGAAAAAAATATTGCATCATCATCTACTTCGCAAACTTGGTAGAGGTTCACCTGGGC
Source organism: Hermodice carunculata (assembly GCA_964020975.1). Lineage (NCBI taxonomy): Eukaryota > Metazoa > Annelida > Polychaeta > Eunicida > Amphinomidae > Hermodice > Hermodice carunculata. Next base: position 28,023,229 of record OZ026622.1, on the reverse strand, counting down.
AACATCCATGTGCAAAATTAAAACATTCCATTCAGTGGTTTTTTAGGAAGAAGTCAAAAGGGTAAATACAATAGTGTAATATATGCACTGTATTGCCATATATATACAGCTGCAGCACTTCCTTACAGTTGCGAAGTTTGATATCCCATAACTTTGCCTAAAATTAACATATCCATATTATTTTCGCAAACTTTCATTGTCTAATGTCCAACTATATTCTGATAAAATTTTAAGCAATTCTGTTCTGCCGTTCTGGAGAAGAAGTCGAAAAAAGCCTTAACAGGCAATAATTCATAAAAAACAGGAAAAAATCACAGCGCCACCTTGTGGCCAAAATAAGAACTAGTTGACCCCAGTTTACCCTATGTGCAATATCCAAAAAATTGGCTTCATAGTGTTAAGATGAAGAAATTTTGATTTTTTTCAAAAAATGAATAATAAAATTCATAAAAAATAGGAAAATTATTGCATCATCATCTCCTTCGCGAACTTGGTAGAAGTCCACCTGGGGATCATCCATGTGCAAAATCAAAACATTCTATGTAGCGGTTTTTGATAAGAAGTCGAAAACATAAAATGTCTAACGACAGACGGACAGACGGATGGACAGACGGAAGGACAGACGAGGGAGGGATGGACAGACAGACGGACGACGGACGCAAACGGATTCTATAAGCTCTGCTGACTGACAAGTGAGCAGAGCTAAAGATCCAAAAAGTAATGGAGCGTGACCATCAAGTTTGGTCGAGACTCACTCAAGGCACATCCTCACTAAGTTTGAATTGAAACTGACTGACCCTTTTGGAGTAGAAGTCGAAAATGTGAATTGCGGATGGACGGATGGGCGACGGAGGACAGACCCTCACAAAAACTTACCTTGATAAGTCAGCTGAGATAAAAAAAAAACTGACTGAAACATTGTATTTGTGTCTTTTCGTCCACAACCACTTTGTGGATAAACATTATCGTTTTCCGTAGTCCGAACTCTCTACACTACATAAGCTAAACTGTTACCGTGTAAAACACACACACACACACACACACACTATACATATATGAACGTACTATTGTCACGCTCTTCTTTACAATTTTAACATATAGGCTATATTAGCCCAAATACAATAAAGGGTCTTCAGCGGGTAACTATTCAGAACGTACTTCAGAGCCGTACCCGTACATGTCTCTCTGAGAAGCTGCTTCTCGTTTAAGCTTAGTATTCAGCAGACAACCCACATAACAATGAAAAAGTATGTGAACGTGTCAACGCATTTGCTAGATAAGTGAAGCTTTGCTTATAAATGCAGAGCTTCATTACGAATAAAGAATACCAGTCAAAGCAAACATAACTGCTAAATCTCTATAGTACAAGTTCAGATACGAGTAGTTTGACTTACCCCTGAACCAGTGTGTACCCTTTCTGGCAGGACAGCTTACCTTAGTTAAACCACCTGCCAGTGTATAAATGAAGGAGAAACAAACTGGTGCATCAAATTCAGTCCCAGTGATAATAAAACAAACAGTTACAACTAGACCACCTAACAACCACTGCAACAATGGACATCTTGCATCAGAAAACCAGAAATGCAAAACAAACCCCGTGATGACACCTACTCCTCACTTTGAAAGTCTCCAAACAATAAAGCTCTATTTCGCTGCCAACCCTGAGTTAATGTATCAACACAATGCGTCAGGTTTGTGACATATGAGTAAATACTGTCAAACGTGAGTAATTTTGGACTTTGGGAAAATGTGTTAATATTAATGCATGTCAAAAGAGAACTAAAGTCATTAGCATTTGCGTCAAGCACATATTATCCAAATGTAATCCTTCTGGACCAGATTAAGTGCAATTAGGCAAACTAATAACTGCCGTTATTGCAAGAAATTGCAAAAGACAAACAAGAAAAGAATAAAACTGGAGGAGGAAAAGACGAGGGGACTATTAGCTAAATATCCCACAAGGTGACAGGCATGCTTCCAGAGCAATTTACCAGCTTGAGGGACCGAAATGCTAAAGATACTGATTACAATGGAGAGTAATCGGTATGTATGTATGTATGTATGTATGTATGTATGTATGTATGTATGTATGTATGTACGTATGTATGTGTGTATGTATGTTTGTACATATATATATATATGTATATATATATGTGTGTGTGTGTGTGTGTGTGTGTGTGTATCTTCCATGATGTGATGAGGTTGTTCCTTATTATCTACATATGAATATGAATATTTTAGATTTCATTCATTTTGTAGCAATTTCCTTTGAAATGATTTTAGTCACATGCACAAGTTGACTCATTAAATCAAGAAGGTGTTATTGATGTAAAAGTTGACACAATCCAGTACTTTTGTTTCATTTCTACTTATCCATGTTTGCTTGATAAACAACTGTATTCTTTAGAAAGGTGGAATGACTTTAAAATTAAAACTTTGATTGACAATTCATGAAATGTACTTATCATGTGATGATGTGATGAACCGAAATGAAAAAAGTTACTGAAAGTTGGACAACCTGGGACATTGAGTCTCGAAGCTGGGTGTTGGTCCACACTCCAATAAAGTACATGAAGTACAAGAGCTGCAGCAACCAGAAGATGTCACTGAGCTGTGCCTAGTCATGAGCATGGTAAATTACCTTGGAACATCTAGCTCACATAACCAAGCCTTGAACATGTTGCTGGAAAATGAAGTGTGGCAATGGGGGCCCTCGTCAAGCCACAGGATTTGACAAAGTTGAACAGGCAATAGTAACAGCCCCTATGCAAGTACATAACGACTTGTATAAACCAACAATGATCAGTTCAGATGCTTTCAGCTATGAGATAAGTGGCCTGGACCAACAGCTTAACAGCATTGAATGGAAATCCGTTGCCTGTTGCTCTCACACCTTGAATGACACATAACAGCAAGACACACATATAGAAAATGAATTGCTGGCTGCAACTTGGATATGCAACAAATCCACCATGGGCATCAGGGCATTGTGAAATGTAGAGAGATAGCCAACGAAGCCATTACATGGCCAAGTATGAGCATCCAAATACAACAAATAGTGAGTGCACGCAAGCATTGTAAGGTAAACAACCCCTCACAGGCTAAATAGCCACTAATGCACAATAAACTGCCCAATCTCCGAAGGCTACATATTGGTGTCGACCTGTGTCAGCACAACGAACAAATGTACATTGTTGGGCTGGACTAAAATTCTAGGTGCATAAAAATAACCGACATGCCGAACATTACCTCAACAACCCCCATCACCAAATTAAAGCATGTTTGCATGCCTGGGTATTCCAGAGGAGGTAATCTCACTTAAGCTACGACGTTCACGTCACAGGAGTTCAATTCATTTGCAAATTAACATGGGTTTCGCCGCATAACAAACAGCCCCACTTCCAACAGTCCAATGGAGAGGCGAAGTGGGTTTTTCAAGTTGCAAAGAAAAAAATACACGGGCCGAGCCACTTCAAGTTTGAATCACACAACATGCCACATAATGCAGCAAGATATAGCCCTGTTGAACTCATTATGGGAAGAAAATTGGTAACCACACTGGCCATAATTAGGGAAATTCTAAACTCACAGTGGCTTGATCACAATTCGGTCAAAGTTAATGATACGCCGACAAAAGAGAACAATACCTATATCATGTCAGGGCAAGCAAACCATTATTGCTTCTGGAGCCTGGAGAAGCAGTGCAAATGAAAACATCACATAACAAATGTGGAGTGAGCCAGTCACTGTGACCCAACAAGTTAACACACCCTATTCATATATTGCCAAAACGCCCACTGAAATGCACATGTGAAATAGGAACTATATGCAACAGACACATAGCTGGAACCAGGATGCTGCACAAGCTGACATCTCACCTGAGTTTCTATCATGACTTGGAAGTGGATGAACAAATTGTGAATAATAACCCAGCTTTGCATGGGATTGATATCATGGAGCCCGACAGCTACATTGATTGTAAAAGAGAACCACCTTACCAGATGAACACTGGTGAATTTCAGTCAAGTAGATCGAAAGACTGTCATAGCCTACCTGTAAGTTCATGTACTGGCGACCTCTGACCTTCAGCCTAGTTTAGTGTTACAGGAAGGATAATATGACCGATCGTTATAGACTTAAAGTCAAACAGAAATTTATGGTTAAAAAGAAAAGGTTAGTTTTGAACATTATAGATACATTAGTCACAAGTTCCGATTAAAGTTTATAAACTGTTACAATGACCATATACACTCGTAGTGCATTTCCCTGTGATAGTCAAAGATCAAGTGACTGTCTATTTCATGGTGCTAGAACTGAGGGGGGGGGGTGATGTTACTGTCAAATGAGTATGCATAAAAAACATGCTAAGTAATGCCACGTTGATGAATGTACAAAGGGGGGCGAACATAAAAAAAGATTGTGAGGAAGACAACATAATGGCGACATGTGCATAGTTGTCATTGCCAAAAGCAAAACCTAGAATTTTGCCCAGTTAAACATTACATACAATAGGGCATGATTGCACCTTTTACGGCAATATGATGATTATGGGACATTTAAACGAGAGCTGTCCTGAATATGGAACATTTTAACTAGCATTTATAGACACGCACCTGTAAAAAAATAAGTCAAATTCTGTGTATGGTTTTGGTGAAGAGACAGAACCTACATCAAGTTTGCAAAAGTTTGAGAAAGATGTTTTGAACTACTTAATTAAATAAGCATCAAAAGTATACACATGGTATGATATGAAAACCAACAAAAAGATAGAGCATTATTTCCCTAAGCTTTCCAAGGCATCAAACTGGTGAACTTTTTTCAGCTCAAAGAATGACACATCTGTATTCATAGCTGAAATTAGCGATATCAAAATATGTTAAATGTCATTGAACTACATTACGTAACACTTACATCATCATATATGCACAGCCCATGTTCAGCTAAGTTAGCTCATGAAGTTTTAAAACGTATAAGGGCTGGTGTGCGTCTATGATATGTACACCTCCGCTTCGAAGAAAAAAAGTTAAGTTCAATGTCTCTTTTCCCTATCCAAGCGCAACAGTTTTTAAGGCCAATCCCTGATCACTGCACAAACACTTTCAACTAGCTTTGTTTTTTACTTTCTCATAATATCTTGATCAATATGTCCATCCAATATAGCATTTTCTCAAAATTAACATGCTTAACAAATCTTTGATAAAATTGGAAAAAAATTAATGGATGAAGCTAGTCAGAAGCCCTCATCTATTAACTAAAGTGTTATCTCATTTTTTATATTATAGGAATTAGCTTGAATTACTGGGTGCTGCTTGAAGTCCAGGTCAAGTCCTATCCCTGCAGCCAAGACCAGCAAGGAGAAATGGGGGTGAAAGCAACCATGTGAAATGGCTTTTAGCCGGATATCTTTAGCTGAAGTGAACACAGCATGTGCTGTGGCCCTAATTGAACAACCTGTGATCACGCAAGTAATAATTCCTGGCCGGTTGCACTGTTGACCTGTATCCGTGTGATTGCAGGCTACATTGCAAGGACATGTACACAGAGCAAATGGACAGACATTTTTTCCAAGTATTATCCAGCACAAATGCATTATCTACTGTACAAACACACTGCAATTAAAGAAGACTTATCCCATTGGCAACTTACACAATCTATCTATGTGCACTGATATACTCACCTTTTGTCAAATGACTTGATACGAAAAACACTTCAAACAGCCAAATCCCACAGCCAATATATACTAGACACATTAGAAGGACAAGTGATCCATCATTCCAGTGGCAACTGCCTGAAAAATGTTTGAAGCATATATTAAGTCATGCAATGCATCATATTTTTAATCTTAAAAAAAAATTGAGGATCTTCTCAGCATAATCTTTTGTCTAGTATTATTGGGGTTACAATTATGGAATGTTTTGGCAATTTGTTTTTGCAAGTGTACTTGTATTGTGCCATTAGCATGTCAAAGGCGTCATACAAGTAAATTATAATATTCATATCTACTCTGACCAAAGACAACAAACTTTGGCATCTTTTTCAAAATAACTAGGAATATTTGAATGTAAATTCAAGGCACAACAAGTTGTCTGGTATAACCGTTGTACCTATGAACCTGCAGTACAGTGTACAATTTCTAAGACCCAAAAACTACTAAATGAAAAGGCAAAACAAAACTAACAAAAACAAAACAAACAAAAACCAAACAAAAAACAAACAAAAAAAAAAACAAAAAACAAAAAACAAAAAAAAAAACCCACAAAAGGCAGACAAAAAGCAATGAAAAAGCACCACTCTGTTTATGTGAGCTACCGGCTTAAACCACGTATTTCAATAATATTCACCATTCATATATGTTTCCAGGATGTTTGTACACACTTATATCCAACCAAACATCCATCAGCCTAAGATGATCAGCATCCAGAGTCAAAACAACTAACCCTCCTGGCCTTAAAAGCCAAGCATCCTTATCGGTCTATCATGGGGTAAATATTGGTTTGTGCAGAAAATAGTTGTGTTGCATGTGCTGCTATGTAACATGAACATGATTGCAAGAGAATGCCAGAGCAGTCACACAAAATATGAATGGTCTGGATATGACATAACAGCCAAAAAGGTGAGAAAAGTGTGTATGATATCGGGCTACCTATGTGCTTTATAAGGAGAGACTGTGGTGTGGTCGGACAAGTCACGAAATTGCCTACATTTCCATGATGGGAGGATACAGGTTAGACCTGTGGAATCAGAGATTTGTGCATTGTGTTTAGATGTATGGTAGCACATGACTGCTGCACAGGAGGCAGCAGCATGATAAGGGGGGTGGGGGGTGGTGGCAATCATAGCGACATGAAAAACAGAACCAATCACGTTAAATGGGACTCTAACAGGCCAGAGTTGTGTTGATGAGCTCCTGTCAACTTTTGCTGGATGGCTCCTGCATCATCGTAGGCAACTGTTTCAGCAAGATAAGTCATGCCCCCTACTGCACAAGTCACTATGCAGTATCTCCAGCAGCACAACATCCAATGTTTCCAGGGGTGATCTTATCTCCTGACCTGTCCCCTATTAATGTTGTCAATGCAAATCGCACACACATCTCCTTATACTCATACCCAATGTCGGGAAGAGGTGGAGGGGGGCGGGGGGATGGAGGTTGGTTTTTTTATGCGTTTCTTTTGTTATACTTTTTTCATTTTGTTTGTTTGTTTGTTTTTTTATTTTTATTTTTATTTTTTTTTTTTTTGTTTGTTTGTTTGTTTGTTTGTTTTTTTTTGGGGGGGGGTGCGATGGGGGAATGGGCAGGAGTATATTTCATCAAATTTAAAAGTGTTTTAGCATGCAACACATGACATTATGGTAAACGATATTAATAGTCAGGGGGTCCTGGGGCTGAAACCGGATCTGGCGGATCAAGTCTTTTTCTTTGCAGATTCTGGTAGCCCAGGTAGTTCCATTCAAGAATCCAGTTGATGGCCATGCGTCATTGTTGAGCATTTTGGGGAACATGCAAATTAAGACGGCCATTACTTCAATTCAATTTATTTGCAAGATCTCAAGAAGTAAGCATGCTTGCAAGATGAAATTTGTGTCTATACCAATGTTTTCATGGTCAAAGAATCAGATGAGACCACTTTTGAAGAGTTGTAGAGATTACATAATGCAGAATTTGATATGGCCGCCTGGCAAGGTATGTAGACTCATCAAAGTTCAGTTTTTACTTCACTTACTTCCAAATTACAGGTCTTCTGTGAAGATATGTTATCTCTCTAGTCATTGTAGGGTACTTATGTGCCATCTTTAAGAAATAAGCTCCTTTATGACCTGAAAACGCACCACTTTAGGGGCCATGTCACTTGCCACGCTTAACGGCATTTGACGTGGGGGGGGGGGGGTCATCACCAATTTTCGTTAATTTGCTCAAAGCGTGACCAACAATACGACAGTGAGAAAAAAAAAGAAAACAAAGCGAGTTCCACGTTGCTATCTACACACAGAATACAGACGTTGCCACATTACCATTACTTTGTAGTCCTAATGCTACTGGTCCATTTATAGATTCTGTTCAACTGAGCTTTTATATCATTGACTTTGACATTGATATATGCCAACTATGTCTTTGAACCTGAACAGGATCTGTAAACCTGCACTTTTGAGAAAACAATTTGAATAAATGTTGCAAAGAGGTTTTTAGACAATAACTAAACCCTGGACAACAGCTTTCCTTGGTGCACTCTGAGCATTAAGTATCCTGAGTGTGCTCAGGAAAGCTATTGATCAATATATAAAATGACGATTTACGGGTTAAAAACAACGAAATCTTCAGAAACACACCTTTAAAAGTATTTCCACTTTTTATTTGTTGTATTCTAGCTGCAGTGTATGGCTGTCGACTCGCGCATTTTATGCATTACAGACGCCTAAACACAAGCTAGGATTTCAAAGATGCGTGTAGGTGTATTTACACCTGGCTGTAAATGATCAGTGTAAAAATGTTAAATAACAAGTGCACAGTGATCCAAAGGATCTAAGGTCCCCGCCACAATATACAGAAGTCGAGTCATGATACACAAGGGAAAATCTGTTGCGTGTCACAGAAGATCACTTTTGACGTTAAGCGGAGGGGTGTGGTGGGGGTGGAGGGTCGAAAGGTCTGACGTCAAATGCCCTTAAGTGTAACAAGCGAAATGGCCCCTTAAGGTGGTTGGTCTGAAGCCGCACCTTTGAATAACTTCTAATCACTTTTTCATATTTTTGGATAGGCTGATACTTAAACTATATGCTCCATAAAACTCAGATGTGTGAACATAAAATTTATATGAGATAATTGATATCAAAACGTTTGTTTACAATGAAAGTTTAAACAGTACCGGACACATGGCTTTGTTTGCATGGGCATGATTATGAACCATGCCATTATTTTCACTGACATTAGTCCATGACCGCTGGAAACCAACTGAGCTATTGACAAGAGTCACTCACAGGAAACCATTAGCCGTGGAGAGAAGAATTGGCCAGTTCAGACTAATCACTACCATTGTTCTGATTACTTTGAAATTCTCTACTGATGTAAAAACAAATTAGCACAATGTACTTACGGGATCCCCAAATATGAAAAGCCGCATATGAACCCACACATAAACAAGCCAAGTGTGGTGTTCCGTGGTTAAAAAAAGTCGAGATTTAAGCTACAAAATATACTTTTGTTTAATGACAACATCATAGAGATTAAGCTACAGGTTTGTTTCACACAATAATTACAACACAGGACAGAAGAAATGAGTATGTATCATATTACAGCCATAAATGCGTAAGAATTGGCAATTTTTTTCTGTCAATCCGATTTTCTCGGAACTTTTTTTTTTGCTCAACCTCTGCAATTTGTATCTCGCTTCACAAATGTACAAATTGCCCTATCACATTAAAATCAACGGACATTAAAAGAAAAATATATCCAGGAACGGTTCCCAGGATTTTTTTTTTTCTGACAGCCCCTTCCGTGACTTTTGGAGCAATTTATAGAAGGAAAATGAACAGCCTGTCAGGACTAAATTAAAAATTTTATAACTTTTTATTTGTGCTATTTCAGGACTAACCATTAAATTCGATCGTGGACATGGATATATATATTTTAATTACTTCTGATTTCAACTGAAAAAAAGAACAATTTTGTGTGACTTCTGTGCGAAAAATGTGAAAATCCTACCGTGTCAAAAACAAGGCTATAAAATCTCAAAAAATTCCAATCCTGCAAAATAAAAAAAAACTCTATGGATTGTAGTAATCATATAGGTTTAATGTGCTTGTGAAGAAATTAAATGTGTAACTGCGATCCCAAGTTGTCAGTCTCACTGTGCACTAGCTTCACAGCTTCAACCTTAAGTCAACAGTCCAATTCATTTACGTAACTGATTGGGAATATTCTGCAGCTAAACAACTGGTTTACCGCATTAATACCAGATGGAAGCACTGTCTCACAAAACATGGGCGCATCCATGATTCTAACACTTTCAGTTTCAATTTATTTATTTATTTATTAATTTTTTTTTAAGAAATAACAGAGCCACAAGTGTAGTCCACGGCTTATCATAGACCACACTTGTTGCTCTATATTAATCAACAGCTTTCCTGAGCACACTCAGGATGATGAATGCTCAGAGGACACCAAGGAAAGCTGTTGATTAGGGTTCAATTATTCTCTTATAGCCTCTTTGCAACATTCAATCAAATTATCCGCTCAAAGTGCAGGATAAGAGACCCTGTTCAGGTTCAAAGACAAAGTTGGTAAATATATAAGAAAGTTAATGATATAAAAGCTCATTTCTGAATTTTGTGTGCAAATTAGGAGATGATTCTCCCCCCCCCCCCCCAACATCAAATGTTGTTAAGTGTGACGAGTGACATAGATCCTAAGGTGGTGCGTTTTCAGGTCATAAAGGGGCTATTTTCTTAAAGATGGCACATTAGTACCCTACAATGACTAGAGAGATAACATTCCTTCACAGCAAACCTGTAATTTGAAGGCAAATGAAGTAAAAACTGTACTTTGATGAGTCTGCATACCTTGCCAGGCGGCCATATCAAATTTTGCATTATGTAATCACTACAACTCTTCAAAAGTTGTCTTATTTGATTCTTTGACCGTGAAAACATAGGTATAGACACAAATTTCATCTTGCTAGCATGCTTACTTCTTAAGATATTGCTAATAAAACTGAATTTAAGTAATGGCTGCTTAATTTGCATAGTCCACAAAATGCTCAGCAATCATGCAAAGTCATCAACTAGAGTCTCGAATGGGACAACCTGGGCTACATGAATCTGCAAAGAAAAAAACCTTATCCGCCAGATCCAGGTTCACCCCAAAATGGGCTTTTGCCCCCCCCCCCCCACTATAAGCTGAAAAATAATTTATCAGACCTTTTATTTATCATCAATAATTTCCCTTTTTTATTGTTTTACTTCCACTGACTGTCAATATGCCGATTTGTCAATGTGTGTTATAAACAAATCTATGTTTGACGAAAACTGGTTAAGACATTTTAAGTCATTTTAAATAACTCGTATTACAAGCATAGATTCCAACATGCTCTTGCATATATGATAAACAATGTTTGTTGCAATTGGCTCTCTTTACCTTGCCTATTTTGCAAAGCACCTGGTTAATAGTCAACTGCCTTACCAGCTATGTAGTTCCAGACGATAGCTGCCAGATAAGCCCCTGTGATGATTATATCCAAAACACTGTTGCACATCATTGGTACAGTTACTGGTGATCTGCATACTGTGTGGCGTTTGAGCTTCATTGCATTTCCTGCGATAATAACAGGTCATCAAGATTTGAGTTCTCGTCATAACACAAGAGTTGCCAAAAAGGTATGAAAATGGAAACAGTGTCAGTATACAACTGTTAGTAGACTTGTTAAGAGAAAAAAGGGGTGATCACTGCATTTTATAGTGCAAAAGCCACATTTGACAAACGTATTTCCTGGAGCAAAATGAAAAAAAAAATATTCAATGAGACCCTCTGTCTCCATATTTTGCACCCAGTAAATGGATAAGCACGATTTAATTGTGGGTGGAACAATTAAAAAGACATAGCTCCATCAGCGTGAGTCTCGTCAAGTGTGTGTAAAATTCTGTTAACAGTTTTATTTTTGGACAGATGTACCTGTATACACATCAAAATGTAATATTTTACTTTATATCTGACAAGAGCCATATGTTGCTGGTATTGTTAGCTATTATTATAAGCATTGCAATAAAATAGCGCTTCGCTATGGATATATTCCAGGTAAAATGCCATAACATGACTATAATGTTATACAGACAGGATTTGTCCAGTGTATCCACTGAAAAATAGACTTTCTTTGTCACTGATTTGTGTTAATGTGATGTGAAATACCCAGTTCCAGGTCTCATGATTGTATCAATTGTGGCTGTGTTACACATTATTAGTATCCATCAATTTATGCCATCCAGCTTTTCTTTGATCTATAACTTACAAGTCACCGCATATTTCATATGCAGAGCCAAAAATTAGTTTTTGTTGGAATCATACATTGCAGGAGTTTACATGATATCATGGAATTGCCATATGAATAAAGTGCAGATGAGTAACAGAGTCAAGTTCTTTTTCTTTGCACTGGAAATGACTTTCTTTCACCGATGCAATATCAGAATCTCCCCCTGAATTTGTAAAAATTGTATAATACATTTTCTAGCTTATCTATACCTGAAGGATAGAAAATATCCAACTGCCACCTTGGTTTAGAAGGTTAAAATGACCACCAATTGTCCAAATACACGCCCCCCCTAAAAAAATGGATATTTGACACTCAAATTGCTCAGTTGCGACAACACACACATTTCTATCTATGCTATAGTTAGCAACTCATGCACCGTTTTTCTTGAGATGCTAATTAGCATAACTTATACTAATTAGATGCCCCTAAGCACAGATACAAAGTGTCGCTTTGAATTTTTCTTTTTTTTTTTTATTAATTTTTTCAGCTTGCCCCCAAGGAACACCTGTGCCAAGTGGGACCTTTGCACTATCAAAAGCAGCATATACTCTCTTAAGTCTACTATGTGGTTCTACCAACAAAAGAAATTTATGGACAATGAAAGGTGTAAATATCAATGCCGCATACAAGGTTACCTTAAACATAGATTTTACTCCGTATTTGGCGTTACCATACTGCAGTACCAACATTATATGCATACTTACCTTCCAAAAATAGCACTCAGTCTGTGACCTTAATTACCAGTTTAAGATACAAGGTAACTTGTCCGTACGATCACGCAGTATTTTTGTTTTAATAGGCCTATGTATAATTGCCAGTTTGTAGAGAGGGTAACACACAGTAATGTTACCCAGGGTCTTACGTAAATTACGAATGCTGGCTGCAAGGGAACCTGGATTAATGTCACTCAGTTTTTTCGTTTGAGTGCAATTTAAGACGCAATGGTACGTTACAGTAATGCCCATTAGTGTTTGCCTTTAGGTATCGATATTGGATGTTACATATTTTTAGTTTTAATATTTATAAGTGGGAATGTCAGACGGCCGGCTAACTTGGTGTGTATGTTATTCACTGGTTGAATTTTAGCTCGAATGTTATATGCCTTGTCTTACAATAAAGTCACTCAATGCGTGGTTTTACGTGTCAAGAGAAATGTCATCCAGTGTTTGACTATAAGCACAATGTTGGTGCGTGGCAACTGCAGTTACGTCACTACACTTCGGGCTGTACGAAGGAGTTTTCATTTAATGAGTGTCCTAATTGACAGGTAACCGTGCGTACTTACAGTAAAAACGCAGGGGTCACCTTTCAACTATGGCACTCATTAAATGAAAGCTGCTTACTGTAACATCACGGTATGTTTGGGTTAAACTGCTGATTTGGATGCTAATGTTAGATGCAAAGTTTCTTTTCAATTTTATATCCAATGTTACCTTACAGTCATGTAACTCAGTATTCCACTTTGTATGCAGCCTGCATGCTACTTAAAGTTACCCTACTAAAATGTCACTGATGACAAACTAGGACTGATAACCTACTACCCTTTCTTCTTATATATCACTTAAGTTAGTTTGTATTTTTATGAGTAATAAAGCATTGATTGATTTATCCTAAAAACACAACTGACCGTTTGAAATTTGACCAAAGCTGCAAGGGTTTGATCTGTATTTTCACTAAAATCAAATGTAGCACATCATATATAACAACAGTCGAGAACAGTGGTGATGGTGATTTTTATTGCTTTTGCACAATGTGTGATGGTAGAGAAGAAACATTCCTACTGTGTATCAGCAAAATAAATGTAAAACTAGTTATGTATATGTATTCGCGGGGAAGAACTTTTAATGTTTTTCAGCGAAACAGAATATAAAACAGAAGACCAGAGTCGATACCCAAACTAATTTTTAAAAAAATACTTGCTATTTACAGAGTGACGGAACTAATCATCAACATGCAGCACATCCTGGGAAGAATGTGACAATGAAAACGTGTATTTTCTGAGCGTCATATATTAGAAAACCATGCTTACAAACAGAAAACGTACAGTCAAATGTAGTTTCCTGCGTGACGTCACATGACCTAAGGCATTAGAACTAGTTACACTGAAACAGTTACCTGGATCCGTGGGCTGAGACAGAAGAGTCAATGTCTCTGGAACATCTTGATTCGACTGTTCACGTCCCATTTCCCTATAGAGTTGCACCAGCATAACAACGGACGGGCCCAGTACAAACATAATAGCTATGTAGACAACTGCACAGAAAGAAAAAATTGTAGACAATGTAATTTGAATTTACGTACTTTGTCATATTGCCCAGGATATTTCTTTCCATAAAATCATTAGGCATGGTTGTACTGTTGTACAGGAGAGTTACCTTGAATGCGCATACTGGAGTGGTCCTATGGTTTTGGAATAATATCAAGGTTATCTTTGTTATGTACCATCATTAATATTTGTAATATCGGTCTTTACTCATACAGTACAGGTGTCATATTTTGAATGGGAAGTAACAGCATCCAATATTACCAGAACATCAGCAGATATGTCAGTTTGACCTTTGGAAGTCATTTAAAGTCCAAACGATCAAAACCAAAAGAAACCGTATAAATACTTTTTCATTGGGGCTCAACTGTACCCATCGGCTGTAGATCCACCATTAGCAAGATATACGCCAATGAACCAGTAAAGGCCTTCAATGGCACTCAAAGTCCACAATAACAACACTAAAACAAGAGGACTGTGACAGTCCTGTGCTCAGCTGACTAATTTACCCTATGACCTTGGAAATGAGGTCATGGTCACTGACCTATTCTGAATCTAACCTTCATAAAGGGCCATCCCCATGTGCAAGATCAAAGTCACAGTACAAATACTTCTCAGGTTATCACGCGACCAGTAAAATCCATGTTCGTGGCCCTGTGACCTTGAAAATGAGGTCAAGGTCACTAATATACAGTATCAATCTTTCCTAAATAGAGGACCACCAACAAATTCAACATCAAGGTCCTACCTTCCACAGTTTTCAAGTTACAAAAACAAAAGTGAAAGTTATGTAGGTGTCTGGGTCCCAGTGACCTTGGGAATGAGGTTAAGGTCATCCATGTATTGTCTAAGTCTGGCCTTTGCTCAGGACAACCATCATGTTCAACATCAAGTTCCAAGTTCAAATAGCTCTCAACTTGTCAGGTGAACAGTAAAATTTGAGCAAGTGGCCCTATGACCTTGGGAATGAGGTCAAGGTCACTTGTCTACTTTGTATGTCTGGCCCTTATTAAGGACAACTATCATGTGCAATATGAATGCCCTACCCTTAATAGTTCTCAAGTTACCCTATAAACAGTGAATTTTATGCACCTTGCCTTGTGACTTTGGAAATGATGTCAAGGTCACTCACTTACTTAACATGTATCACCCTCATACCCAGAAGTGTCCCGATGCAATTTCAAAGCAATTGACTAGGTATATACAAGGATAAAGACTTTTGAAGATTTTGCAAAAAATGAACAAAAAAATCATTTAAAAAATCCAAAAATCGTTGGACTGTGACCATTTGAACAAACTTAGATACCCACCCAAGGAACACCCCCACTAAGTTTGAAGTGAATCTAGCTGATGGTTTCGCAGAAGAAGTCAAAAGTTGTCAATTAGCATTGCAAACCCTAATGACCTTGCAATCCTCATTCACCTGCATGGTAATCAATAGGCATGTAAAATCAACAAGAAAAATTCCGAAAAAAAAAACAAAAATCACTGGACCGTAAACATTTGAATTAACTTGGTAGAAATCTACCCAACACACATCTACACCAAGTTTGAAGTGAATCTGGTTAACAGTTTTCAGATGAGGTTGAAAATATAAACTATCATTGCAATTCCCATTGACTTACATATTAAACAATAGCAATGTCTGCATTGACCAACAAGTACCCGAATTGAAAAATTCGTTGAAAATCTGGAATCCACAGCAGTGCCACCTGGTGAACAACTTTGTGTGACCCCTCCCCAAGGTCCCCAGAAGTGTCCCTATTCAATTTCAAAGCAATTGGCAACGTGGTTTCGGAGAAGATTTTTCAAAATTTCTACCAAAAATGAACAAAATAATTCATTAAAAATCCAAAAATCACTGGACCATGACCATTTGAATGAACTTGGTAGAGACCCATTCAAGACACATCCCCATCAAGTTTGAAGTGAATGAGAACAAGTGCGGATGGACGGTTATGGTGCCGGAAATAAGGTCTGCACAAGATATAGTCAAGTTGAAATTGTAAGGTCAAACAAACCTATAGTAAGAAGTGTCCGCCCGCCAAATTGGTACTTGTAGATTTTAAGGTATAGGAAATATATTCCTGACAAGTTGTAACTTAATGGATTTTAAAGGTCATTCAAGGTTAAAAGGAGCCGATTTTGATGTGCGACACACCCTCATCCCATGAAGTGCGCACATACCAAATTGGGCAGCTGTGGGTGTTATAGGATATAGAATATATTGGCCAGAGAACCTGAACTACCTTTATGGCACTCAGAGGTTAGGATCAGAGTAACCCAGTTTTGGTATGCACCACATGCCTATCCTATGACGGGTCAATACACCAAATTGTGTGGCTATAGGGGTTAAGGCAGAGGATATATGGCGCAGACAAGCTTAAACTTTATGGAGTCAAACATCGATATTAAGGCCAAAGTTACAGTGACATGGGTGTACAATTCACTCCCTTCATATGAAATGTCCACACAAAAACTTTAGTAGCAAGAGGTGTTACATCATACCCCAGTCCAAGATAAGTCGAAAATCAATGGAGCATAACCATTTCAACAAACTCAGAGGAGCCCCACTTTCGGCACCTTCCAAACAATTTTAAGTGAATGTGGATAAAAGTTTTGGAGACCGGTCAAAAATGTGAATTACCTTTACAAATTCATTGAGTTACACAGTAATCAATAGAATATTGCATGCATCCACTGACACGTGTCCGAGTTAAAGCATAAATCAATAAATATCAGGAATCTGTACTATTACAACCCAGTTAATAATATATTTTAATTTGATTTATGGTTGTGAAGAGCAAACCACAAATAGCAAAAACATACAAATTCATAAAAGTAGAAAAGCGCCACCTGTTTAGTAAATTAACGTCTAGGGATCTTCAGAACTATTCTGGTGCAATTCTATAAGCATTAACTAATCAGGTGTTGAGATGTTTTTTAGCTTTTGTCAAAAATGAAGCAAGTTTTGTAAAAATATAAACAGGACGATTCAAACAACCTGAGAAAAACTACTCCAGGCACCTTTCTACCTGATTTGATGTGAATCTAGTTATGGAGCAGAACAAATGTCAATTGTGGACCACAGACGAAGCTACACCACAAAACATCAGCTGACTGACAGCGGAGGAACAAATCCATGGGGTATAATCAATTATACCACTTGGGTAGAGGCAGGCCAAAGGTATACCCAACCATGTTTGAAGTGGATCTGGCTCTCAGTTTTGGAGAAAATAAAATTGTGAACCGTGGAATAACAGGTGGACAGACACATAATGGGCAGACGACACATGGATCCAGGACCACTCTATCAACTCAGCTGAATGATTAGTCAGCTGACCTAAAAATCGATGTGACAATTTCTCTTTTTTTCTGTATACCAAATGTCGACTCTACTTCCTTTTGCACAATGGATGAAAACATAGTCTACGGGGTTAAGGACCAGATGAACTCTCCACTGTCTATTGGACTGAAAGCAAAAAACTTGACTGTATGTGATATTTGTCTGAGCCTCTTTTATGGTGAACATGGCAGTCACGTTAAAACTACTATTTGATTTCAAGGTATGATTTGTATTGAAAAACTTACCGCTGCTAAACAGACATGTCCATTGCACTTTTCTATGACTGACTACAAATAAGCAGATGGAATTCAGCACAAGACGAACAAGGAGGTATATGGACACGATGGAAGGTACCACTCCTCTTGTCGAAAATACCTGGAAAGGTCCTGCAACCAACAAAGTCACTCAAGAGTAACATTATTGAAGAACAAGTAAAACTAGGCAAAATTAATAACCCTCCGCTTAAATAATTTAATGGTGTACCCATACTTTTTTAGGTAATTTAAAGATACGCACATGTGTGTGTAGCATAATCCTTTGATTACATCATGTGTAAAGATGAGCAGAGTTGGAGCCCATGCTTGACTGCACATGGGCTGAATGTGACACAAAGTCAAAAAGTGCACTTCGCAGAAAGGATCATGAATGGTCTTTCTTGTCCCTCTTAGGAGCCTCCTGACCATTCATTTTTCTCACCATACCTGTGTAATGTGGCCAGAAACTGTGCCAATCATGGGTATAAAGTTTTTTTCTGTCAGTTATGGATTCGCCATCACTGGTCAAACTGTGAACATCACCATGCCAAGGCTATCCAAAATGGACAGGGCAAGAGCCATAGGTCGCATTGAAGCCGGTGAAAGTTGCAGAGCTGTCGCACGGGCAATGGGTGTGAACCACAAATTCATCAATGGGTTGTTGAGAAAATACCGAAACACAGATGATGTTGCAGATTTACCACGCCCGGGAAGGCCAAAGCTGACCACAAGGCAACAAGACCGTTTCATCGTCAATGCAGCACTGAGGAGTAGGAGCCGCACAGGTCCTGATATTCAGAGCTAGCTGGAGAGAGCCAATCCTCATCAAAGACGCATGTCCACCCAGACTGTTTGTAACAGACTGCATGCTGCTGATTTAAGGTCCTGGGGCATGGTGAAAAAGCCGCTTCTTACCCCACGTCACCAGGTTGCTCGGTTGCAGTGGACAAGAGAACATGTCCGTACAACACATGCAGGATGGAGCAATGTTCTCTTCACTGAAGGGTGTCACTTTTCCCTCCACAGAAGTGATGGACGTGTTCATGCATGGAGACGGCGAGGGGAGAGACACGCTGCTTGTTGTGTTCAGCCCTCAATTGCATATGGAGGGGGCAGCATCGTGGTCTGTGCGGGCATCTCTGCTAATGGCAAGACAGACCTCGTCATCATGGAAGGAACAATGACAAGCAGATGGTACATAACGGATGTCCTGGAACCCCATGTTATTCCATATGCAGGTGCCATTGGAGACAACTTCATGCTGATGCACGACAATGCCAGGCCACATGTTTCAGCTGTGGTTCGTGATTACCTGGATAGGGAGAGTGTTGAGGTGATGGAATGGCTAGCATGCTCACCTGACCTCAACCTGATTGAGCACCTGTGGAGCCAAATGAAAAGAAATGTGTACCAGAAGATGGGTCCTAACTCACACTTGGCAGATCTACGGCGTCATCTTCTGGAGGAGTGGACAGTATACCTCAGCACTTGTGAGAAAGCTCGTCTACAGCATGCGAAAACGCTGCCAACAGTGCATTGACAACCATGGTGGCTACACATCCTATTGAATGGACCTTTAAATGTGCTTTATGTGACACAGTTATGAGTCAATTTCTGCTCTATTGAACTCAGAAAATGCCTTAACTTTAAGTATAGCCTGTGATAACTTTTGATGCAACCAAGCACCATCTGTCATAACTTATGATGGGACTCTGCACTCAGTTCATATGCATGTCTGAGCGCTCTACAGGTACTCTTGCGAACTTGTGATTCAGACTTTGTCTGCTTATTGACGCTGTGCAATGAAGCGTAACTTCATTTGATCAGAATTTTCCCTACAGATCTACTCTAAAGTGTATACAGAATAAAAGAAACATTGAAAATATTCAAAATATGTGTGTGGTTTTTTTTTTATATAAGAATTGCTTTTAGTGGAGGGTTATTAATTTTGCCTAGTTTATATCATATTGATATCAACACTTCCAGGATTTCTCGATTTACAGATTTGCCTGCAAAATGAGCACATTTGGGTTATATGTGTTAACATATCTGATATTTGCCCTGAAAATATAGTTGCATCCCCACGCATCACCGCTATCTCTCCGGTTGATGTCTATTCATGCATTAATAATTTGATAGTTTTTGTGACCTGATCTTTGGACAATCTGATTTCATGTCAGACATCATTAGTGAGATTTGGGAAGAAAGTTATAAGTATGGGTAATGTCTTTTCTAAATTATTTGAATGAAACAGGCCCATTTTGTGGCAAAAAAGTGCACAAGCTCCAACATACTCTCACAATCTTGTCTGGCCTTCTTCAACAAAGTAATCACCATTGCGCAGAGGGTTTCTCCCCAAAACATTTATTTAATACATGCGGTATTCATCAGGTCTGTGTGCGGACACAGACATTATTCTCTCTGTCTTTTTTTCCTTCCTCCTTCCTGTTTTCGTCCCACCCTTCCTTCCTACCTTCCTTTCTTTTTGTGTCGCCTAACACCACCTGAGAACTTTTACATACCATTCCAAATAGTTAAAAAATAAAAACAAAAAGTACAAATAAGAGCCACTTAAAATTAAAATACATTACCAAAGTTGTAGAATAAAAATTTCTAATAATTATGGACACTCTAAAATTTGAAAGTTAAATATCTTCAATATTATAGACAGATCTACCACTGAGACTTCAGTCAGTACATTTGCACTGTAGGCACATTCAAAGAACGATCGCAAGAAGTTGTGAATTTAAATAAATGAAGATTATAAACACATTAGAATTTTAGAATGGAATATCTTCAAACGTATAGCAGACGTGCTATCCAACTTCAGGTAATAGTTTGTGCTGTAGGTGCATCCAATAAATCAGAAACAAAAAGGTTTAGAATTTTAATTTGTGGTCATTGGGAGCACATGGATGTTTCATATCGTAAGATTTTTTTTAAAATTATTTTTATGTTTTTATTTCTTTTCGCATGGAGGTAGCATTTCAAATTCAGTTCATGATATTGTGCAGTTGGTGCATGAAATTACCTAAATGCAAAAGTTGTACCAATTTAATTTTTTGCTGATTTGGGACAGTTAAAACTTTTAAGCTGAACTTCTTGATAGCCGATAATCAGTCTCCCAGCAATCCACCCTTTGCCGAATGTTCTATTTTGAGCCACATCATGATTGATGCACCTGAACTGAGAAAAATCCATTTTGGGGTCATCTGTTGACAAAATGATTGTTGCTACCTAATGGCACAGCAAAGTACAACTAAAAGTCGGAAAGTGTAGCAAACCACATCCTACCGATGTTCTAATTGATATTCCAGAATCATATGGCACTTCCCTGTAACTTGCAGTACATTTATTTTGTATAACTAATATGTTTCCAAAAACGACCAGAATAATATCTGCTGCCTAAACTCATCAAAGCTGCAGGACAGCCAATCACATTACATAACCATTGAGTATAGTGCATATGGTTTTTAATGCCATTGGCAGGATTCGAACATTTAAATCAAGTGTACATTCACATTTGTTAGAGATAAAACAAAATGTCCACATACAGAGTAGCCTTTCCTAGGAAAAAATGTAATCACGGACCAGCTGCCATAAACCATATAATACCGGGTTCTGTGGTGCTGTATTTTGCATTTGGTTTTCTCTACATTGTGAGGCCGCGTGGCGTTGTTGACCACGTTTGGGCTTGCCCCATAGATGGATGCATCCATATATAGTGGCACCAGCTATATTTGGCCATCTCTTCAATGCAGTAAAAGTTACCATACACAGCAGGTGGCCTTTACCGCAAGTAAACCTGACTCATCTGTTCAGAAAATGTGACCACAACAACTGATCCGGCTGTTCACAGCAGTAGCCATATATAGTAAGTGCACCAGTGTATTATTCCAGTGTTGCATCTTAACATCATTGCCAGGCTTGATATTTTCCAGTCAATTCCATCAATTGGTACTATTTGAAAGTTTCGATTTCCCGTAATACTAAAGCAGGTAGAAAAGATTGTTAACTTTATAAATGTGTTTCTTCCTGTGTTTTTGCTGATGAACATATAACCCAAAGAATCTGAGGACTTGCTGCTTAGTTTATAAAAATACAGGAAATACATATAATGGAAAGGCACCATGGCATCTGTAGAAACTATTGACGTTCCACAGCCAGCTTTGAGAGCAGCTGCAAATAGGATACGGTGTTCGCTGCCATGAGGATAATTGACAAATGGTATTTCAACCTATTCTTGTTCTCAAGATCTGTTTAAAATAAACAGAGCGACATGTACTAATCGTAAGCATTTGGAAGTTACACTTTTCATATTTGACTAAACATTGGAGGCATAAATTTATCATGTACATTATAGCCGCCAACATGATGCGAGTGAGAAATGGGATCACAATTACTATCCAAATATGCACACTTTTCACACACAGATTTGCTTTCAAGCATATATTTTGTTTCCTAGTTTTCATTTTGGTTTCTCGTTGATGTTGACATTGCAATTGGCCGCAAGAAAGAATGGGGTTCCCGATGGGCCCTATGTACATAATTACTCTGTCACTCTTGTAGATGTCCAGGTCACAAGGTTAAAAATGTTGCATATTTCAGGTCGTAGACCACTTAGTTTTTTCGCACAGCTAGGCAACTTCAATACCTATTTCTGTGGCACCACAATCAGGAAATATTACTCTGCACATTGTGCATGTATAAATTTAACCACAGGACACACTTACTATTTTCTTTCTTAAATTATACATTTACTGTTTAATAATGTAGTCTATACATTCAAAATCCTGTATAAAAATGTATAAATAAAATCATATGTGTTAGCTTGGTAGATTTTATTGTGTTGTTTGTTGTCCTTCTGAAATATTTGATAAATACCTATTTGGCTATGTTGTGCTGAGAGCTGTGTTCTCCGACTCACATTTACAATGGAGGTAAATTGTGTTTATAATGTTCCAGAAAAAAACACCAATTCCAAAAAAAAATCCAAAAGATTCAAAACTCACTGGAGCGTGACCATATCAAAAAACATGATAGAGACTGGTCCAAGGTACATTGAATCCAAGTTTGAAGTGAATCCAGCTGACAGTTTTGGAGCGGTCAAAAGGAGGAGAACACAGCCTCCTTAAAGCTTAGCCTGACTACCAAGTCAGCTGAGCCAAAATCCCAAAATCTTCAGAGTATGACTATTTTGACAAAGTCGATAAATACCCGTCCAAAATATATTTCCAGCAAAGTTGAAGTCAGTCTGGTTGACGGTTTTGGAGAACTTATAAACCACAAGCAATCAACAAGAATGCATGCGTTGAGCGACAGGTACCCTATTTTTTTTCAAATCGCTAGCAAGAGGGCTGTGCCAAAGCCCATGCTCAGCTGACCTAGTGACTTATCATACCTGTGGCTCTGTGAACGTGGAATAGGATCAACGTCACCAAAGTACTAAGAAAGTCTGACCTTAGTGGAACAACACTAGCATTTGAAACATCAAGGTCCCAGTTCGAGTAGTTCTCAAGTTATAGTGAAGATTAGAAGTCATGTATGTTGCACTATGATCCCAAAAATGAGGCCAAGGGCACTCATGTATGGTGTAAGTGTGACCTTCATAGAGACACATTAACATGTGCAACATCAAGGTCATAACTCACAACAGATTTTAAGTTATCAAGTAAACAGGAAATTTCACGTCGGTGGTCCTGTGACCTTGGGAATGAGGGCAAGGTCCAAAAATTACTGAAGCATGACTACTTGTATAAATTGGGAAGACACTTCTTAAACGTACATCCCTACTTAGTTTTACACCAATCTGGCCAAAACTATTTACGTGATAACCATTACAAGAAATTTGCATGTTAAACTTTCCTATTAAAACTATTTTCAAGATTTTCCAAAATAAAAAATCATAATACAAATCCGTGGAGGCGTACCACTTGCATAAAAAAGGTAGACACTTCTAACATGTAAATCCAAATTCCCTGGAATGTCATCATTCGAACAAACTTGCTAGAGACCCACCCAACGCACATTGCCACCAAGTTTGAAGTCAATCTGATTGACAGTTTCTCAGAGAAGTCCAAAATGTGAATTTGCATTAGAATGTCCATTGACGTGCATAGTAATCAATAGGAAAAGTGCATTTACCGATAAGTACTGGAATGGAAAAAATCGTTCAAAATTTGAAATCCACACCAGTACCAGCTAGTAGACAATCTTGTCCGACTTTTTCACAAGGAACATATCCACCAAGTTACAGCTTATCTCAGTGACGTTTCTGGTGAAGTCAAAAAAAGTAAAAACACACAAAACATAGAAAAATAAAGAAAAATTGCAGTGCCACCAGGTGAACAATTTACAAAGTAGGAGCCTGTAGAAGTCTCCCTGTATGATATAAACGCAATTGGGTCAGTGGTTTTGAAGATTTGTCCCCCCAATATATATATATATATATATATATATATATATATACAAAAATCACAGGAGCATGACCATTTGACCAACCTAGTGGAGACCCACCCAAGATAAATTGGCAACAAGTTTGAAGTCAGTCTTGTCAATGGTTTTGGAGAAGTCGAAAATGCGAATTAGCATTAGAATGTCTAATGACGTACTTGGTAATCAATAGCAAAGGTTCGTTTATCGCTATGTGCTGAATTGAAGAATCGTCAAAAATCAGTAATCCACAGAAGTGCCACCTCGTGAACAGCTTTGTTTAAACCTTTTACAAAGGACATATTCACCAAGTTTCAGCTTAATCTGAGTGACGGTACTAGAGTAACAGTCGAAAATAGCAAAAATGCATAAAAAAAATCCTTAGAATTGAGAAAAAATGCTACCTGGTGAAAAAATAAAGAACCAAAAGTCCCTAGGAGTGTTCTTGTGTGATATCAAAGCAATTGGGTGAACGGTTTCAGGGAAGATATTTTACGATTTGCCCCCCCCCCCCCCCAAAAAAAGACAACACAATTAATAAACAATCCTAAAATCATTGAAGTATATTCATTTGAACATACATAGTAGAGACCTACCCAAGGTACATTACCACCAAGTTTGAGTGAATCTGGCTGAAGGTTTTTGAGAAGAAGTCGAAATAATTAATTATGGCTGGACAGATGAAGGAATCTAAGGCATCACCACCTAACAAACAAATGTATTCACCCCTCCCACAATCTGCACTTCCTTCCAGTTCCAGAAAAAGCGCAAAAAGTAGAAACAAGAGGACTGTGACATCGCTGTGCTCAGCTCTGCTTGAATGCACAAACTGGTGGGGTTCTTTGAATTTCAGAATATGTAGGTCACCTTTGTTAACGACAATATTTACTGTTGCTGAAGTGTGTATAGATTCCCTTCCCAATTTTTATCTAAATTTTACCATTTGTTACAGATTAGAAAATGACAGAACGGGCATATTGTGAACACGTTTGGTTAAGATCAAGTCCATGTGCGTTTCCAATACGTTTGAAACGGATCCAATATAGATTTTGGCAGAAAGTCAAGAAAATTGAAAACACACAACAGTTGAAAAAAATCAAAGCGCCATCTGCTGAGCAAATTAAGGTGTAAGGCGCCATCTGTTGAACAAATTAAGGTGTAAGGGTTTCTTATATTGCCCTATGCAATTTTGAAGAAACTTACTTCCAGCATATGCAGAATATGATTTAATATTTTTGCCAAAAACAAAAAAATTCGTAAACAAATTTGAAAAAGATGACGTGTGTTCATTTGAACAAACCTGGCCCAGACGTAATCCAAGGTGCATCCCCACTAAGTTTAAAGCAAATCTAGCGGACTGTTTTGGATAAGTGATCAAAAATGTGATTTTCCATTGCAGTTACCAATCGTGGATAGAGTAATCAATTGAAATGTATGCATTTACCATTAACAAGTATCCGAATTGAAAAACAAAATCGTTACAAATCAGGTATCCAGCATATTATCACCTAGTGTTAGCTACTGCACAACAATGCTTAAACCTCCCTTAAGCTTTATTTCATGTTTTTTCTCCACTTTCGACTTCTTTTTCAAAACATGGTCCTCAGATTTAGCTGACCTTTGTTGGTAAGTTTCCTGAAGGAGGATTAAACCAACTGCTTTCAGTACTTGGTGATGCTGCGGACCCCTCATTTTTAAAGAAGTCTTCAGTTAGGGCTTTTTTCTGTTACATCATGCATTCCCATTGATAACTATGTAAGCCTATGGGAACAGCAATGGTAATTCACATTTTCAAATTGTTCTCCAAAACAGTTTACCAGATTCACTGAAATACTTGATGGGGATGTATCTTAGATATATCTCTTCTAAATCTACTACAATTGTCAACCTGCGATAATTTTATTGATTTGAAATATTTTACCACATTTTGGGCGTCATTCATGTAGAATCCTAACAAGTCGCCTCCAAAACCATCCAAGCCAATTGGTCGAAAATGCACACAGACACTTCTGGGGACCCCCAATTATGAAATTGTTCAAGCAGCTGCACTGCATTGTTTTACGAATTTTATTGTGTTTTCGCAACGTTTCCCTTATGTCGAGGACTGCCCTTCAGATTCAGCTGAAACATGAAATAAAGCTTAAGGGAGGTTTAAGCATTGAACCAAAAAAAAAGAAAAAAAAACAGAAGTCATTTACAAAATAAAAAAGTCAATGGAGTGTGACCATTCGAACAAAATTTATCAGATACTTGCGCAAGGTAAATGCGCACCAACTTTGGATGTCCCTGGAGGTTTTGGAAAGGTCAGAAATGTAAATTGAGGACACTGGCGGGTGGAAGGACGAACAGACGATGGATGACTGATAAAAAATACCCATTACGTAAGCTGAGCTGACGGACAGGTCAGCTTACCTAAAAATACGCAGCACCATCCTTTCAACAAATTCAGGTCTATGAGCCCCTAAAAGTACCCATTCCACTTTCGATAGCAATTGGCTTGGTCTTTCATGAAAAGTTTAATGTTTTGCCGAAAAATGAACTGAACATTAATAAGAAAGTCGAAAAGCAATGAAGCATTACAAGTTTGGAGTGAATTTATGGGACGGTTTTGGGGACAAAGGCGAATATGTAAATTGTGGATGCATGATGCACAGATGTATGGACGGACCACAGTTGATTGACCATCCTATAAGCTGATTGACTTACACTGAGCTGAGCTAACGTAGACATAGCAGTTTTGCATTTGTATTTGAGGCTACTTACATTGGCCAGTGCTACCACTTTACTTTTTTTCAGCATGATGCTTTACGTCCACAGTTTTACTTTTGTAACACTTTATTTATATTTATGGTTTTTTTTCCCAAAAATACTTTTCTATACTTTTTTTGGACAGATTTTTGAAATTTTGATTCGAATTCGGTTAAATATTAAGGCTAGTGTTTCAAGCATTCTAACAGCCTGTCTGAGTGTTTAGTTAACAGGAATGATGAACCATCTTCCCACTTAGTGACAACCATTGGTGCATGTTTTGGTGTCAGGATCTGGACCATGGTGCAGAGATAGCCAAGGTCCTGGCTCCCATCAGGCACAGCCAAAATGCACTCGTCAGTGTCACGACTCGGCATGGAAGTCTGTTCTTTGAACATAACAAGCAAGTATAGTCATATTTGGGTGATTTTAGCTCAGCTGACGTGTCAGCAGAGTTTATGTTCCGGTTAGGCATCTGTCGTCTGTCTGTCATCATCCACAATTCACCTTTTCGATTTCTTCTCCAAAACAATTGGTCAGATTTACTTCAAACTTAGTGGGCATGTACCTCCGGTGAATTTCTACCAAGTTTGTTCAAATGGTTACGGTCCATTGTTTTTAATATATATTTTATGACTTTTTTTTAATTTATATTTTTTATTTATTTTTTTATCTATTCATTTTATTTTTATTATCATTTTTTTTTTTTGGTTGTTTTTGGAGGCAAATCTTTAAAAAAAATTCTAATACCGCTTGGCTAATTACTTCAAAATTGTTTAGGGAGACCTCTGGAGACCCTTAGACCTTAATTCGTTCAACAAATGGCGTTGTGATTTTTCAATTTTTTTTGTAAAAAAGTGTGTTTTTAACTTTTTTTGACTTCTCGTAAACCGTCACACAGATTATGCTGGGACTTAGTGGAAATGTTCCTTTTAGAAGGGCCAAACAAAGTTTTTCACAAGGTGGTGACGTTATGAATCCCTGACTTTAAATAATTTTTTCAATCCAGGTACTTAACGGTTAGTACAGTGCTATTAATTACTATGTAAGAGAATGGGGATTGCAATGGTTATTCACATTTTTTACTTTTTATCCAAAACAACTCACCATATTCACTTCAAACTTGGTGGGGATGTACCTTGGAAGGGTCTCTGCTACGTTTGTTCAAAAGGGTGTGCTCCAGTGATTTTTGGACTTTGTATGAAAATTTTGTGCTTTATGGCCAAATCTTAAGGTCACAAGACAACTGACATGAAATTTATTGTTTACTTAATCACTTAAGATCTATTTTGAGTTAGGCCCTTGATGTTGCACATGTAAATGTTTATCTGTGAAGGTCATGCATAGACAGTACATGAGTGAACTTAACCTCCTTTCTGTGGTCACAATGCACCATACATGTTCATGAATTCTACTCATCAGTGCTATAACTTGAGAACTATTTCAACTGGGACCTTGATGTTGCAAGTGTTAGTGTTGCCTGCAAGGCAGACCAAGTTCCGAGTTAGTATATATGGTCTGCCCTTCTGCAACAGGATTGTATTTATAGTAAGGGAATAAACTATACTGTGACCCTCCCACTAGAGTCAGACACCAGTCAGGAAGTTTATCTTTATCGCCTTGACCAGTAGCAGCCTCCGGTCTCTAGAGTACTGGAGCCTGTTAACATAGCAGCCGTACTCAGCCAATTAGAAGCTGAGTTTCTTTTCCAATGCTAAAACAGGGACCTTTTCACAGAAGGGCAGACGCCAGCAGAGTTGACAAAATACGCTTGGACCTGCTTTCGAGGCAAATGTTAGTGTTCTTCCATGAAGGTGAGACTTACTCAGTACATGGGTGAACTATCCCAAGTGTACAGAGCCACAAGTGTGATGAATCTCTGAGTCAGCTGGCCATGGCTGTTCACACAGCCCTCTTGTTACTGTATAATTGTGCTGCAATACCGGTGAGTTGCTTCCGATTTATACATTTTATATTTTTTCTCTGAAAATTTATACATTTTTAAAGTTGAACTGGATACTTTTTTGTAATTAGGCAGTGGCAGCACTGAATGGCGCATAACATCTGTATTATTGAGAATAACGTTAACACGACAGATTACCGTCAGCACCCACAATCCTTTTTCCTCAATTATACATTTTGTTTGTTTGTTTGTTTGTTTGTTTGTTTGTTTGTTTGTTTGTTTGTTTGTCTATTTTTTGAGACTTCACAGTAGAATACTTTACATACAATTTCCATACTATTGTCTATGAAATGAAGGGGCACTTTTGGATGTGTTGTTGCAAGTTCTGGTGACAGCGACCACTGTACTGTGCGTTACTCAGTCGGCCATCAAATAAACACTACAAACGTTTCATAACAAGTTTAAAAATAACAATAAGAATCTGTTTCTCGACAGGATTGTGGTCAACTATGATTTGCATCTCTGAAAAAAATGGAGAAGCTGCGTTAGATCCTTCTTGAGATAATATGGTACCGTCGTACCCTTGTGCACCACTCAGACGGCCTAAAGGATAGATACCTTAAAGTTTCACAAACGTTAATGAATACAAAGGGGAAGCTAGTTTTTGAATTGGAACCTGGTCCATCATAAGATGCATCTCTCACAAAAATTTGGTAAAGCTGTGGTCAATATTTTTGAGATATTGTGGTACCTCGTCAGCGTGACGCCATACATTAAAAGTTTCATAAAAAAATTTTAAATAATCAAAGGTAGCTGGCTTTCAAAGGAACCTGGTTCACCATAAGGTCTTTCTGTGACAAGAAATTTGGTACAGCTGCTCTAGTATTTGTTTACATATCGCAGTAACGTCGACAAGACGGACCGACGGACGGACAGGCAGACGACGCAGGGGACGACACTTATCTCCGGCACTTTATGTGCCGAGGGTATTAAAGCCAAACTGTAACATTCTATCAGTTGACTGTAAATGTTTATTTCTAAAATACTCAAAACTTATAAGTCTCCACCTTTTTAAATGAAAATAAAGCACCCACTTTAAATAAAATGTTTAAAAAGCAGTGTATTTGTAAATTGCAAGTACCCTAGCACATAATCCATGAGTATTCACTTGATTTCAGATTCATGCTTAGCTACACATGCATTTATTCTAAAACAAAGCTGAAAAATGACTTTGCAAAGAAGTGTTTTGTAGTGCATTATGTGTGTGGTTTCCCTGTCCCCATTTAAGCTCTTCCTAACATTGTTTTCTTTCACTTTACAATGACACAGGTGGATGATTTGGACAAGAACAGGGATAGTTAAGAGTATAAATTGTGGCAGAGCTTAACATCAGGTATGGGTTCTCCATCAGCTTGCAAACCTGCTAGACGAAACATGCCAAGACTCTCAACTGTAGACCAGGCTAGAGCTGTTGGCCGAACTGAGGCTGGAGAAAGCTGTCGTTCTGTGGCAAGGGCCCTTGGTATAAACCATCGCACCATAAATGACCTGTGGCAGAAATTCTAACGCACTAATGATGTAGCCAACTTGCAAAGGCAGGCAAGATCAAAAGTGACTACCAGGCGCCAAGACCAGTTTATCGTCACAACAGCTCTTAGGTCTCGAACAACTACGAGCACTGTTATTCGAGACGTGCTCCATGCTGCTTATCCACATCAAAGAATATCTGATCAAACCATAAGAAATAGGCTACATTGCCAAGGTCTCAGATCCCGATGCATGGTCCAGAAGCAGAGCCTCTTGCCTCGACACAGGGAAGCCAGGATGGATTGGTCAAGAAGTCACCTTCGCAAATCCAGAGCAGAATGGGCTAATGTCTTGTTTACAGACGAATGTCGCTTCTGTGTCCACAATAAAGAGCGAGTGAGAGCTTGGAGAAAAACAGGACAAAGACATGCTGAATGCTGCGTCAAGCCCACTGTCCCATTCGGAGGAGGCAGCATCATGGTGTGGGGAGGCATATCAGCAGACGGAAAGACAGAGCTGGTGTTCATGGATGGAACCCTGATTTCCAGGAGGTACATTAGTGACAACCTACAACCCCACGTTATCCAGTCTGCTGGTGCCATCGGGGACGAGTTCGTGCTAATGCAAGTCAACGCCAGACCACATGTGTCCCGTGATGTCAAGGGCTTCCTTGCTAATGAGGGTGTTGAGGTGATGGAGTGGCCAGCCTGTTCCCCGGATCTGAATCTGATAGAGCATGTCTGGAGTCAGCTGAAGCAGAAGGTATACCCTCAGATGAACGCTGCTTCAACTATTGATGATCTGCGCCGTTTAGTTCAGCAGGAATGGGACAATTTGCCTCAGGCTTACCTTCGTAAGCTTGTATACAGCATGAGGAGGAGATGCCAGCAGTGCCATAGCAACCGAGGTGGTTACACAGAATATTGATTTTACCATGGTTCAACAAGCATACTGTGATGCGTTGATGATCAAATCATTGACACAAGTCTTCTGTGATAAACAAAAAACTTGATTACCCACTTCAGGTTTCATTGAATCTAAGGTTGCGAACTTCAAATTTTGACTTTCACTTAAAACCAGTCATGGGCAGTGAAGCATGGACTCCTTAAGATGGTCATTTTACTGTTAACGCTGAACCAAGAGTATGAAGATAAAATATATGATACTGAAATGCCAAAATATTTGTTCATTATGTAATTATATACAAGTAAATAAGTGGAGAGTTATAAGTTTTGAGTAGTTTAGTTTATTAGTCATTGACTAGTGTTATCTCAATTATCATCATTCTACAGGCTACAAACAGGTTACTTGTTCTTCACGTGTCTTGCATGGTACAGTCTTATGCTTTTCTTGTTTTCTCCAGCATAACCTCAATTAAAGTCTATGTGTTTCAAGTACATTGTCAAAATGCAAATTATAACCAAAGGTTCGGGCACACTCGCCCGGTATACATTTATTATTGCCACTAGGTGCTTATCAAGTGAATAAAATGATGGTTATGTAGTTAGGTGAATGAAGTACGGAATATGATAGTGCAGAACATCCAGAAGAAATTGTCTCCGTTGGTCATTTCTGTCGAACACAGAGGTTATTAGTATCATTTCCGGTGGAACAGAACAAAAATTTTTTATTCATAATTCACCAAAGTTCATCATGCGTACAAGGAACGCAAAAAAATTGGCTCTGCTGACCTTGAAATTGGAGAAAAGTCGTTGTTTGAAACCAACAACTTTCATTAGGGTAGGCAAGTGTAAAAGTGAAGTGATTCTAGTTTTTCTGGTTCTCGGGATACTGCACAGGAAATTAGAAGGGTTGACTTCGTGACCTTGAAATTGAGTCGAGGTCGTTGTGCTTAAGCTTATCCTAGACTCTAACAAGGATGGTCAACTGCAAAAGTTTCATAATACCAGTTTATGTGGTCCTCAAGATAACACATGCGATAAATACAGAGATAATTTACCCTAATAATCTTGATATACGATAAAAGGTGAGTGCGCTTGAACCATGCAGCACACTGCTACAAGCGTGAACAACTGTTAAAGTTTTGAAATCCTAGTCAATCCGTTGTTGAGGTATTGTGCTCAAAACAGTTTCTTGGACGGACAGACTCACAGGGACATGGATGGAAGTATGGAACTGTGAACACCACAAAATAAGGGTTTGTAAGGACAGATATGTTTTCAATCTATAACACAGCTGCCTGGACACGCAATAGTGGATGTTTGGCAAAACGATGTCAAAGGACAAGACTAACTGTATGCAACGCATCAACTTGGTGTTCACTAGTCACATTCCATGAGGATCGTCGGACGAGTCATTGTTTTTATGAGTGCCCCTAAGGGAATCCCAAAACCCTAACCATGTTTTCCTGAGGTACCATAAAAATGGCATCATTGCGACAAAGTGAAGAACTATTTGTTCTTAAAATACATTGCAACTCTGTCTGCCCAATTTATTAAGCCTTTTCTGCACTTTTGCCTGCAACCCATAAGATGTTACCATTGTCTCTTTGATCTAGGGCTGTGTAAGCTATATAATTCGTTCTTTGTCACTTAAAAATCGAACTGTACAAAACGAATAGCTTCGTAACTATACCATGTATAAAGTTGCTCCCACCGATACAGTTTATGAATGCATGGCAAACGACAAAGATGCCCATAAATATCTGGCCTGATGCGCTGATTATACTGACTTCGGTCGGCAGTCGATATGCTGTTTCCAGCCGTTGTTTTATTGACATTTCTGGAAATAAACATAATTAATAATGTGTGAATCTATAAGCACAGATACCTAAAACTACAAAATGGAAGTCATCTACCGCACAACGAAATTGTTGCAACATATTTGTATTGCATCTTGCTGGCACAAGTTAGAATAAAAAAAGCACAGAATGGATAAAAACGTTTCAGATATAAATGTTGATATAGTGATCATGAAGAAGTGATAAATCATAACTAAAAAAACATGGACACGCAGCAGAAATCAAACAATATGAGGAGACAAGACCGTTATGTGCAAACGTTAGAAAGAACTGATAGCAAATATAAAGCCATTAAAAACTCTTTCAGTCACTGCAATTTTCTAAAGCAAAGCAAAATAGATAAACTTCTTTGCCTGGGATATGATAAACACCAGCAGCTGTACTCATGGACATATGTATAATACAGAAAATACAAAGTTTGGCCACTTCGTTTCAAAGATGTGCGAAACCATAAGGCATAAACCACACAACTTGTGCATTGGTATGCAGTATAAGGCAGAGCCACATTGTTTTGGGGAATCAGGATTATCCCAAATGCCCACTTACGGCGCAAACAGCATCTACGCAAAATTGAATAATTTCGGTACCAAAACACCATTAACTACTGCACACTTTGATAATAATTTGTGTGCTGTTGTCTTTAACCGTGTGGTTTAATGAAACAATGGTATACAAAGATGGAGCGGCCGGGTCTCGAACCAACATTTCGCCACCAACCACTTGTCTGAAATGCGAAATGCACATAAAGACTGTCCCAAATGCCTTTTCCTAAACAAAAAATGCTTCTGTAAAGCATTGAGACGTATTTGAACCACTACAAAAAGAGTCTCTGGTACTTTAGTATTGAGATGTTTATGCAGGTATTATGGCTTTCAATAAAGATGACATGTCCTTGATTGGTGCCGAAGGTTGCAGGTTCGAGGCCCGGCCGTTCCGTGGTCACAAAAGGTATATTGATACAGCATCAACAACCCACACGTATGGCCAAACTGTAAAATAAGCCAGGCTTACCATGTCTGATTATCAGTAGTGCCAGTATCACGACGAAGATAGGCAACGGGCAGAGGTACATCAAGAGACCTCGTGGCCAAGGTGCACCTGTAAATAAATTATTGTCGACAAGTTTATTTATTTATTTTATGATTATTTTACATAAGTTGATACCTCTGTCCAATGTATTATATATTAACTGCAGTTTGTGCGATGTTTGTGTAACCTGACTTGAAGCTTGATACTTTGAATCCACATCCAAAAATGTTGTCCAGTTTCTTTTTCAGCCATTTTGCAGTGAGCTAAAGCATATTAAGTCTAAAAAAATGACAAAATGTAATGAACTGTAAATATTCCAATACTTTAGTAGGTATATAACTTTATAGAGCTACAGTGTTGTAAGATATGAAAGTAGTTGTTGAAATAAATTTTTGCGAAAAAGGGTACTGTAGGTGTACAAGTATTTTTTTATTGTGAGAATAATTGTGGAAAAAGTAATAGTGTATAGTATGATTTTATCCTCTTAAATACTTCTAGAGACAAGTCCAGTAGTTACAGTGATTATTTATAAATGAGCTCTGCAGTTCACATTATGGCCAATGAAACTTTATCAATATTTGAAAGTAAATGATTATGTTTGCAGGTAGCATACAGTGTGAAGGCACAGCTAAATGCACGGGGAGAAGTTGCACACAGCCACTGTGAATGTCCTGCAGGCAAGGGGCCATTTGGTACTTGTGAGCACACAGCTGCACTGTTACTCATGTTGGAAACATTCCTTCAAAGTGGAGAACTCAAACTGCAGAAGAGCTGGACAGAGAAGCTGCAGACTTTTCACAAACCGAAGCGAACATGGGAGGGTAAGTTATATTCATATGCATACACATAGCTTTGTTCTAGCCGCATAAAACTATTAAGACTACTGATATACATGGGATAAAACAGGTTTTTAAATTGTCTTTTATATTTTAGGACAAGGACAAACATATATAATCAAATCAATTCCCAACATTTGCCATTTAATAAATATATTTTTCTTCATTACAGTATAGAAGTTGGCCTTTTTGCCACAGGATTGGGACTTGAATGGTGATATTATGTATTTATACCATACTCAAGTCTGTGATTGAATGAATGCAAACTAAGCATTTTACTCAACCAAGAAGTGCCAGCCAACATAATATCTGATAACAACAAATATCTGAAGTATTATAAAAACTATTGATTTGCTTTATTTCATACATATATACATCCCCTGACAGTACAATGATTTATTTTCAAATGTGCAGGATCACCAAAAAAAGCAGAAAACCTGGTATCCTCATCAGTTAGTGGTACATACAATAATCTTAAGGATTCCCGACCTGCCAAGTACAGACACACAGAAGGATACAATGACAGAGTGAGAAATCTGATCATAAATATGTGTTCGGATACAAGTGTGGACATGACAATGAAATATGCATACCCAAAGGCTGACCTACAGAATGCAATGATAGACCACCACCACTGTGCAATGCCATATGCTAAATACTGGGTGGATGTAGCAAACAAGGTTGTTTGTTTTTTTTTTTTTTTTTAATTTATTTCAACCCTGTTACATTTGTATCCGACCATAAGATTTAAAGGAACATTTGTGACATATTTTCATCTCTAGATTCTTCACAAATAAAATGCATAAAATAAAAAGACCTTCACAATATTAAGAAGGCACATGGTCAAAGGATGCAGCTGAAATGACAAAAAAAGTCAAATCCATAGGTTCAACATAGATAAATATTCTAGAAGTGTGTAATTTACTGTAAACAAATGTCACCTGCCTGAAATGTACATTTTCATAGTCTGCCGTATAATAAATATTTACACTTCAAATTTAGCATTTCATAATGTACTGAAATAAACATTGATTGCATTGTCACTTGTTGTAAACAAAAGTCAGTTTCACAATGTCTGTTATTGTAATAAATATTAACACTTGCAGATTGACCATGAGTGTCCTTTCTTTTAAACAAAAGTCAAAGGACTAAAACAGATACCTGCAAAGTTTGTCACTTGTGTCAAAGATAAGAAAATCACTATTTCATAATGTGTCAAAGATAAAAAATAACTATTTCACAATGTGTAATACTGAAATAAATATTTACACTTGCAGGTTGACGATCAGAAAGTTGCGCAGATTGAAAAGGCACCCAGAAAGCAATCAAAATGTAAAGAGTGGTTCAGTGAACGACAGTAGAGAATCACTGCATCAAGATTTGGAGACATTATACACATGACTGACAGGCAAAATACTGATAAAATGTGTGAGTCTTTATACGCAAAGAAAGCTCTTAATGTTGATTCTGTGGTCCATGGCAAGGTATATGAGCCTGTTGCTATCAAACAGTTCACAGATACATTCAACATTCAAGTCCACCCAGCAGGACTGTTTGTCCACAGGAAATTTTCATTCCTTGCGGCTTCCCCGCATGGGATTCTTGACAAGGATGGCATTGTGGAAGTGAAGTGCCCATATGCTGGCCGTTCAGATAAAAATAGTACCTGGGTAGCACTTCCGATTCCTGAAAATCACCGATGGCAACATGCACCTTAAAAGAAATCACCCGTATTATGACCAAATTCAAGGACAGAAGTTCAACACGGTGTCAGACTTTCAATGAACAATGGACCATGTAGACCAGTAATTTTATAATGATATTTCAGTTATTTTTTTCACAGGTATATTGGCGTGTTTGATACTTTCTATGGTGTTCACATGACCTCAGGCATTTTGATCAACAATAGCTCGTCTCAGGTTAGAAAGCATAAGGCACACATGTAGAATACGGCCACCCAGCTGAAGCCGATGACCAGTCAGCTCCTTTTTCAATATTTTAAATGTTTTTGCAAGGCCGATGACATGCTCAATATGAATTCTTTTTGAGGCAATACGCCGATCTTTGAGGACAGTGCTTGGCTCAAGCTGTGACTTGCCTTTCAGCATTGAGGGTGTATTGACACAGCCATCTTTAGGTGCAAATACATCCTGGACCATGATCCCTCGGTCTGCCGTAATACTGTCCCCACGTTCAAACTGCCCATCTTCCAAAAGCTTGGATCTTTCCATGATTTGCCTGTCACTGGTGCAGCCAACAATATGAGTCACTGATGAAAGTAATAACACCCCGTGGAGAGCGCCCAATCATTGTTTTAAGTCTGTTTCTGTTCTTATACGTGGAGAAACTGGTAGTTTGGCTGTTCACATTGCGAGGCTTCTGAATAGGCGTTTCAGTCGCATCCAAAATAACCCTTGCTATAGGGAACAGACGTCCGAAGTCCTTGGACATGAGGGTCTGAACTACTTCATGGGGAACCCAAAAATCTATCCCCTTAAGCTGAAAATATAGAAAGTACAGCCATGTACAGAAAATCTGTGCTACAATTTGGCGGCTGACCTTAAACAAATAAGCCAAATCGTGGTCCTCCCTGGCTTGTCTCAGCTTCAACAAAGTGAGAAAAAGCTGGTTTTCTGTGGAGACTGAAGCACATTTATAGTCCAAGTCATAAGCTGCTGGCCCCAGTATAGCCATAAGCAGATGAAAGTGTTTATAGGATTCTAAGCCTGTGTAGTACAGGATAGCACTGTCATCGTGTTCATATTGCTTAATGCTGTAGCTTGCTGTGGAAGGTACAAGCATATCACACTGTGAGTCTACACAAAGATGTTCCTCACACACTGATGACACAGGGGCATCCACGCTTGGGTCGTCACTTTCTATGATGACCTCGTTGCATATTTCAGGTATATCCTCAAACTCGATCTCGGATCTTTTTCTTTTTTGTCGTTGCTCTTGGCGAATCTCCCTCAGCCTGTGAGGGGTAACATTTTCTTTGAAACAGAAGACTGACGGTACAGCGCCACGTTTCAGACGTTTTCTTTCTGCTAAAAATTAAAGCAAAAAATTTCATGAGATGACAAGTCTACAAGTATATTGTACATATTTAGTTTAGTGACTTTTTTTTCAGATTGAGTTGTTTGACTGATTATCCATGTACTGTGATACCTTACAAAATGTATATGCTTAAGGAAAAACATAGAGTGGTTTTGTGAAGCTTTTTTCCCCCTGAATCAAAACCGGTCAGGCTTTTGCAGAGCTTTCAGTCTAAAGGCCACTGGATTTGCTGGGTATTAGTTTGTTTCTTTGTTTGTTTGTTTGTTTGTTTGTTATATAAGTAATGGCTCATATAAGGACACTATAATCACAATCACAGGAGGGTAGTAACTAGTACATATACATGCATGGATGTGCTAATAATGCAGATATGTGTGATTATTTTGAACTGGTAGCCACATTTTAAGCATGCTTATGCAGTGTCAATGTCATATTGAGCAGCTTTACTGCTTGTATAATGCAACAAAAATGACATGGAATAAATGTAAATTTAAAATTTGAAACTTCTGTTGCTTTATTTTTGTATTCACATGTAACAGGTTCATAAATTTATTATGCATCATATTTGAGCATGTGTTCTCAAAAATACAGAAACTGCTATTAAGTCTATTTTAGTATTTACAAGGCCACATTTTTTCCTGGTTTATGAGATAGCAAGATGACCAGAATTACAAAATTCAAGAAAATCCAAGAGAGGAAAAAAAGGCAATTAAAAGAAGACTCAGATCTATAAATGTACATTTTTTCTGGCTCTGTCGAGTTTTCATTTTTCCCTTTAAGTTCTACTTACTTTGTCAAGTGAAACAAGTTACCATCACAGATTACCGAGGCACCTTCTTTGCACATTTTCAAAAAGAAAAAAAAAAATGTTGTCTTCAAATTTCAATCACCCCCCCCCCCCCATGCTCTTCACTAAGTTCAATAAAATATAGATGCCTTATGAGCCTAAACTAACCGTGCCAGGTGCCCTATTACTGTACAGTCGAGTCAACACCAAATACACAAGGGACCCGAGTAGGCGGTTCAGCTAACGAGTTCATGATTGCACCCTTGATGAGATCTGATAACCACTGCTACTGTGTATTCCGCCAATACACACAGCTGCATTCCTGGCCCCGCTAATAGCCAGTATATGCCAGCTCATAAATGGGCCGTTTCTAATGTTTTGTGGGTAAGCACAGAGATAAAATGCAAGTGAATGATAGTTTTTATCAAATAAATCAAATAACCTGCCAAGAAGTGTGCTTCCATACTGTGATGGGGTAAAATGCCTGCTGCATACCACATCGTGATCGGCTGGTTCCCACAGTGTCCATTTCTTCTTGGGATCCTCACGATTTATCGCATTTCTCCATTTCAAACGAATGCCTGGGTCTTTGGGAAAGGTATGACCACTGCCTTTGGCAGTACAATTCGGTACACAGCAGTAGGTGGGCATTTTATCCGATGTCCAGGACACAATCAGCCTTTGTTTATCACTTGATTCTTCGCGGTTTAAACTATGTTCACTATGGGAGCCAAATCGAGGCTGTGACTTGATTCTTGGTAAAACTGCAGCGCCTCCCAGCGAGAGTTCAGATTACCAACGCTATTACTATCACTTTACTCATGCTACTCGATACAGGTCCAGAGATGTGACGAGCTAGTCCCGTCTGAGCGACGCATTAAGACGTTGAAGACGGGCGTGATGCGTCCCTCAAAGGGAACTTGCGAGTTGTATCTGTGAACGTGTATCCAGTTATACGATGGTGATTCTAATTGTCCAAGGTTTAAACGCAGAGTATACATGAATTAATGAGCGTGTAACTGCAATGATACTAGGATAAATCGGTCTGGTACACAGCGCCAAGGCCAGAAGCATATAAGTCCAGTAAAGGTAATAATTAGCACCGAGAGAAAAAAAAACAGAGAAGTTGATGGAATAACTTTGATTATGTTCCACGATAACAAAAGGTGAAGGTGGGGGCGGGGGATACATATCATTGACATTATGTCCTGTTGCACAACAGAATCAGGAAACTGGTCCTGGAAGTCTGTGGACGGGCCGAAAATATGTGGTTTTACTGGTGATTCGGTCACCATTCATTGTGCCACGCTAACATTGATTGTTACCGGGCCATTACAACATGCTGCCGCAAACATGGGGATTTACACTACAGTTGGACCTGTCGAAGGGAGAGAGCAAGGATTAGTCTTATTACGGAGAACTTAATGTTCGTTGCAGAAATGTAAGACTGACTGTCAACATGGACCTACTATCAGATAGTTGGTCCACGGCGTCACATCACTATGGTATCGTGGAGTTCAACTTACGTGGTACAGAGATGCTTGGGTTGTTTGATAAATTTGAATGCAGATTCGCTAGAATTGCGTGTTTCATATATGCGTTAAAATGTACCCGACAACAGTACGCGGATGGGCATGTTGTGCATGAAAGATACACAAAATTCAATTAAATCAAGCAAAAACACTACTTCTAAAGCTGTTCTACATCATTTGTGGTATCTTTACTTGTGGGGGAACATTTACGTTCATTCAAAAACCCACGCACGCATGTGGCAGCCAAAATATCTGGAAAATTCAAAGCTGAGGTCTTGGTCAGAATTGTCCACAAAGGTTTTGACCTGATAAGAGGAAAAGCAGTTCAAAGGCTTACTTGATGACAGACTCAGACGGCGAACCCTTACAAAGTATGACACAAGAATACCAGCCTTTGAACTTAGCGTTCAAATTGCATTGATGTAAACAAATATTCATCCGAAATCAAACAATTCTCTGCCATCTAGCGTTGGGGAGCGACACCATATTATCGACTTATTTGCGACCCACCATCTGGCGTGAAATTGGCACACACGATGCTAAACTGGTTTGCTAGACATCATCTGATTGGTACACGGTCAATCATATTGCGTGAACGGATTGGTTTCAGGAAATAAGACGCAATGAGCGTGTGCTTCCAATGGTCAATTTCTGGCAGACTGTTTAAGTGTAGCCGTCTGAGTCTGTCATCAGGCAATCCAAAGGCTGAATTTGAAGAAGTGCTTTATCACCGTTTTATATTATAATGGTGAAACCGATGTACGGTAGTGAAAGGGGTGGGCACAAATGCCTTACGGAAGTAATGCAGTACAAACGGTACTAAACTTTTGGGACGAAACAAAGTAACCGAAGGATATCCATGTCTACTCCGTGGCTTGTTGCTGTGTGTATCAATGAATATACAATTTAAAAGGCACAGCCATTCTTCCCATGGCTATGCCTTCATTTTTCTTCACATTTGCAATAACCTCACTTTTAGCCCCCCCGAAATCTCTGAAAAAAATATGTTGTTCAATGTCACATCAAAGATTGCACGGTCAGTTAATTCAGTCCATGAAGTCAAGATTCCTTAATGTCAACCAAGCTAAGATATAATCCTAGTGACCATTGCGACAATTTAAAAAAAAAATCTCAAAAATCTGGAAATGACGCCAGTGTCACCTAATGAGCAACGATTTTGAAGACCGACTCAAGTTACATTCCTACATATACACGGACACTGGACATTATCCAGCCTGCAGTTTGAGAGAAGACGAAAATTTGAAACTGACATAAAAATATTTAGATTGAAGGTATTTTTGCCTGAATTTCTTGTCGAAATGTAGACATATACTGGTGAGCCTGTAGAAATTGAATCATGTGAGCACCAAGGATAGCATCAATATAGCCTTGAGCTGTAAGGTTGCCATCACCCACAACAATATCTGCCCTGTAATGTTCTGAGACCCCTGCACAGATAATGGCATTGTGTCTACACAAATGATTGCCTTGTTAACAGTAGGCAACGTATTGACCACCATAATGCGAAACACAGACCAACAGGCGCGTCAATGTAGAATGTTGATGTTTCAGTAATAGGAATAACTTGGTGACATAATCTATAGGTCCACTTTACATGCTGTTGTCACCATCTCGCTCTGTCATGACAGTGAACAGGAGTCAACGCTGCCCCCTTCTCTTTTGCTGTAAAGCCATCTTCAGACAGTGATTCTATGATTGTCCAACCATGGTATCTTAGGTGCTGCGCAAGTTGCTGTATGGAATCTGTTTTGAAGATGCAGCAACTTCATGGGCAGGTATTTTTCAGAAGTTGTGACTCGGGGTCTCGTACATGGCCTTGTACCTGTTGACGGTGTTTCTGTATATCTTGTGGCTAAATTCCATATTGCAATCACGGATCACCCTAGAAATAGGCCACTGGTGCTTCACTTCTGGGCCATTACTTAAAGCTCTGCCAAAAAGTTGCGTATATATTAAAATGTGTCTTCCAAGAAAGATGAATAGGGGGAGAACATTCTATGTTGTCATTGTCATATCTCCTGGCCTGCGCTTGTAGGGATATACAATTAATATAACGTGGGTTACCTTTTTTCGGATGTACAATAACCACCCAAATCACACACAGAATACCAAATTATGCATCTCTTACACTTTTAAATGTATTGGCCTGATAAACAAGTAGTACCTACCTTTGACCAACTGAAGACACAGTTTTTGTTGTTCCAATTTACCACTTCGTGCATCTGGTGCTGTTACTATGCACATCAGGTTGGTGTTCTCGATGTATGGGAGGCTGATTTTTCGATTAGCTTTCTTCACAAGCACTCCTCTGCTCCTGTACTCAGCGGAAAACAATGTCTCCCCGACTCTGCTCTGGTTTACATACTGCCACGCTACCTCTGGATATGGCTTAGATCCTCCAACTTCGCATACAAATGACTGCTTACCATCTGATTGGATAGTGGGTATATCCTTCAAGTCACTACAATTAGATGTGGCCTGAACAACACCAGCCAGATCCGTGATGACAGGTCGTTTATCGGGTGGAGCTGTAACAAAGAATGGATGCTATTTGTTATATGATTATACAACGTATACTCATTCTACAACGTATACTCTATAACTATTGTCGACTTCTCAGATAAACATCTTTTAATCATTTTATCTTGGTTATTGTTGTTTTTCACTTCCTGTCAGGAATTCTTGCTCAAATGATAATTTGTATATTATTTTATGCTTAGCCGTAACCATGCCATGGTAAGGTAGACCAGAGGACTGGTGCTCACCCCATCCACACGCGCTGAACCATAGATATACAGCTATATATTGCATCATTGCAAAATATCGCTGCATATATTATGACTGTGGCAGTAACAGTGTCTGGGTGGCATAGTATGGGTCCTCCAGAGGGACATGGAACCATCATATCAATAGCCTGTACCAGCCACAATAAAACCTTGCCCAGGCCATGATTCTGTATAGTTGATATTATAGTAGTGATTATTTATTCTTCACTAACGTCAATGAGCAACAGCCAAATAATTATAGCCACTATGTACTAGAATGAGTAAGATGTGTCACTAAGGTTTGTTCATATGAAGCAGATTTATTATAAATTTGCGAGCTCAGCAGAGGCCAGAGAGAGTCAGCAAATCCATCTGATGTTCGAGGCTCACTCGTTGCGAGAGGAATAACGTCCTGGACTTACTCTGTTGCATGCTCTTCCTCAATTTGTAAAAAGTATCAAGATGGAAC
Organism: Hermodice carunculata; assembly: GCA_964020975.1. Taxonomy (NCBI): domain Eukaryota; kingdom Metazoa; phylum Annelida; class Polychaeta; order Eunicida; family Amphinomidae; genus Hermodice; species Hermodice carunculata. Next base: position 27,979,479 of record OZ026622.1, on the reverse strand, counting down.
AAAACCCATAATAAGATAAAAGCCTGTTCGGGGTACAGTTTTTCTCTGCACTTCCACAAAGAATAACGTTAAAAGATCAGACAGAACAACAACCCCAAAGCAGAATGCAAACCTAATCCAAGAAACACACGAGAAAGAAAAACGCATGACCACAAAAAAACAAGCCAAAACATTGATGCACTTGAATCAAAGCTAAATCTGTGCCAACTCAACATGGACCCCTCACGCTCTGCAAAGCGATACAGCACTGCAAATCACAGTACCATGCAAAATGCATCGCTGGACATACAGTTAGACCTGTGTCAATCATGGCATACTAAGGAAAATGCCATCAATATAACCAAAAGGGAAGTATGAAGATGTGCAAATACCCTGGACTGGTTTTCCGAAACTGCAAAAGCAAAAGCCTCCATATAAACTCATAAAAATATTTTAGGAAATGCTATATATGATGGATCCTGCTTTAGGGAGTTATGTAAAAAATGAAGTGAATTTTGTATGACATGCCTTTTTTATTCAAATACTCAGCATTGACCACTGTTGCATAGTGGTCGCGCCCAATGATCAGAGACAATAAAGAACAAAAAAGTCAGTGAAGAAAATTTGGCAGTCAATGCATCACAGGCATCATATCACGATCACGCATAACGGTGTCCTGTACATCATGCACATGATAACCTGGGGATGGGTGAACATCTACAGATCAGTTTGTTGTGCTGTAAAGCAGGCAAGCACCACTGGATTGGTCTCTATCCCTGTATTGAGACATCAATCTTGAAACCACAGAACATGAAACATTGAACTCTCGAGCAGCCCTTGCAAGGAACCAGCCAGCACGATCGCATATCCCACAATTTGCCGTTTTCTAAAGGGTTATATGTGGTTTCCATGTTGGTCTGTGCCTACACTGGCCAGTGGCACACGTTTTCTGACGAATTTTGACACTACACCCCGGCCATTGAAATCAGCGCTCACCGCACAAGAAAAGGGAGCCAATGATTCATGACATTCAAAACAAAAATAAAACTGATCAGGTAACATATCGAGGAACCTATCTTGCCCACTACTCATTACAATAAGGAATTATAGTCACCTGCACATGGCATTCCCTAAAATATTTCCATGAGTATAGGTTTGTGGATAGTGTAGGTCTTGTTTCAGGCTGCAGTTGCTATAAAATTACAGCTTATTGCAACTGCTTGTGGTGTGTTACACCACTGCGAAGTTGATCCTGTTGGTCGTCACAGGAAGGAACTGTTGTTGGTAACACGCTTGTGGGTATTCTGGAAGCGAGGGAACTGCGCCGCATGAAGTCCATGAAGGCTCACCCCTCAAGAAGGCGCTGACAATTAAGAAGCTGGGTAGCACAGTGAAGTCTTCATACACTGTAGTACTGTGTATTTCTCAACATGATGATCATTGTGACATTAGGCAAGCCCCAACTGTTTGCCAAAGATGAAATCGAAGTGCCAGATTGGTATTAATTTATATTTATAGAAATTATTAAAACATGTTATTTACATATCTTTTGGAAAAAAGTGTCTAAATATAACATAACTGAAAACTGTTCAAATGTTTTTAACTTTGCAGTTTTGATTGAAAATGCGCTTTATTGCTCATGATGTGATACGGATAATTTTTCTTCTATGCTTTGTGTAAAATAATAGGCGATGAATTGATCATTTGAATATGTTTAATGTTACAAAATATCTGTTTCTATTTTATGTGAACAAAGTTTGTTCTGAAATATATGAACTTTAACAGTTCTGATCAAAATTATCTTTTTCGTGGCTGGCAATTTACAGTGTTATAATATGCATAGCGGCTTAAGCAGAACAAGAGATAAGCAGATCTGCTCCTCTGCTGGCACTGATTTTCAACCCATAAAAATTCCTTCCCTGGTCCAGGGGTATCCGAAAGGGTTGCTGCGTTATTTAGATCACCATTTGTCGTCTGGTTTACGAGAAAGTAAATATTATAGTTAATGCCCCACATACACACCCCGCTACCAACATCCCCAGCCCACTCCACCACCACCCCAAAAAAATGACAATTTATACAAATCAAATTACCTAAGATACGTATCCAGCATATCCTAAGTAAATATAGCGGATAGTTTTGGAGGGAATGTTTAGAACAGTAAATTACCATTACAATCTCGATTGATTTAAAGAGTAATAAATTGGAAAGAATGCATTAAATGACGAGTGCTATAGTACCAAAGTGGAAATATATATATATATATATATATATATATATATATATATATATATATATATATATATATATATGCGTGTGTATATATATGTATGTATATATATATATATACAATATATGTATATATATATATATATATATATATATATATATATATATATAGAGGTCAGAGATCTACAGCATCACGATCTATAAGACTTTGTTTGAAAACTACAAAAGGTGAATTTTACGTTCCAGGACAATCTGAGCGTCGGATTTGGACACATCCAGCATGGCACAAAAAATCACAAAAAGGTTGGAAACAATTGTAATGCCACCTCCTGATCAAATTAGGATCTAAGAGTCCTCGCAGGTGTCCCTATGCAGTTTCCAAGCAATTTGTAGAGCGTATTTGGCGATTGCTTTAAAGATTATGCAACACATTTGTGTTTCAAAAATCATTAAAAACAACTAAAAACTCAATGGAGGGGGGGGGGGATTTGTAAAATAGAGTTACACACAGTACATGTGTACATCCAGCACGTTTGAAGTAAATCTGGCCAAAGATTTTTGCACAATCGAAAATGTAAATCAAAACAGCAATCCCCATTGACTTACATAGTGATCAATGGGAATGTATCCATTAACAGACAAGTACTCACATTTAAAAAAATAATCGTTAAAAATCATTATTCTACATCATCATCACCTATTAAACAACTTTGTTAGACCCTTCCACCAATTACATTTCCACCAGGTTTCAGCACAGTGACTGACGGTTTTGGAAAAAGTCAAAAACAGTGAGAACACAAAATATCATAAAACCATTTTTTTTGGGGGGGGGGGGCACTACCTGTAGAACAAATAAAGGTTTCCAGTTACCTAGAGGTGCCCCTATGCAATTTTGAACCATTTGGCCATGCAGTTCTGGAAGGGAATGATATTAAACATTTGCCAAAATATGAACAAAAAAATCATAAAAAAATCAATGGAACCATTTCTAAAAAAATTAGTAGAGATCCATTCAAAATACATCACAAAGAAATTAACAGATAATCTAGGTGATGGTTCCTTGAGACGTCGAAGTTGTCAATTATGGAAGTCGGAAATGTGAATTGTTGATGACAGACACTGGATGCCTTTTCATAACATAAGCCCAGCAGACTGACAAGTCAGCTGAGCTAAAAATAAACGGCAACTGCTAATTCAAGAAAAAAGGGTTATTACCATGAAGACATTTCCCAGGATATTTTGCCTGATACGGCAAGCAGGTACCACATTATATCTCAGTATGGTATTAATGACAATGAAAGAAATTAAACAAAATTTAAAACAAAATAGATTTGTATGGAATTGTCAGGAGTATAGTACAATATCACTTTAAAGCAGTCGGGTGATATTGCAACAGACAAAGACCAAGTATTCGCTCTCTAGACAACTGGATAGTCCCATGCAAATGACTCTTACATATACCATTTACTCGTCATACTCATTCTTATATAATATCCCGATTTCAACACAACCATGACGCATCCAACAACTTGTGCAATTAAAATGTTGATTCAAAGATCTTCTTGAGCAAATCACATACTTTTCTGGGTTCATTTTTGTCACTAACGTAAACTTGTTTGGAGTTGAACATCTTTATATCTGCTGGTAATGCGAAAGGTGGTAATTTGTTTATATAAATTAGTAATTGTGATAAAATTTAGAATTTTGCAACCTAGTAAAGGAACTGTACAAGCTTCTCACGTCGAATCAGAATGGTCACGACAATCAGGCTTTAACATGTACCTCTAATACCCATTCTGAGACAAGTGTAAGTTCACCACTTTCAATTGACGTCCATGCACTTACCAACTAAATTTAAATATATCCATGCATATTTCACCTCAACTCCAGTCTTTGGGCTGATTCCACATGTGTAGTTCTGCTCATCTTCTGGCAGAGTTGAATGGATAATCAACTCATATGACGACCGTTTCTGGCCAAGCTGTCCAGTGACGTTCCTTTTAATGAATTTCCCGTGGCGTTTCTCTTTTGCACTTTTCAGTAAACTGTCATAATATATCAGTGGCCCCGTCTCACTCTCTCCTTCGCGCCATTCAATAAAATCAATAGTAGCATCCCTGGGTAGCAAAGAACATCTCATGACCGCATGTCCATTATATTCCCCAGTTACTCGTTCTCCAATAATAGAAAGTGCAGTTGATAGATCTGGAAAAGAAGGTGTGCATAAATTATATTTATTATATACATATTTACATATTTACATGTGTGTGTGTGTGTGTGTGTGTGTGTGTGTGTGTGTGTTTGTCCAGAACCACTTTCTAGTAGTCATTACCCTGTTGCGCAGTCCGAACTCTTTGTTCTCCATAAGCTAACCTGTCACTGTCTAACTTATATACATTTTAAAGTACAGTTGTCAATACTGCACACGTTCTTCTGTAGAATCTTGACATAGGCTGTATTAGCCCAAAATAAGTTAAGGGTCTTCAGCTGTTAACTTTTCAGAACATGTTTTGCAGCATACACACACACACACACACACACACATATATATATATATATATATATATATATATATATATAACTTTTAATCTTGCAACTTGTGCTTTCATTTTTTTTCGTTTCTCACCAATTTCAAGAGTACCGTGTCATTTGTTTTTTTCACCATGTAAAAGAAAATACAGCGATGCGTTGCTGCATCAGCAAAGATAAACTATCCACAAAACCTCAGATAGAAACCACTTGAATTAAATTTAACTTTGCAACGTAATTATATGCATGTAGTACATGCAATTTGAAAAATTGAAAACAGTGCAACCTATTCCAAAGATGGAAGAAAGGTTAAAGATAAAATCTTGATCAGCGTGACACACATCATTCTTTCCTAATCATCAAATTGTAGGGAAGGAACACCATAGAGTAAGGTGCAGTAAGTAGTCTCTACAGTTATGTGCACAGAAGATGATTTATATTTTAGGAAGTGCCTTTACAAACTACATCGGCCATTTATTTACTTATCTTCAAGGGTAGAAGTAGGAATTTATTGTTTGAACCATCTGCGTATAGCAGATATCAAAAGGCAATACTCATCGAAAGTTTCAAGCATCGTACATGCCTTGTACTTCAGATCCGAAAAAAAAAACTGTTTGTGTATAATATACTATAAAATCAATTTCCGGCCAAAATCAGTGCTCGAAAATGTAAGCTACTGGTGTGTTCTACACCTCATAGTCATAATGGAGGTCGGGTGTGTTTATAATGTTCCAGATTCATAAATATAGCAAAAACGATGCACGCCCACTTTCTTCTTTTCCTATAAACTCAGCTCACTGACAGGTCAGGAGAACCAAAAAGTCACGGGCTTACCTTGCCGCTTTTTAATTTTGGCACAAATGATAAACTTCAGTGGTTAGGCCTTTATCTTTTCCAAACACTAAAGTCTGTGGATAATGGGGAATATTTCAAAGGTTGAGAGGGATGGTTTGAAGCCAACAATTGCCTTTTATTTTTGGCTGCCTCTCTCAAGTAAGGGGGGACGTGTGTCTTTACATTGGTATTGGAAGATGAATGTTAATGTTTAGGTAACTCTTTAATCTCTTTGCTAACATTGTTGGGTTTACATTTATGAATATGGGTTTTTTTTATTATTTATTTTTTTTGGGGGGGGGTATTTCTGAACTAAATGCTATATATTTTAATTTATTATGTCAGTTCATATATTTAGAGTACAAATTAACTGTTTGTGTGTCCATGCTTGTGTGTCCATGCTGTCACTAGGTTATAATACAATAGGTGAGTCATATCAACACAGTTACCCGCTAAGATATAATGGTAGAAATGATTAGTAGAACTGGATTGTGACGGTCGGTCCTGTGCTGAGCTAACTTTGCATGCACAGACTGATGTGGTCCTAAGAGGTTTCGAAAAATATCAAGCCAAGCTTTGTTTCAGCACTGTCACTGTTTGTAATATGAGTCTTTGTTCATACACAAGTCAATATTTCTGAAGGAAAGGTGATAGAATGCACCATTACCAAGATCAACGCCAGAATGTCACTTTGACAGTTTGACCTTTGAAGTTTACACAAGACCAATATTAACATCATTAGAAACCAAACAGGTATTTTGTACGTGCTCAGTAGTGAAAGTGGGTCTATGATCAACCGTTGTTGAAATATTAGCCACCATGCCAATATCACTCAAGGTTATAAATAGCAACAGCAAAAGAAAAACTGTATGTACTTTCATATTAGCCATGGGTTAATATCTCACAATTACCTAGATATAAGCCAATTTGTAAGCCTTGCTGCTACCCAAATTGAATAGTAACAATGCAAGCATGTTCATATTCCATTACAATTTGTTCCTAATTTCGATCTTGTGTTTAACACCAGAAAATGATAGCAGCACCATGTATTGGATAAATTTGGTTCAGATCAAGTCCAGGTATATTTCCACTAAGGTCGAAGAGGATTCAGTTATAGTTAATGAGAATAAGTCAAGAAAAGCAACAGTTAGTAATACAAGAATCCAAGCACAACACTTTGAACAACTTAGGTCATGGGGCACCCAGAAGTGTCCCTACGGAATCTTTAAGAAATTGGTCAATTGGTTTTGGAGAGATTTTCCTAAAATGTCACCAAAAATTGGACACTCCCAAATCATACAAATGACTAGAGCATAACCTTTTGATACAAAACCCATTGAGTCTGAAGTTAACCTGGCTGACATTTTTGAAGAAGTGTAAAATGCGAATCACCATTGTAATCCCCATTGACGCACGTGGTAGCCAATGGAATGCATGCATCAACATACAAGTACCAAAATTGAAAAAGTGAAAAATCAGGGATCCAGAGGATTACCACCTTGCTGAGAGATATGCTTAACAAGCTACATTTCCACCCTCTTTCAGAACAAATTTTGAGTGCAAATATGTGGAGAAGATAATGGTGTAAAAAAATACTAAGCAAAAACAAGAAACAAAAAAAAAAAAAAAAAAGAAAACAAGCTGCAGCACCAGTTCCCAAATTAAGGTCGAAGAGTTTCCAGAGGTGTCCATATGCAAGTTTAGTGCAATTTGCTGAGCGATTTTGCAGAAGATTTTACAGAAAAAAATCTGAAAAAGGTGAGAAAATTAACAAATCATTTGGTGGAGACATACTGAAGGGGCATCCTCACTAAATTTAAAGTGATCCTGGCAAACGGATTTAGAAAAGTCAAAATGTGAATGGCCTTTGCAATCTTTAATAACTTGCAAAGTATGCCTAAATTTTCAAGTACCTGCGTTGAAAAATCTGAAGTCAGAGAATCAAAACATAGTGACAACTTTATTTGATCCTCCCACAAGCTTCATTTTAAAAAGTTTTACAACAATCTTATTCACGCTTTTGTAAAAGTAATTTAAAAAAGCAAAAACTAAAAAAAAAAAAAATTCTAACAGGGGCAGTATAGCATACAGCACCAGCTGTTGAACAAGCTGCGGTCAATGAGTCTCCTGAAATGCCCTATGCAACTTTGAGGCAATTGAACAAGCAGTTTTGCTGATACAAAGTAAAAAGTAAAATTAAAGTAAAATATCACTGGGCCAATCCAATGAACGCAACTTGGCAGAAACTCAGTCAAGGTAGACTCACAACAGGTTTCAAGTAAGTCTGCCAAACGGTTTCGGAGAAGTAAAATAGGTAAATAGAGGGAGCAAATGGATCAATGATGGACCAAGGCCCATCATATAAGCCCAGCTGACTAACAAATCAGGTGAGCTAATAATAACTTCCGAAAACTCTCCCATAACTAATTGTTAGACTTTATCATTCCCCTTATCATTTAGTGTAATACCTTATGTATCTACGATATTTTCAGTGGTAACAACAAAAAATTCCCATGCAAAAACAAAACCACAAACAAAAATAAAACACAAAGCACAGTAGCTTTCCTCACATCCCATACTCAGTTGAGCTTCAACAGTAGCTTGAATTGACCTACGATAAGCACAGAGGAGCTTGGCTTGGCAATTTTTAGCTTGGCAATTTTGAGCTCGTGGTATATAGATATGAGCCCATATTCTTATTCTTGTAAACTATATTTTAAAGTCCTGTCTAGGGACATCTGTTTCAAGTTTGAAGTGGATCTAGAGTACTAAAAAATGCATAAACACACAAGTACAGTGATATTCCAATATAAACCATGCCAACGTATCTTCATCAAAATCTGTAAAAACAAAATGTATTATATTGAAACACTACATAACACATTATTTCTGACGAGGAGAAACAAAATTAATATAAACATTGCAACGAAAAAGATATAAAATTATATATCCCTGCATTTTGCTACTGTCAAGATTAAGTTGCCTTCGAACTTCAGTTGGTTTTAAATAATGATGAGATTATAACAAAACATCACTGTCCATCAGTTATGTTTTATGCGAGTTCACACACTGCTGTCCCACAGTGAGGGAGATTTCTGAGACAGCGTCAATGCGAGATATGAAAGAGGAGACAGAGATGAGTGTTGCTTTACCCATAATGATGAACATCTCATCCATTTAAGTAAGAAGGACTGACCCGTTGGCACTAATTGCCTGGATGCCTACTGGAATAAAATATTACAGAACAGTTTTAGGGAGAAATGTACAGTCCTTAGATGGGCAGTTTATCTAAACAACATAAAAAGAATGTCACTTGCTCGGAATTCTTGTATTTTCTGATTTCATTATGAAAAGTAATCTGAACTGTTAACAATATTTATTTATTTATTTATTTATTCATTCATTCATTCATTCATTCATTCATTCATTTATTTATTTATTTATTTATTTATTTTGGAAAATTAATAGTTGTGTCTCTCTAGGAACTACGTGACCAATTACTTACACGCAAGGTTACATGGTGAAGCCTCACTCTTATTTTGCCCACTAGCCTGCGTTTCATATTTTGAGGCACTGTTTGTGTAGTGCAGTTACTTTTGACCTCTTCTTTAGAAGGCCTTATACGAATTGCATGAGATTTTATTTAAATATAGTTTGGCAAAAGATAACGAAAGTTTGTGAAAATGATTGTGATATGCCAATGTTTGGTTAAGATACGTGGTATCACAATTGTCTGATGGCAAAAGCTAAAGTTAAAGAAGTAATGCAGTGGGTGTATTGTAGTATGTAAAAACTGTGGTATTGATTTCTTTGCCTTTACATATAGGTGTTCGAGGTAGACCTTCAACAAATTTGTGAAAATGATGCAATGATTATACATTCAGTGAAAGGGCCTGCACACATAGTGTGTATTCGTTTATCTATTTATTTATTTATTTATTTATTTATTTATTTATTTATTTATTTATTTATTTATCTACCTATCTATCTATCTATCTATCTATCGATCTGTCTATCCATTTACCTATTTTTTATCCATTCACTCATTCATTCTAACATTTATTCATTGCTTACTCAACAGACGTGACATATTGACTACAATGTTGCTAGTCGGTTATCCTAGGCCCATGGTTGCTATTAAACATTAGTAGGAAAGTAGTTTTTGCTGTTGTCCATTTTGACCTTAGTGAACTAGAATGGTGTAGGTGAGAACTTCAAATGCTACGTATTGATACCACTGTTGTGAGAAGTCAATTTCAAGTCGGCCCTTGATAAAACAATCTTTGTTATAGCCACTGAGACATTGAAATGAACTCGGTTCAACTATTTCCATTGTTTTTTATGCGAATGTACACACCATGATTGCATCAAATTTCATCAAATCTTACATGATATAGCCAATAAGTACACCAATCTACCCCACCAGCTGCCTTCCATAATGGCGTTGGTCTTCTCTCACTCCTCTGTGGTCGAGCAATTATTTTCTGCAAAGGTACAAGTAAAACATTTATAATAATTGCAAAACAGAATTACAACTATCACTTGTTTCTTCATGAACTCGTATCTCAAAACGAGGTTACTAAATATATAACTTTTTATTGTTCTTCTGTTTTCCCGATATTTTGAACTAAGGTGGTTCCTCCTGTGATATGCACTCAAATGTCCTTTTTGTTTCTTGTCATTTGTGATTAAAATTTTCTGTTTGAGTTTTTTTTGGGGGGGGGGGTGGGGGGTGGGGGTGGAGCATTGTTTTCAGTTTGTGTGACCTGTAATGATACAACCCTCCATTTCGTGTAATGTAAAATTGAGTTTAATAATTTGTGTGACTTGTGTTTGGTACATATCATTTGTTTAGTTTTTTTTTTCCTTTTTTTTTTCTTCGAAAGAGCTCAATGCCTTGAGTCATCAAGTGTCGGGTTTTTCTGTTTCAAACTAAAGTAGTATATAACGGCTAATTCTGAAACACCTCAAAGAAGAGACATTTAATAGTGGTGAGATGTCATATGCGGGAAGCTTATTCTGGAGCAAGTCCTGCTTAGCGCATGCGAGGCAACCATTACATCACTGATAGACAAAGCATCAGGTCCAATATGGGCGGTAAGCAAAACTGCTCCTCGATTTTTGCTGAGAAGATGATGTCTGATTTGGTGCCACATTTCACAGAACTTGTATGTTTTTGTTTGGACTCATGAATTGAATGAGTGCAGGTATCCTGATCATTTGACAAGTGATTTACCACCACGTTTGCAAATAATTTTCCGATTTTTTAAGCAAATAAAAGGTTCGCGTTACTGTATTTGAGGCCAAAAGACGATAATAGATAATACTTTCAGTTGCTTTATATAAGGAAATTCATGACAGATAACTGTTACAGCACATAGGAGATGGTCGAGATATGGTTTTATGTTGTTTATGAATATGTTACCAGATCACTTTCCCTTCCTCACCGCTTTTCAAAACCGCAGCAGAGCCTTGTAAATAAACACATTTTCAAACATCTCTACACTTGCAGGCATGAAAAATAACTAAAAGTGTATAAGGGATAATAACCTCTATTACCTCCTTCTTTCTTTAGATTAGTGCTGTGAATGCAAACGACTTTGAAAAACATATGCATGCACGGTCTGAAATTTCAGGGCAGTTGCAGATAAACATATTTCAAAACATTTCTACATTTGAGACAAGAAGGATGTCTAAATATTTGGTCCAGAGATGCCCGTTATTTCCTTAACAGGATAGACACAGTTTCGTAATGTTTAGTCTTTCCAACTTCCTTTCATGCATTAATTCTACAATCAAACATATTTAATTTTTCTATTATTATGTTTTTCTCATTTCAGAGTTGCTACCACGTCCACTGTAATTTAATAAAGTCTTCATCGGATTCCCAAGCACACAAATGCTCTATCTAAAGCCAATGACGTTTTTTGGCAGGGAACCTTCCAGTTTCCATTTCATAGTTGGTGGTTTTGTCAGATTCCTAAAGCACACCACACTGTGGGCCACACAGTCTAGAAGCCGTAATTGACTGTATCTTTACGTGATATTTCATGTGGTCTGCCATCGATATCAATGGTACAACTCTGGATTTTTACTTGGACTTTCTTCAATATTGCATTTATCCTGTGTTTCATGTTCTCTCTTGCAACTGCCATCCTGAAATACCTGAAAATCTCTCTTGCACTATAATTGAAGAATACACCTGAATTCTGCTACCTGTATCTCGTTATGAATACCCAATTCCTTTTCCTAGTTTACTTTTATTTTTATTTCTGTACGAAAAAAAAATAATCGATGCATGTCCTTCACTCTTTTTCATGAAGCAGGGGAGAGGGAAGGTCCTAGAAATTAAGCAACGAGTCTAGATAAAACTTGCTGCAATCCAAATAAAAAAAATTGGGGCTTCTGTTCAAATCGTTGTCCAGACTCCTTACATTCTGTCAAAGACAGAAGGCATTCTTCCAGATACAGACGTCTCCAAATGAAGGAACCGATGAAAACAAAAGATGTTTGAGTCATTGTCAAGCGTTAGCTTACCAGGTTTAACCCTCTATAAATAAGGTTTACCTACCTACCTATTGTCAAATTCTCAAAGGGAAAGAAGTGCTGGGTCTCAAGGTTCACACTGACAATTACAAAACCTTTTTGAAATTGAGCTTCATTTGTCGTCTTGGACGGGTGGTGAACATGAAAGTAATAATAAATTTGACGGATAAGGACAAACAATGTTTCAAATGGGTAGTAACGTCAATGATATATCCGATTAAAGATCGCTCCCACAGTGTCCATCTGCATACAGCCTTCTGAAAAATGTGTTTGGAAAAGTATAAGCTTCCGTCTAACCCTCAAAAATATTGACAGATTTGAAACACAGAACATTTCCATAAATGCCTTTAGATCTGAACGTGACGTGTATCCTCTCCAACTAAGCAAAACCACCTATCAGCCTATAACAACTGTTGGATCAAAAATATGAGTTGGATTTTGTTTTCTCAGGTCTCATGACGCGGATAATATTGCTGGAATAAGGAGACAATAAAAATTCGAAAGGTGAAGGAGGGTACTTTCCTTTCTACAAAAAGTGCTTCACACAAAATGTAGTACCTGCCAGGCAAGCCTGTGTGAAAGGTACACCAAAAATATCAAAAGCATATGCTTTACGTTTTTGTTATTACTTCAAATGTCCTTGCTGCAATAAGAAACCTGTCCTGTATTCTGGCAAGGATGCCAGTCAGACATTACTCCAAACATCAGGCAAATACATCACAAGTTCACAAGATTTCCTGCAAAAGAGATAACACCAACAAATGAATGAAACTTTCAACACACTAACACAAATGTGGAGATGAAAGCCTGGAATACTGACTTTCAAAATTCTTATTTTGAAAATGTCGGGCTATATTAGTCACCTTTTCATAAGGTCTTGAACGAAAAAAATCACCTGTATTCTGAAGAACGAGGAGAGTTATATTTTGTCCAACAGGTAAAAGAGCGGTGGACACCTCTAATGCAAAAGACGTAACTCGGCACATATGATAGACAGCTTAACATTCATGCCCTTCAGTTTTTGGCCAACAATACCTAAAAATTTCAAAACTTGTGTAAATTTATCCCTGCAGGAAATTGTGGTTGTTTCTGTGAGAAGGATATTATCTTTATGACTTCAGGGATAGACCAACTAAACTCAAAGCATGATGACCCCCCCCCCCCATAGGGGAACTTTATTCTAAGTTCAACGAGACTGCTATAACACAAGTCGATGACGGGCATGCGTACAAAGTGTTGTCCACTTTGGACATGAGAACATGTGAGAGTAATATGTCCTGATTCACACATCGAACGTTCTTCTTCTAGCTGACGCCTTTGAATATTTTAGAGACATTCATTGGAAATTAAACACAAGGTCCTACCTCGTATAATACCTCCCTGGCTTGGTCCACAATGCTGCCATGAATTTGATTGAAGTTCAAATACAGGTCTTGAGCAATCTGGACGTGCCTTTCATGAATGAAGAGGAATATGAGCTGGTGTATTGACCTTCATCATGAGATAAACAAAAAGCCAATAATATTTACATTGCAAACGGCCCACTAAATATATCACACGCCCAGATGCCACCAACCAGTGCAGACGGGCCATGGGTAAGACACTTATCATCCAATGTTTACCAATGAGCTGACTGAGTGGAGAAATATACTGTACATCCTGACAATGGATTTAGAATATTCCCACCAGTTGCAATGTCTGCAGAATGATTACCATTTCTCCCTTGAGATATTGAATGCTAAACTGATACCTTGTCTTTTAGACAAGTCAAAATACATGGTTCATCCCAAAACTTTGTGACATGCGACTCGATGGGCTCCAAATATTTTAGAAAATAGTTACTCTGTGGAGTAAAGTTTGGCTTAAGTCCCGGGCTCAAAGGGTATATTGGCTTGTACACCAGTCTGGCAGCAAAAGCAATTAATGGCTTCCAGAAAAACGTTTTTAAGTTAATGTGTAGTTCAGTGTTGGTGAAGACCATGGAGAGCATATCGGACTGAGTCAATATCAGGTTTGGCACCTCAGGAAAAAGAAAAAATTATTATTTTCAAACCAAAATACCAATGCCGTATTTTCTACAATGGTAATTTAGTCGCAGTTCAAGTGAAGAGGACAAAGCTCATATTGAAAAAAAAACAGGTAAATTAAGGAATAAGCATGCCAGATGTCAGCAATGCCCTGCTGTATGATTTTCACTTTAATGACATTACGGGTAACACAGTGACAAGGTCAAACTCTTATCCATGGACACAGACACTTTACAAACCAAATACAAAGGGAAAACATTAATCCTGACATAAGACCCATCTTCCCTTTTGGTTCAAAACGAGCAACACGAATACTTTCCCAGCAACAACAAGAGCGTTGGTGGCATGCTCAATAATGAAGCAAATATCAGATCACAGAGTTCATGGAACTGAGATTGAAACTGCTTGCTCACAGGATGGTTGCCCATTGTAATATGGGTAAAAAAACAACCACTTACAAACTTCGAAAAGATGGAAGCAGTATATGAAATAAAATATTCAAATAATGCATTTCAAATGAATACCACGGTTTTGTATGGATTGCGTAAACGCAATTCAAGGAACACTGATATGCAATGGTCCATACATAGACTATGGATCCTAAGAAAATTAGATTCGTTTAAAACAGTATAGATAACTTCTGCAAGTAAATCTTGGAATAAAGAAATTATTATTATTCTTTATTCCAAGTTCCAATGGCTGAGTACAATTTCCAGAATGTCAGGATTTACAATTTTCGGTCTACTTATAGATTTTTGTAGCCAATTACAGCTACGGATTTGTAGGTAAAACTTCTGTGTTTTATACGGAACTAGCTGTAAAGAAGATAATCTGGTTTTTGGCCAGATCTAGGCCATAATGTCTATATATATGTCTTAAATATTTCTAGAAACCGCATCTGCTGGATTACTTGCAGAAGCTATATATACTGTTTTAAACGAATCTAATTCTCTTAGGATCCATAGTCTATGTATGCACCATTGCATATCAGTGTTCCTTGAATTGCGTTTACGCAATCCATACAAAACCGTGGTATTGTCCGTATGTAACTTAATTGAGTGATCATGTCTGATAATGGCTAACACTGCGGCAAGCGCTTCTGTAGTGATGATGGGGTTGTCTTCCTGTAGATCAATGTGGCGTTGTTCATGTTGACAGACCGTTCCTAAAGAAGAAAGAGTGGCATCAACATATGCGTCCTCTATAGGTTCTGAAATAAAATTGCGTGTTGTGCTTGTGATGCAGAAGGCCTTATAATAACTTGCCATTTATGTTGTCGAGTAATGCGCCACCGGAAAAATAGGCCAGCCCAACGCCTGGGCGTAAAAAGGATTATACCTTTGACCCTTTGTTGGTCCTTTATAGTTAATTCAGTGTTCAGACAAAGTTCTAAAACTCTGTACAGCTCCTTATGGCGTTCCGGTTGCATGGTAAGTGCGCCTAGTTGCGATTGAAGATGTAGGCCTAAATATATAAGGTCCTGAGTGGGCTTTAAAACACTTTTTGCCCAGTTTATAGGAATAATCCAGTGTTCAAATTCGGCTAACACTTTTTCGATGTTCTTTTGCAATTTTCCTTATCACCGTATAACAAGATATCATCCATATAAAGGAAAAAGTCAATATTAAGTTCCTTTAAGATTTGGCCATAGATCCTTTGGCAAGTCCAGGGGCCTTGTGCTAATCCAAACGGTACTCTTGTAAATTGATAGTACGAACCGTTATAACGGATGGCCAAGAATTTTCGCACGGAAGGGTGCAGCGGGATATGTAAGAAAGCGTCCTGTATATCCAACTTTGCAAAGAAAGTGTTTCGTTTAAGAGTATTCAAAACCTTGTTGAAAGTAGGCAAGTTGAACGCTGGTGGCTGCAAGTAAGGAGTAAGTTTTGATAAATCGAAAATTACTGGTCCTCCTTGAGAACTTTTAGGGATAACATAAAGTTCGAACGTCGAGGCTACTTGTGTCATTGGTTCCAGAACTTGTTGGTCCATGAAGTGATGAATCACGGTATCCAAGAGAGGTAACGACTGTGTGTTTCTATATACCGGTTTAAAACCTGGGGCTATAACGAATTTCAGTCCTTTTGTGCCTACAAATCCGTAGCTGTAATTGGCTACAAAAATCTATAAGTAGACTGTGATTGTAAATCCTGACATTCTGGAAATTGTTCTCAGCCATTGAAACTTGGAATAAAGAAGAATAATAATAAGGTCTCGTTCTTCAAGGATTTTGTTTTACCATATCTATATTTTACTGTAGTTAGGCCCCATTTGCTTCTAGGCAAAAAAGATGTTATAATCATATTGCACCGCTTAAGTTTAAGTTAAAGATGGAATATGGAACGTACACAGAGCCCTTCGTAAAACAACCAGAACCTGGTTTGTGGCATGTGCGTCATTTGAAAAAGAGTCAAAACACAGTTTGCCTTTTGGAGCTGGGGTCTTAAATAACTGAAGGAGGCAGCAGGGTTTGGGCCATGTGCAAACGTCGGTCAACTTCGACATTGCATGGGTGAACTATGGATCACATTTCACCCAGGGAACAATGCATTTTATATAATGTGCAGATGTTTAAATTTGGTAGAAACAAGTTTCATATCATTGTGCCATTTATCAAATTTATTTCAATCAATTTATAAGAATGTATCGGACAAATATGCAAGCCTTTCTTTCGAAAGAATCAATTAAACGTTTATTATTAAATTTAAAATTACAGTAAAGACCCATGTACAGGAAACGTCTTCTCCGTTTGCAAATGATTTTTTAATAATTTTATTTGAAACATTAACAGTAATGTCATATTTAAGTGCCAAACTTCTTGGAAGGAGGCATATGATGGAAAATCCAAAATCTTTTTTCCATATAATTTATCTTTGTATCTAAATACCATTATTTAAAGATCCATTAACTTGCTTTTAGTTGGCGGTGTCTACGAAATTGATTGATAAGCGGAATATTGAATTCCGTGAAATCACGATTGAACGATTAGACATCCTCTATTGCCAAATTGTTGGCCCTTAAGACAATATTGCTCTTAAAGTCTGGTTCAGTTTGGCCATCATTCTTCACAGACCTCTCAGAAAACCTCCCTGATGTAGTTTTCCAGATATGTTATTGTTTATTGGCTTAAAAAGCAGTCACACTTACACTTGCAAGCCTGTCACTGTGGTTTCCCTTGTTATAGCAGAAAGTTGTTTGTTGAGGAGGGAAACCCTTCTACAAAAGCTATAGGAAAGAGTAGAAATTCACGAAGCTACGGTGGCTGTATATAAACCTTAAATCCTGAAGACTTTGTGTTTATTGATAAACTTGTGTATATTGATATTCTGAGACATAGGTTTTCAAGCCTGGGTGGCTTTTTGGAGCGCTTTGTGGCAGAGCTCCTCCCATGTGGCAATTTACATGAGATAAGAGTACCGCAAAGAGGAGACAAAAGATCAACCATATGCCGTAATAAATTTGTAGAACTTTTTACACAAATGGAAAGATGTGTGCGTATAAAACAAAGGCGACGTGCCCAACAAACAAGCCATGTACTGTCTACAGAAAAAGACAAACCAGAACACTGGCTGTAGAGTAAATTCCATAGATAACAAGTACAAATTTCAGACCAGTGAAAGTGAAAGCAACAGAAATCAAGCATAATTGCAGACAGGCTGTCTCTACCGTCAAGAGGAACACGGCTGAATCACCAGGAGAAAAAAATGTAAGTTTACACAGAAAGAGGAAATAACAGAAACAAGAGGACTGTAGCAGTCTTATGCTTTTTTCAGTTGACCTTACATGAGCAGATTGAAGTGGGCTTTTGAATTTCAGAATGATATTAAGGTCATCCTAATGTACGGCCATCATTACTGTTGCTAAGGTACATATCCCTTGATAGATTGTTCTCAACTTTGATATTTTGTATAACCCAGAAAATAACAACACCATGATGTAAATAATACATTTTGTAGCGATCAAATTCACATGTATTCCTGATAGGTTAAAAGGGAATCAAACTTACGGTTTAGAAGAAAAAGTAAAAGAAAAAGTAAAAAAAAAAAAGTGAATGTTTCCATGCCTACCTTCAGAAGGTTACAGACCATAGCAGAACTCAACAAAGAATGACAAAGATGAGTTACTTTAACAATAAAAAATATATTAGGTAAATCATAATCCCTGTTGAGATATTCTCCACAGGTACTCTCCCACAGTTCCAAGTCCTATGGTAGGTGCCAAATAGTCTAGTCTAAATCCCACAGAGTTACAGTTTGATTCCATTGTGGTACACAAAGCATGATGCTGGTCAAAACCCCACAGAGGTACCATTTGGTTCCAATGTGGTACACTGAAACACCAAATATACCAGTCCACTCCAAGGCACTGTCTCACAGGTATAAATGATTATCTGCTGTAGCAATAACACACAGTCCCACTGACTTGACAACATACAGCTCCTATCAGATCTCAGAATTCTCCTCATCCAATCATTAAAGCTATGCTGAGAACTCTCACCAGTATTCTACAGTTTTGTAATTAATCACACATCGTGCTTCTCTGTGATCTTTCTAGACCACATCCAAACTTTTCCCTTGTTTACAACTGTGCCTACCTGTAGATCACTACTTCATTGTTCACTGATCAGAGTTCAGTGACCTGGCACACACTCAATGACTCCAGTGACCTTTCAATATCAAAACAAACAACCATAACCGTGAATATGCACAAAAACCTTAAAGAGATAGAACTAATCACAGCGTCACCTGCAGCATAATTCACGTTTAACAGTGCCCCTATGCAATTCCAAAGCAATTGGCTTTGTGTTTTGGGAGGTATTTAAGATTTTATTCAAAGATGAACTGGAAATTCGTCACTAAAAATAAAATCTTTAGAGTGTAACCATTTAAACAAACATGGTAGATACCAAACTAAGGTATATCCCCAAGGTATAACCTGGGTGTGAAGTGAATCTGTTTGATGGGTTTGGAGAAAAAGTCGAAAATGTTAAGTTCAAATGCACTCCCAGTTGACTTTTTTGTAACTAATAGGAACGCATGCATTAACCAACAGGTACCCGATTTTTTATTTCAAATCAGAGATCCAGAGTAACACCATCTAGTGAACAATTTCGTTAAATCCGCCCAAAAGCATTTCACCCGACTTTAAGAACCAGTTGACTTTTTAGTAACCAATACGAATGCATGCATTTACGCCAGGTACGTGAATTTGTTTAAAATCAGAGATCCTGCGTAACACCTCCCAGTGAGCAATTCTGTTTAACCCTCCCAAAAGTATTTCACCCGAGTTCCAGAACAACCCGTGTGGCAATCTTGGAGCAAAAGTCAAAAATGCAATAATGCACAAAAATTCGTATAAAAAATAATGAAATCACAACGCCATGACCATTTGAATACAGGTGGTAGACCCCCACAAAAGGCACATCCCTACCACGTTTCATATGAATCTGATTTACAGTTTTCAGGAAGAAGTCAAACTGTGACTTACCAGTGCAATCCCCCGTGATTTAGATTCTACTCGACGGGACTGCATTCATTGACCAATTAGTACTCAGATTGACAATTTCGTTAAAAATCAGAAATCCAGAATATCATCGCATAGTGAACAATTTTGTTAGGCCGTTCCACAATTTATCTTTCCAACATCTTTCAGAAGAATCGAAGTTAAGGTATTGGATGTCAAAAATAGATTTAACATACAACCATTGTAGAAACAATAGACAGAAATTGCAGTGCCACCTTGTGAAAAAATTAGGTCTATGGGTCTCCTGAACGATTCTCATGAAATATCAAAGGAATGAGTTTGGAGGTTTAGCAGAAGGCTTTTTACGATTGTTTTAAAGCATAAAAAACCTAGATATTACTGGAGTATGACCATTTGAGGAAATTTGCTAGAAATGTACCCAAGTTTGAAGCGGATTTGGCTAACAGTTTGTAGAGGCCAAACATATGATTATTTGATGGGTGGACGGACGTACAGATGCCCATCACATAAGACTGACTGACTGACTGACAAGTCAGGTTTGCTTAAATGATTTATCGTGGATTGTGGCAAGCAGAGAATCAAGTAGATGAGAAGCAGACAAAAATATCAATAACGCAGGAGAAAATGGTAGCCATTGAAATACAAATCAATTTTGAAAAATTGCTTTATAACAACCAGTGGCTGACAAAACCGTTTAGTTCAAAGGCTGACTGACCATTTAGTCTTGTGGCATGAAATGTTGGCCACTGAGCACCATACAACATAACACCTCAAATAGAACAAGATTATCGAGGAAGCATAATTGTGGGACAAAGGGTGTAGAATAAATCAACTCAAGTGGTCAACATGGGACCTTGGCAGGGTTACAAGTCAAGTGCCTGGATTTTTACAATGGTTTAACATAGTATAAGTTAATGATGAGTCTATATATATATACAGACGTCATATTAAGGACCTTGTTGCAGGAAAATTGAAGATCGATGTCCCAGCCACAAAAGCCGTGGGGGAGCTATGCCATCCTTTAACCACAGACCTCATTCTTATGAAATAAAAACTGTGTCAAAGGTAACCCTGTGTATGATAGTATAGAAAAGGAAAAGAAGGGAAATATGATTTTTATTCTTGATTTACATGCACATATTCATAGATATCCACGTGTCATTTTATTTAAACGTGTTGCTAACTAAATATTATGATTATTAATGCGGTTACAAATTCAGACCATACAAACAAGTTCCCTTTCTTTTAATACCTCTCTTCCCAGATCAACAGACAATAAGCTAATCAATAAGGAATGACTGTTTGTTATGTCATTCATGCTCTTATTTGTTACCACTAACACCATTTTTGCGTCAAAAACAGTTGCTGTTTATATATTGATGACACACTCTTGCCGTTAATTTGAGACCGCCACTGGCAATATGAATTTATATAGGACAAGTGGACTTGAGGCCATCACTGCCAGGATACTTGGTTTGAACGACACCTAATATTAAAATAGTATACAGGTGTGTGTAAATATATAAATATATATATATATATATATATATATATATATATATATATATTTACACACACCTGTATACTATTTTAGGTGTTCAAACCAAGTATCCTAGCAGTGATGTCCTCAAGTCCACTTGTCCTATATAAATATATATATATAAATATATATATATAAATATATATATATATATATATATATATATATATATATATATATATATATATATATATATATACATACATAAATATTTATATATACGCATCACAGGAACATAATAGCTGTTTTAAGGAGTCAACAATTTAAATTACAAATTTTTTAGCCTGTCTGTGAGTCCCTAGTAGGTGGCCATTTTTTTCTTGCTTCCTGACTTACTTTCCATTTCTCTTTTCCTTTCTTGCTTCCGTTCTCTTATCATGTCTTTCTCACTTGTTTTTTAATTTCAATTTTTTTATGAACCGTGAATTGACAGCAAAAACACACTCTCGTTGATTTATTTATCATGGCTACACTTTGCTCATCGCAGTATACCATTTAACTGGTGGTCGTAGACTCTGTCAAGCAATTTATGCAAGAATATAGCAGTCACAACCCATCACTTGTTGTTGCTATGGCCCTGGATTCTGGAATGTAGCGGCCTGGTTTCCAAACTTTGATGGATTATTATGAGACATTTGTAAGCATGCAAACCACGTGCTCCAGCAGAGAAATGGTCAAGTTTTCACCTTTTTTATCTTTTACATTTTTTATGTTTAAGGATTCGTGTTTGCAGAAAGATAGAACAGAGCATGAAAGAGATTTTGTTTTCCGATTCTTCTAGTGCTCCAATATTGACCTCATATTTACGTAACTTTACCTCTTGATCACCATTATCAGCACCTCTGTGTCTGGGTAAAACACCCAAGGAATCAAAGGTGAGTTCATCCAAACATATTTCCAGGAAAACAATTGGTTTAAACCAAAATAGACAAAGCATATTGTTCGCTGCAAAATCCTATCTCAAATTTTTAAGCTTTTTAAAATGTATTCATTTTTTGCAAATTTCAATAAAATTTCAATGATCAATATAAAAATTTACCTAAGCCTTTTTCTAAAAAATCTGAATACGGTATTTTAGTCACAAGTGCTACCTTTAATTCGATATTACAAGCTAACTTATATGTTAAGTATTGAACGTGCTATTTCTTAATTTAGGTAAATTTTGCATTTTTTTATTAAAATTAAATTGAAATGATTGTAACGGTTAAATATGAAATCTAATAGTGAATTTAAGTTGAGACAAATGTTTTATTCCGGAGAAAAAATATGCTTTTGATAGTCTTACATGCAAAAACGATTGACAGAATCATATATTTCTACATGAAAGACACAAAGGGTACTAGCCCTTAAAAGTAGAGAAAATACACAATTTTTTTTTTAACTGTAACATTTAGGTGACCTTGGATGTACAGATTGAAGTGGCCCAGTGACCCTCGAAATGTCATATTTCTTTAAAAGCACCATCCCTTTTCGCAATATGATTCTTAATTCAGAGAATTTAAAAGTTACATGATCCTCTTTGACCAATAAAAAAGCCAATATGAGCTCATAGTCTAATAACACAATTATAAAAACTATGCTGTCTGCATCCAGTGATGCTTTGATGCTTCATTCACCGTATGCAAAAACCACTGAGTATACGCAAATGTAGTGGATTCAATTTTCAAGTTGGATACGTTTTAACTAGCTAGCGAAAATGCAAATGTAAATGGACTTCAAATCCTTGCAGGCTACAGTTTTTACCCACTTACATAAAAACCCGCCGTTACTTTTTGGACCTGCATCCACTATCAGGGCAACCTTCTCCCCTAAGCTCCATCTTTCAGTCAACAGGGAGGCTTGGCAGGTCCGACTAGCGGTGCTACTTAATTCATAGCAACTTATATATATATATATATATATAAATATATATATATATATATATATATATATATATATATATATATATATATATATATATATATATATATATATATATATATATATATATATATATATATATATATATATGTCTTGGCTAACTTGGACCTTAAAGGTATAATACCTCCATGCTTGGACATTTGTCGAAATATGCTTCAAATGGATGTTCTTTCCCCTTTTACACATTAGCTCCATTGACGTCAGTTGAATTTGTTACCTGGGCACAGCCGAAGGCACTTATGTTTCACTGAAAGATGAAGCAGTAACTGCAATATGTAACTCAGATGTGCTATGTAAACAATATGGCTAAACATCTTTTATATTCAATGAATGCAAAAAACGAAAACACAACAGGATATGAGAAAACATTGAAGTGCATTAAAATCAGATGTTTATTATCAACTACAGGGAATACGTGGGTGCTTTTCCCTTTCTTTATTTCATTTTTATTTTAATATCAAAATGGCAAAGGGTCCTGAATTAAATTTTAGTAAAGTTATGTCATCATCTGACAATGTTGAAGAGACACAAAGTGTAATGTTCAGGAAAAGAAGAAAACTGTTTATTGGTTCTTACGGTGTTCTCGCATACACAGTAAGGCCTATATACAATCATAGTTCAGATAAGTCGCTTTGACCACCATAATGGATCCTGATAAGCTTTATCTAGCCATTCAAGTGGTTTATAATCATGCGGCATGACTTGCAAGCATAAGCAACAGCTGGAAATTTATCAGCACTTCACCACATTCAGGAATGAATTCGGTGAAATATATTGTATGATAACAGTTTTTGGCTGTATATAGACCGATTACTGAAAATTAATGAGTGGTTGTTTATCTGTCAGGGAGAATGGAAATTGATCTTTTTTACAGGCAATATATAAATACGTCAGCAAAGAATTACCAACATTCATAAATTCCAACCCAACAAGGACAGCACAAGGCTGAGATTCCAGAATTACCAAAACATCCACATGCAGCTCTCAATACCAATGCAAAGAACCAATTTCACTCCTGCCTTGAGACAGGGAGTCATCCATAAAATGCAACTGGTGAATTAAAATTGGTCCTGTCAACCTTTGCAATAGTCTTCAATAATGACAAACACAAGCTTTTTCCAAAACATATAGGCCTATCCATGTACTCATAGACTACATAGCAAACATTACAGTCGCAAATTGACAGTATAACCCCGTATGAAGGTGCGTACAGCATATCCATTGTATTGAAACTTAAGTACGCATGCAACTTGATTTTGTTCCCTGTGCTAAATGTCCCATGCACAAAACATATAAATATGTGTGCATCATTATATTAACATTCGGTAGTAATTATGCTATGCTGGCACTGATATATGTAAGCTTGTAGAGATTTTTAAAACATGGTTCCTAGATGTCACTGCACATAGGTAAAAAATGCAGCAGCCCGCAAGCCCTTTATCTATATACGCCATTTTTCTTCATAATGTTAAGCATTACTGTCGGGTTCAAAGAAATCTAGTGGTCATGTTTTCTAACATTGACACAAAGAGCTTCAGAAATAATGAATATAATAGTATACTTTAACTCTTATAGTGCCTTTTCCTACATAACCTATATATGCCTTTGAATAGAATCGTGACATCACAGTTTGCACATTAAATAAGCCAAATAGCCGAGGATATTTTCTTAGTTTTTTGAGAATGTAATATTCTACTTCTTCTACATATACTTTTCCAGTCCAATATGGTTGTATGCGAAACCAACAATGGAACTGCGTATACTAGTCCATTACCGTAGGTACAAAGTTCATGACTTGAATTCGAAACGTTTAGATAGAGTGGCTATACTCGCAGAACCTGACCTTTTGGCATCTTAATCAACAGTTCCAACCCTAGATGGCAGGAATTAGGCTTTTCCACATCCTGATTTCTTAAATTGATATTCTTGGTGAAGGGAGATTAATTTTGCAACGTGAAACCTCCCAGAGTATCTTCTGGCCAGAAAAAAAAAATCTTGTCGTTTGAATATGTGTTGTCAAAGTTGTGAACGGAGCTTTAGGTGTGACAACAGCGGTTGGCTCAGTGAGCATGCTTATTAAGCTGGAAGCATGCATGTTTTGATGGGGTTTCACATGACCAGCACTGGCAGATCTAATTCAGTCAAGACATGTTAATATTTTTCACATAAGGCGTAATCAGAAACCAATTTATGATCATTGATCAGTACTGGGTTTTTCAAAGGCAGTCCACATTGTCAGGAGATCCCAGGTATAAGCCACAACCTAGCAGATCAAAGAAACCGGGGCATTCGAGCTTGCCACAATTCTGACCCAGTGCGGTAAAATGCTAACCAGGACATACAAAGATTATTTCAGCTCCGATGCTGTGTGGCTGTAAA
This sequence comes from Hermodice carunculata, assembly GCA_964020975.1. Classification (NCBI taxonomy): domain Eukaryota; kingdom Metazoa; phylum Annelida; class Polychaeta; order Eunicida; family Amphinomidae; genus Hermodice; species Hermodice carunculata. Next base: position 27,954,012 of record OZ026622.1, on the reverse strand, counting down.
AGGGTAAATGTTCCATGGCAAAATTCAGTCATCTTCCCGTTATCTTGTTAAATAAATCCAGCATCAGCATACACTCACTTACTATTAGGCAAGGCTTGTATGAAACATTTTTGTTTTCTGGTTTGAGAACTATGCATCCTTTGTTTATAATTGCCCGGGTGAACTTCCAGTGGCTGTCTGCTGCTGCCACTGAGCCTCCCTCATTTGCATATGGGTACATAAACCATGGCAATTTGGGAAGGATGGCAGTGACTCACGGAACTGTTACAGACCATACTAGATTGGTGTTTTGATACCAGCCATAGTTCTGTCTTAAATGTCATCTAATGTACAAAATATACAAAGATATGAACTTATATGGACCTGATATTTGACTTTTACTGGCTTTTACGTTTGTATTTTAGTGGTAAAACGAGTGTAGCCACTTTAAGTAAAAGTCGTATTAATTTTAAAATAACCTTCGGGGTATTTTCTGCGTTGCTTTAATCATATGCCATTAAATTTCAACAGATATTGAGACGGTAATTATTTACAAAATTAATGTAACTGATTGATGATGAATAATCGCTTTAATAAATGCACAAATATGGCGTGAGTTTTTTTCATCTAAACTGACAACAGTGGTATTATTAGAGCCATTGAAACAGAACATTTCAACATCATAAACGAAGCTGCCTATAGAATGCTGTTATGATATATTTGCCCAGCGTAATTATTTAATACAATGTTTAGGTACATCGGTGTTACCTTCAATGCGTTCCAAGGTGGAAAGTATACAAAGAACCTGTTAACGGACTCGAGTTCCTGAAAATTCAGCATGATTTCAGAATAACTATAGCTTGTATTCCTAAAGGCCTATCACATTAAATTCTCCGTGTCGTTTTCATAACCACAAATGTAAATTTCCTTTCAAAATACCCTTAACTGAATTTTAAGGGCCTTCTTGAATCCTTAGGTCTGCTTAAGGAATATGTGAAGTTGTGAACAACTGCACTTATAGATGGAAAAATAATGCCAATCAACTTTCATTATCATTTTATATATTCTGACGAAAGACAAAACATCAGCTGTTGGCATTGGCTATTCTATCGAAATCAACACCTGCATGGAGAAATTACGCATACCAACAAGAAACACCTCTGTCTTGGTGTCAGCAAATAAAGATCAAATCCTATTCAAACGTCCTGAAGCATACTTGCCGACATTTTAAAAAATAAAAAGAGATAGGGTCCCTGCGAGGGAGCTTGCGACCGAGGGGGGGGAGTGGGTTTGAGAGATAGGAGGGGCCCCTGTCAAGGTAAAAAACGCTTTTGAAAATCAAGACCTAAAATGATGCAATCTGGTGGCACTTTGTAGCAAAATTTTCTAAAGATTTGCCACCCTTTTTTATGAATTTATTCATCAAAAATAGTAAGAGTGCTGACACATGCATCATTGCAGAAATGTTTTATTTCCAAGTGGATTCTTGACAGGTTTCACTGTTGGTGCAGCAACATCCACGTTCTATATTTGTGGTCAGTTTGTTTATTAATTCTGTTCACAGGTTTATAGATTTGTCAAAGATCATCATACCATTGCATATCACAGACCAATGCTGCAGGATTATATCTGCACAATATTTAAAGATTTCAAGGAAAATAATGTGAAAAGGATTTAGCAGTAAAAGTTAATAGTACTAATAACATATCTGGTAAGTCGTGTATCACAACTGTATCAATAAAATCTTAGAAGATTGTTCGTATCCATGCTGTATTTCCATGTCAATTATGAAGTCAGTCTGAGAAAATACCTGAGAAAATTTTCGCAAAGTTACCTGGCCACGTCACCGCCATTGACGGGCAAAGGCATATTAAGTTTTTTGGCTGCACGTTTTTGTGAATGCGGTAGGAAAACTTTGAAAAGCGGTAGGCGGTAGAACGGTGAAGAAATCGGTAACCCACCGTGTGGATCAGTAGGCCTGGCCGGTATGCTGGGTTTATATCTGTGCACGTACCCACACAACATTACCGTTCAAATTTGACAAAAGTAAAATTCAGTGAATTCTGGGAGGATGTAGGGGCTGAAGATCGTTTATGAAAAGCCTTGTAAATAAGGCTAACATGGAGACGAATATTTGGTACAATATTATGTTGATATGTTTTATGTAACAACCACAAGTCCACAAACCACACACCAAAACTGTCAAGTTGTGCTGATTTGGGCATGATTCAGAGTTACACAGTTTCAAAGCAGGCCATTATGTGCAACAAGGAACAATATGCCATAATGTTTAAGCGTAACTACAAATCAGCATTCAATAAATTGTTCGTAAACCAAGTTTGATAACTGTCCAGTGATTGGATAATAACTTAGACATTTGGGAAAATAACTGCAATTCACTTTTGTGCATACCTAAAAAGAAAGCACACCCTAGTAAAGGTACCTACTGATATAATATCGGTACATTATTGTGTGTGTGTGTGTGTGTGTGTGTGTGTGTGTGTGTGTGTGTGTGCGTGTGCGTGTGCGTGTGTGTGTCTGTGTGTGTGAAGAGACTTTGACAAAGGTAAGTAGATTTCAAGGCAGAGATCTTAATGAAATGATTTTCATCATATTATGTGTTAGGGAATATTTCATCTGGCTATGTAGGTAGAATTGAACATGAGCATTCAATATTCTGATAAATTATAGCAGTACGTAAGTTTTTTCGTCGGAGGTCAGCTGAGATAACCTAAGTTATATATTTATATGCATTGCGCCGACCCATATGATAGCTTCTTTAAACACTGTACAAGCACACAGTTCAAAGGCTAAGATTGAAGATTTACATATCCAAGGACGATAATAGTACCGTGCTCTAAACCAAGTACCACAAAACGTACAAATAATTTCACGTAAAGTGGCCAGAAACCGCGGCACATCGATCAATTTTGTAGATAGAAACTCCAAAAGTTCCAGAATATTATCAGAAATTCCATTTTCATTGTTCACTGCATAAGACGTGCTGGCATTAAGAAATATACCCCTGACTTGAGACAAGTACCAACCTATAAATGTCAACAGGGATTCAAATCAAAATTCTCTCACCTTTGAAACAATAGTATAGATATAATTTCTATCAAACAATATCAGGCCTAAAAAAAACATTTCAAAACATTATTTTCTGTCTTTTCTAAAAAACAAAGGTACAAAATTGATATGCCTACCTTGTTACCTCCCTTACTTGTCGGTTACTTAAATTCAGGACGCAACACACCAAGGCGTATCTCCCAGCGCATAATATTAAAGTGAAGGAATCAATACCCTTGACCTTATCAAGATGCCAGCCTGCAAACATCAGTTTGAATCAATATTCTCCTATTTGAAATAAAATTTTCATAACATGAGGTACAATTTCTATAAAAATAATTTTTGGCCCAAATAACGATTTTGAAAACAATCATTATGTTTGGGAAAAAAATGAAGCAGAAAATTCGTCGGCCTACCTTGGTGGTCCACCTCACTTGGCAGCCTGCTGAGTTTGTACGAAACGTGAGACGTTCGATCGCTCAGAAGTCATTCCAACACCTAAGAACTCTGAAATCAGTTGGATCGTCCACAAGAAGAATGCCGTGGTCGATAAAACGCTGACATGAGTTGTTATTTGACTAATTTCGTTGACATATGTACTCTCAGAATATTTTCCCCTCGCACCTTTTTGCGTTATGCCCAGACAAGTTTGAAGTAAATAAGCCTATTAAACACAGTTCATAACTGACAGTGAATTTTAAATATGTTGAACAGCTGATCAATTGCTCTTTGTCGCCTGGGTCATTCCAATGACAATGCGATCATGTCCCGACTCACGTTTGGCCTAGCCTACTTTCGTTTTGTTGGCTAAAGTCACTGTCAGCCCTTAACATAGTCTGTCGATCGGTCGTCCGTCCGTCCTCCGGCCAGTCACAATATACATTTTCAACTTCTCTAAAACTACTTGCCAGATTCACTTCAAACGTGGTGGGAAGGTACCTTGGATAGATATCTGACAAGTTTGTTCAAATAATCATGCTCCAGTGATTTTTTTATTTTCAATGAGTTTTTCGGTTCAGTTACCTTTTTTTGGCTAAATCTAAAGAAATCTCCGAAATCGCCAAGCCAATTGATTCATAATTGCATATAGGGACACTTCTCGAGACACCTAGACCTAGATTTGTTGAAGGTGTGGTGCAACAATCCTTTTTCTTTTTTTTCTATCGGTTTTTGTATTTTTTTTTTTTTTTTTTTTTTTATTTGTGCTAAAGCGAATTTCTACTTCTCCCAAAACCGGTACCGAAGTTGTGCTGAAACATGGTGGAAATGTAGCTGGTGGAATAGGTAAACAATGTAGTAATGATACTTTGAGTTCCTGATTTCTTTTCAATTCGGGGACATGCATGTGTCATATAATACACACATTTCAAATACCTATGGCCAATGGGCATTGCAATGGGGATGCACGCTTGTAGCTTAAGTGACTGTCAGTAACCTGAGCGTTTACTGTAGTCTGTTGATCCGTTGTCCGTCGTTCATCTATTCGTGATCCGTCCTCCGCAATCGTCCTTTCACAATTTACATGGTCAAGCTCGCCGAAAGCACTGGCCGGATTCACTTCAAATTCCAATATTCTCTGATTTTTTTTTTTACAACATTTGTTCAAATGGTCATACTCCATTAACTTTTTAATTTTCTTATAAATATCTTGGTTCCAAGAAAATCCAAGAAAGATGTTCTTCTCCGAAACTACTTGGGCAATTGTTTAGAAATTGCATGGGCACTTTTGGGGACCTCTGGGCCTTAAAGTTTGTTCAAATGGTGATTTCTTGTTGTTGTTTTTTTTTACTTCGCCACACGCGTCAATTACATTGCACTGTATCATGGTACAAGTTTTAATTGTGAAGTGCTCAAACAAAGTTCTTCATAAGGTGATGTGGCTGTCGATTTCTGGTTTTTAGCGATTTTTTTAATTACCATTATTATTTGTTATAATTAGTACGTGCACACATGACCACAGATTACTATACAAAACAATAGGTCTCTCTCTCTCTCTCTCTCTCTCTCTCTCTCTCTCACTCTCTCTCTCTCTCTCATATCCTCTTCTTTTGTGACCTCCAATGTTTGCGAGATAACCGCGGTGCAAGTTTATCAGACCTACATACTGTATTTAGGGCAAGTGGGACTACTTCAAAACTACAGTTACTTATTTGGACACATCCCAATAACTTCATTTCATTCTCTGTATAATCAATTTAAAAAGGTAAAGTTAAATAAAGGCCAATGTACAGACTTCTGTGGTAATATTTCCCAACTGGTACACTGATGGTCATCTCAGGCAAAATTCCCGACAACAATCTTTTATAAAGTAAATATTTTACAAACTTGATTTGAATCTAACGAATATTATCTGTAATAGCCAAAAAGGATACCTCAGGACAATATATATGTTCCGTAACAATGCAAAACACGAGCTTTTTGTTGTTTCACAAGAAAGCATGTGATAAGCTCATCCAATATATTTTTAGTCATCCTCTCTTTTCCTAATGACCCCCCCCCCCCACCCCGTCATGCTGGGAACCAATATTAATCTTATCTGGCCTAGATACTTTATTCTGTGTGAAACAGAAACTTCAAAACTACAGTCTCTCACACTGACACTTCAGAATAGTTTCATTACAGTCTCTGTACAATCACTTCAGATTGGTGTAGTTAAATGACGGCCAATGTACAGAACCGTCCATTAATATTTCGCACTTGGTATACTGCTGGTACACTTAGGACATCTCAGGAAAAAAATTACCACATAACTCTTTTACATAGTGAAAAATATACAAAACAGATTTTCAATTTCAGGAAAATTAAGCAGCTCAGTAAGTCTACACATTAATATGACTTTGACTTATTTTTACACATTTGAAGTGTTTTGAACTGATATGCTAGAAAACAATGTCTTGAACATGTTAAAGTTGTTATTACCAAAATGGCCACCTTAGGACAAGATCATTCCTTTCAAACCAAAACTTGGGCATAATTTGATTGCTTAATGAGAAGCTATGTGCTTGCCTCTACCTATAAATTATTTCTGTCATACTCTCTTTTGTGAGTGACGTCACATGTTGGTGACCCACGTTCAATCTTATCGGATATACATACTGTATTTAGGGCAAAAGGGACTGCTTGAAAAGTACAAGGTCTTATATAGAAATCTTCGGATAATTTTGTTTCATTCCCAGTACAATTAATTTAAAGTGGTAAAGTTAAATGAGCGCCAAGGTACAGACCTTTCCTTGTAATATTCCTCAACTGGTATACTGATCATACCCTGAGGACATCTTAGGCAAAGTACCCGACACCACATCTTTACTTTTTATGTAAAAAATGTGCTAACTTCATTTTCAATTTACGGAATATTAAGCATGTTAGAATGTCGCGCATTGATGTGGCTATGACTTTTTGGTACACATTTCATTTGATTTGTACTGATGTAACACAATACATTGCTCTAAAGCTGTAACAACTAAAATGAACATGCCAGGACAATGTCAGTCCTTTCAAAGCAAAACCAAACCATCTTTTCAATATTTAATCTTAAACCATGTGCTTACCTCTCTTAATATATACTTTATTCATCCTATCTTTTCTTTCTTTATTTATTATTATTAATTTGAAAGTATTTACCCAGGGTAACCCGTTCAGTCACAGACTGTTCTTCCGCGGGACCCTGCTACACAAGAAATAGACAAGATACACGGGAATAAGATCAATATACAGTTAAGTGGCCAAGGTCAATATACAATGAAGTGGCTAAGATCAATATAAATTTTCATGATCCCCTCCCCTCATGTTGGTAACTATGTTAATCTTACCTGACCTACATACTCTATTTGGGACAAAAGGGATTGCTACAGTGTCTCATATGGACACTTCAGGACAATTTCATTTCATTCGCTGTACAATCATTTCAATATGGAAAGGTTAAATGAGGCCAATATACAGACTTTCCTGGTAATATTCCACAACTGCCATACCGCTGATACCCAAAGCACACCTAAAGAAAAATGCACCACACCACTCTTTTACAAACTAAATAATTTACAACATTCATTTTCAGTTCAAGGAAAATTAAACATGTGAGAATCAATTCAAAATGCTATAGTTAAATGATGGGGCAATTATATCCACTTTATCTTACGAAATTTGTAACTAATTCATTATTTTGGATTTTAATTTGTATCTGTTTGAAACCAACACTAGAGCAAAATACTTAGAGTTTCTTGACAAATTCAGATCTTTTGCCTAAAATAACCTTACCCACACGCTTTGTCCGAGATAAACGCAATTCCTATTAATAATGTTTACTGCAGCTGTTCTCGTTTCATGAAATCGCCCATATCAGGTATTATACTAGCACAACTGTAATCTCACTCAGCGTGCTCCACGTGCCTTGGCCAAATTTTATGTCAAAAGCTCCCCCCCCCCCCCCCAAAAAAATGTAAGTTGTATCCGAAGATAAAACGTCGATGCAAATTTTGCAGTGGAATTACAACAGAAAAAGTATTTCTCAGTAACTTGAGATTCAAACATAAATCCAAACTCAAACTATGATATACTAGAAAATATAATCTGAAGGCTAACCAGAAGCACGTATCGATAAAAACAGTAAAATGTAACAAATTTAAAAAACCAGGGGTTTCTCTGGATAACATCTGGCATATTCCGGTCCACTAAATTCCTCGATGACCTCTACAAAGAACGCAAGTGTAGAAATGAAGGTACGCTAATATATATTACTAGGAAACAAAATCTCAAAAGCCATAATAGGATTCTAGATAGAAATATTCGCCAAGGAAAACAAGACCACTACAGTCGTGAGTTTCTGACATATAAGCATCACACTCGTTAAACGTGGGATGTTGTGAAAGCAGTTTTAAATCTCAATAAAAATAAGAAAAAATACCTCAATTCTTCATTATCGACCATTTAAAGATAACTAACAAAACTGAAATAGCTGAACGCTCTGACACTTTCTTTACATACATTTTACCGACTCTAGCCAGAAATACAAATTCATCAAATTCTCCTCAGTTTACAACTTACTTTCAAAACGTTTCACACAACACTTTTGCCTTCGAGGCACACATGATATTTTACAACTGCTATAGCGTTTATTGATATAACTTTCGATATCTTAGATTCCGGAAATATGCCTATTTCTTTCTATCTTTGGTACTTTAGAGCGCAATATTTTACTTCATAAACTCCCTCATTAAGGGGTCGATGGTACTCAGCCACAACGGGTTTCAATCCTATCTAAAAAAAATAAATGTCAATACGTCCAATTTGACGACGCTCAATATAAACTGTCGAACATAACTACAGGAGTGCCTCAAGGATCCATCTTGGGACCCCTACTCTTCATAATTTACCTGAACGACATGCCATAGGCCTCCCCTAAATTCCCCTAAATTCAGTTCAATTCTCTATGCCGACGACACAACCCTGATTTATTTCTTTTCTTCTTTTACCTTAAAAAAGACCAAAACCATGATAGTGTCGCAAATGATATTAACTCCGATGTGAATAAAGTATATGACTGGTTGGCTGAAAATGTACTCTCCAAAACTAAACACACGATTTTACATTTCCCTCAGCGTAAGCTGAACATAAACAGTAACTTGAAAATAGCAGACAAAACCACTGAAAGAACCGCTGACTTTCACTTGTTGAGACTACCATGACTACGGATTAAAACAAATCTTACTTTGGAGTGCCCATTTTACTGAAATAGCGAATAAATTATCCATAAAATAGTAGGAATTCCAAAACGAATATACAATTCTATATATATCCAAGCACTTATAATAATATATAGTTCCCTTTTCCTACCTCATCTACATAATGCCATTCTGATTTATGGGGCTACTCATAATTACCAGATTGTAAAACTATAAAAGAAAGCAATTCTTCTTATTTCTTCTGCAAATTTCAATGCCCACACCGAACCTCTTTTCAAGAAATTAAACATACATATGGTTAAAGATCCAATTTATCAACAAGCGCTCGACTTTTATTTACGTTATTGTTAACATGAACTTCTAGATTATTTTAAGAAAATATTTCAGCCATTCCTGTTGCCGATACATAACCCATCCCCGACCGTCATGTTCCCCGTTATGCCACCCCTTCACACCCTTCGATGCAAAATTGCACTCGTTATTAGATGAAAAAAATATTCAATATGACACTCAAATATATAATGGGGAAGGTGAATGCCCATTCATGTTCTGGTTTCTCGAAATATACCAACCTTTATTTCACCCAGAAATATTCGGAAAGATGTGCTGTTGCAGAGTGTTATATATGCCATCGTTAAATAGTCTAGTTTGTGAAAAAGCACTGATGAAGTTATATTCTGAGAAAAATTCTTGCCTATCTGACACATACATGATTATGTACTTGAGCATAGCTACACGTTGCAGCCTATAGATGAGCATATATTTACATGGTCAAGTAAAGAATAAACTTCGACCAAAATTGATGCACAGAGGCATGCTTCTAATCTATGAAATACGCACAAACGTTTGCAGCAACTAATTTCTATATCAGCATGTAGTGCACCAAGGTCCATGCATTTTTTAAGCCCCAAATGAGAATGGCGTTCAGACAACTGATCATCCTCAGCTGCTTGAAACCCTACTCTTTAATTTATCACGTACCTGAATTGAGCTTTAAGTGCGTTTATTGAAGACTATCAACATTGCTTGAAAAATTTTCAGAACCATTCAGTTTTCAATCAGGATTTCGTATTTTTACGAGGTACTTCCATTAGCAAATTCAGTGAAGTTGCAGTCAGTCATGCTTGAGATATTGTGGCAGCCTTTTACCCCCAGGCACTACTCAGAATGGCTCAAGATAACTTCACTCACGATTCACTCACAAGTGAAAAATCATCAGAGCTAGTTAACTGTCTTTCGATAGGCATCTGTTCTATCCTCGAAAGTACTTCTCTGAGGAAAAAATTTAAAGCTGCACCCGATAATATGTATGTATGTATGTATGTATGTATGTATGTATGTATGTATGTATGTATGTATGTATGTATGTATGTTTTTTTTTGCCTCCATTCTCTGGAGAGACACATGCGTATTGCATTCAATAGACCACGGAACAGTACTCAGTTGATATATAACGCAAAATGATATGAATATAAATTAGGCGATCACAGATATATAATATACATCTCAATGAAAAATCTAAGTGAAAATACCCATGTGAAATAAAAAGGTTTTTCCGATACCCTGTAGAGAAAACCATTAGAACATTTTCAAACCACATTTAGCTTTCCCTGTGTTGTCCCAATTGTACTTTAAATTTACTGAATCAGTTCTTCTTTGATACTTTTCTTTTGAAACGTAAGGACATGTAATTTTCATTAACGTACATTGCTGCAGTCTAGTCCGATCTCAGCGAGTACTCCCAAATGTTACATAAAGCTGTTGATCCAGACGTTTCAAGTCCGGGAAGAATATTCACTATCTCTGTAAACGTCCTTGCTCTAGTATAACAATATTTGTCACAAAATAAGGTAAAATGTCTAAAGGCTTCTATTTTCCTTTGTTCACACGTCACATAATCTTTGCTCTCGGGGTATCTGCTCTATTCTACCAGAATTTATCTTTAATCCATGCTGTCCGAAAATAAGTTTAAAGACAAGAATGACACATCCCAGTAGTGCTGGCTCATCACGCACTGACAACCACCACCGAGATGGTCCTATTTTTTCTATCACATGCCTAAAATGTTCTGTTCGGTTTTTAACTCCACTATAATTTCTCATTCTCGTCTTTTATCTTGGTTTATTTTGATTTTCATTTCCTGTTTCCAAACACTTTTACTTGCCAATACTGACCTATTGTGGAGCATTTCAAACACACGCTCAAAAAGTCATAGGCCTATTTGATTAGATGCCAAACTATACCTGCAGATACACAATATTTTACATTAAATTCCATACTTAAATTTTTAAAAATGTAGCAGCAGTTTTCTCTCGCGCGCACGGGCAGGTAACCTCAACACATTACCGCCAAGGGTTAATATTTCAATGCTATTTCTCCTTCAACCGAGTATAGCACCCAAGCGTACCCAACACACACACACACACACACACACACACACACACAAAATCATTACCTGCTTTCTTGGACAGACTTTGGACACGTCTAGCCGCCTGCCTGTGTGCTATATAACTATATGCAGGTCGGATTAAATTGAAGAATACATCGTTTATTAATTTATTTTAACATAGGAAAAGCTTCAATTTAAATCAGCTTGTTTCATAACAACCCACGTCTGGATGAAGGCTTAGAGGGTTTATGTGAGTCTACTATGCGTCACACAGTTTATTCATGGTGGGGACGGAGAAGGGCAATTCCTTGTGTCAGGACACACGCAGGAATGCTAGTTCGAATATCAGTTCTCTTGTTACAGACGACATGCTCCCTGTGTATAGGACGGGGATCGTGGGGATATTTGGGCTAAAGGGTAGGGACGCACATCCTCAGTTTACTTTAGCATTAATTGATTTTTCCCTGGAGAAAAATAATTTTCCTCTGTAAATTAAAAAAATGACAGATTGACTGAGCATTTTATTTCCAGTGATCGGAGCAGCTGTAGATTAATTGTATATTTTTATATAATTTGAAACATACTTTTTTGTCACTATCTAACTAATTATATGTGCATCTTGAGTTGTACTAGTTTAAGATTTTGCCGCAGTACTGAAAGAATAATATTGACAAGGTCCATTGGACATCAAGCTCAAATTAACATTGGGCTAATTATCTCAAATTACATTGGGATTATTTTTTAAAGTTTGCATGCAACAAGGTAAAATGTGAGAACAGTAAAATAAATTTTACAGAATTAACCAAATTGACTTTCTCGTTGTGTTTGGGTGCAGTGCTCGATCTCCAACATCGAAACAAATTGGGGACACATCTCTCTTATATAGGCCAACAAGCAGAACCCCATATTGCAGAGTGGAAGGCAATTTAATGGGGAGTGGGATGGTACAGACCAGTTTGTTTTTTACATGGATTGAAGTGGTCATGTGTGGGATGGTCACACTAGCGGACACAGGCGCTCGTAACGTTCAGTCAGTCAAGGTTTCGTGCTAATATACGCAGAAGGGGGTGGGGGCGAGGGAGAGTGGGTAAAGAGGTTGGACCTGGAACATCTATGCGTTCAATGACCCACATACGGCCATATCTGCAATACAATATTGTGTACTCATCTGTGCAGTCAATTGTTTGTGCTTATAAGATGGTGGCGGATGGGCCTAAAACCACAATGTCGTCACATGGAGCTCCTACATAGATAGGTTTGAAACGAAGCTCACATCTGGACCACCATCCCGCTTCACGTTTGACCACGTTTGGCATGATTTCTCCGTTTCTGTACACACCAACAAGCTGTAACTCACCAATTTATTCCAAAACTATTTTCTACAGGTATATCACACAGATAATCTATTGAAATCTACATATATCCAGAGCAACACGCCTATAATTGTCGCAAATGTCCCACAAAATCCGTTTCGGGCAAAAAGTCCGACATTCTAGCGCCAAATTGAAACGGGTTCCCATCCTGAATCGAGTTCGTTCCGTGGCATTAGCCGTATGACAACACTTCTCAATCATCAGTCCAACCGTATTCCTTGATCCACACACGTTGTGGTTTAAGGCCTTATCCGCCACCATATCTTATAAGCAGAAATAATTGACTCCACAGATGAATACACAATATTTCAATGCAGATATGGCCCTATGTGGGTCATTGAATGCATAGATGTTTCAGGTCCAACCTCTTTACCCTCCCCCCCCCCCCCCACCCCCGCGTATATTAGCACGAAAGGTTGACTGACTGAACGTTACGAGCGCCTGTGGGCATATGCCTGGTCTCAGGTAGACAAGTTGTCCCGCGTGAGCAGATTGGCTTCATGTGTTCTGAATGACTTGGTAGATTACCGCAATTAACATAAATGACAAAGCTAATTATCTAATATTGTGCACAAGACAATATGTAGCCTATTACCATGGAAGTAGGATACGAGCAAAGCCTTCTTGGCTATAATGTCTATAAATTTATTATTTTGATAGAGAACCAGTATATTTACTTTTATTTTCACAATAAATTATATGTTCTTATACATGAAATATGATAGGGTCGCAACATTTATGCAAATGAAACAGACAAAATATGAGTGATTCTGAATCAAAGTAAAAAGAAAGAAGAAGAAGAAGAAGAAGAGGAAGAAAAAAAGAAGAGGAAGAAAAAGAAGAAGAGGAGGAGGAGGAGGAGGAGGAAGAAGAAGAAGAAGAAGAAGAAGAAGAAGAAGAAGAAGAAGAAGAAGAAGAAGAAGAAGAAGAAGAAGAAGAAGAAGAAGAAGAAGAAGAAGAAGAAGAAGAAGAAGAAGAAGAAGAAGAAGAAGAAGAAGAAGAAGAAGAAGATTTCTGTCTGTGTGTATTAAGTTGTAAAAATTAGATGCTACAACTTTTATCCTTTGGTATTTCACATAACATTAATCTTATGACTGGATGCAGTTTCAAAGTCCGAATGACCTTGACCTTTGACCTCCACAGGTCACATGTAAATTGCACAGTGTTACAATACCAACAATTGAACCAAATGGGCTGCAAACTGACCAAGTATTGCAAGACAAAACTTTCAAAAGGCCAAATGAACTTGACCTTTGCCCTTATGAGGTTACATGTTCTTATGAAAATGTGCAATGTTGCAATACCTACATTTGAGTCCAACATGATTAGAATTGGATGGAGATTGGCCAAGTTATGACTCTATGAAATTTTGAAAGGTCCAAATGACCTTGACCTTTGACCTTGAGAGGTCACATGTAAGTTTGTGTAGTGTTACAATAGCTACAGTGTGAGCCCAACATGATCAAAATTGGATAAATTTTGGCCAAGTTATGGCTAGAAGAAAGTCACCATCGAAAGTGACTTTGACCTTGAAATGACCTTTGACCTTGAGATGACCTCTATCTGAAGTGAACCTCGACCTCAAAAATGATATTTTGGCCTAAAATTTTCCTTTGACTTTGACATGACCTTTGACCCTGACATTTGTGATGACCTTTATTTTAAGAATTCCTAGAAAAACAATATGTCTGTGTTGGCAAACCGACAAATTCAATTTGCTATAATGAGTCAGAACTATGCAGTTTTTCAGTGAATGGCACGGAATAGAACTTTGCTCTTAGAATATCGGACTTGATACTGTGCAAACGGTACAATGGCTTACAGAATTAGGTTTTTTAAGTTTCTCTTTGTATTAAATACTTAATTTCCACCCACAACTGCATAGTGGGTTGCCTTGGTACCATACTCCCGCCTGACAAGATGTGGGCCACTGCTTGTGCGGGCGAGCGGGTTATGGCCGAGGACATCATGAACCTCGACTGCTCCGACTTCCCTAATGAGGACTCCGATGCGGAAGAGGTCGAAGGCTCTTCAGTTGTCGGCTTCGTTTCTGCTCCCTGGCAGCCGAACGGAAGGGCGCCGAGTCATGGCCACTTCTTGTCGGGCGTGCGAAGGCTCTTCAGTCGTCGGCTTCAGCCGAGGAGGTGAATTTCGGAAATAAAGAATACTTAAAACAGGCAGGTGGAAATTTATTCTTGTAACTAATTCAGGAAGAACAAAATGAATATGACTTTGTATTGTAAACTTAAATAACTCTTAAAAGATACTGTTTTTGTGTTAAAGGGGTATTCGGTCCTGTCTGTGACAGTGATATGCCCGTGAGTCCTCCGTGATTGACAGGGATGAGTCCCGTACTTTGTGGCGCAAAAGTAATGTGTATGTCTCGTATTGCAATAACACTTCTGAAGACCTGAGGTTTGGCGGCAAGCGCCCTCTGTCACGTGACTAAGTGACCAATGGCTTGGTAACTTGGTTATTTCAATGGTTCCTTGGTTGCATGAAACCACTTAGTCTTCCATTTTCTTTTAAAGGCAGATAAACAGGATGTAGAGACTGTGTCTTCAGGTAATGGGTTCCATAGATTAAACAAGCGAAAGGGAAAACATAACCAAGTGAAAGGAAATCAGTTTTTGCGTGGCTCTTCGTGGGCAAAGCGTTCAGTGTTGCAATTTAACATTCCACTGGGTGTGACACAATCTGAGAGAGCTTCTCTGCACTTTTTCTAGCAATTGCTTGTTGTTTGGTTCTAAAGTAAGGGCTCCAGACTGGAGCGACGTGAGTCTTACCTGAGGTACCATTCTTCTCTCACAACGGATCGCTGTTGGTGCGGAAAATGTCACTCGCGACTTCCTCCTGAGGTCGATTGTGATTTTTCTCAGCAACAGCAATCCCGAGTGACAGAAAAAAAACTCACTTTCCAGCCATTATACAGGTAGCTTTTACCGTTCAAAATCATACGTGTAGTTCTGCCCCCCCCACCCCCACCCCACCCGGAAAAAAAAAGAATAAGAAAGAAAAACAAAAGAAAAAAACACACACAAACTTTCCAATCTCTCTACTCTCCATTTGCGGTCTCCATGTGAGCTTTTCTTTAGGTCCTTCTATGCTTGAATGCGTCTTTACCACAATGAACAATGCTCTAGGTCTACTTTCAACGCCGACTTGTTTACGTCGGTTTCAGTTATCCTAAGTTAAGTAGGAAGTATAATGAAATAGTCCTGTGCACGCTCTATTTTGTCTACGACGCGTTCATGCACCACATTGTTGCTGGGGCGTCACAAGTTCGCTGTAACGATCTTGTGACTTAAGATCAGTATACACACACACACACACACACACACACATATATATATATATATATATATATATATATATATATATATATATATATATATATACATACATCAATCTAAAATGTGATAATTCGAGGCCAAAAATTGAACATCCATATGTCGCAGTCTGGGTGTTTTAGGTGCATATATATGTAAATTTGTGTGATAAAAGCAGACATTCTCAATTATTTGTCATCTTGTAACAAATAATTCAAGTCATGCATTTCACTTCAGTATTTCACAAAACACATTATAGTAAGACTGGGATTCTATATTTTGAGAAAATAAAATAGGATATATATATATATATATATATATATATATATAAATACTCTGTCAGGGATATATTTTAAATGTGTTAAGAGAATATGAATTAGTAGTATGATGGATTATTCGTTTCTGGGGGAAATAGTTTTTCAAGGAAATTTAACTTTGGATTGGGTTTAAATCAACACCTCAGATCTATCATCAAAGAATCTCAGCATTGCATTTATTGCCTTCAAGTTGGTAACCATACTCCCGCCTGGAAGGGAATTGTTTCTGTTTGGCTGACTATTATGATAAAGCAAATAAGTAAAACTATACAGCCTCGGATATACTGTGTACACCTTTATGTATGAATCAAATTAACTAATCATATAAATTCTTTTTAAACATATTTTTACAATGTTCAAAATAGAAATGAACTGAAAAATAAATAAGAAGGATCTGCCTAAGGTTCATATTTAATAATCATGGTAACTGATTTTAAAATGATTGAAATTCTGTCATCAGCCGCACTCATGCTGTATAGGGATGTATTTTGTATAAAATTGCATTTATTCATTTGGTTATGCTGTAAAAATTATGACTTTGCCTTTATCTTTATTCAAAGTAAGCATTTTGATAACCTACAAGTGACAGCAGTATCTAAAGATGGTCCTACCTGTTCCTGTCATTATAGTCTGATCAAAAATGTATTTGTTCATGCTTAACATCACAAAATTATATAACAATTTGGTTAGTATCAAACAGTGAAACACTGCAGATTTCTATGTGTTGAGTCAGATTGACTATGCATTTCACAGGTTCTAGAAAGAAAACTTGTAACACAACTTCAGAGGTCTCCATGGGCTGCAGTAGGCCTGGATGAATCCACTGACAGGGCTTCTGAAAAACATGTCGTCTTCCTCGTGAGATATATGGCTAAAGACGAGGTGCAAACTGCTCACTTAAAAATCGAGAAAACCAAGGATGGGACTGCAGCAACTATATACGAAACACTGAGGCTGTCTTCAGAACATATAACGTTCAAACTAAAAAGGTTGGTCATTTAGTTATCGACATGTTGTCTTGGCTGCTCTGTAGACCTTGGATCTTTCAGTGTCAGATGTATCCTGTGCATATCATTTTATTTTTTGTATTTCATAAAAAGTATGCATAACAAATGTACCCCCTTTGTCTGTATTGCTATTAAACTGATAACAATGTTAAACTATCCCTATGAATTAGTACAGAAGCTAACAAAGCCAGATAATATAGTATTTAATAAATTCATTCTTTCTGTCTTAAACATGTTAAATGGGGGTACATATCTGTTTGCGATAATTATACTGCCACAGTCTAATGTGTGGAAATATTGCATGTCGATTGATGCGGTGTAATGACACAAATAAACATTTTTTTATCGATCAGTTGCTTTGATATCAATTAATCTTGTAGATTATAGGACTTGCTGTAGTTGGTGCTGCTGTATGGTTGAGTGGGCAAAGTGGTATTGTGGGTTTCCACATGGAACAGAATCCCTTCTTCATTGCTGTTCATTGTGTAAACCACAGGTTGCATCTGATGGTCAGAAAGATAGCTTCACAAATTCCAAACCTTAGGACTTCAGTTTATTGTCAGTCAGATATGTCAACAAACTCTGACAAACGACAAAGGGCATTTAATTGGGCTTCGAATAACCCATAAATACTTAGTACTTCGTGTACTTATAGGTCGTTCAAAGCCAATCCAGTATACTAGCACTTTTTTGGCTATCCCAATGCTCAAGATATTGTATTTAGCTCAATAGCACTTGAATTTCGGGGGTGATGTTTAGATCTTACTGCATTACAGGTAAGGATACTGAATTGGCCATACAAGATAATATCTTGCATATTTGATTTCACGTGTGTTTCTTTTAACTGAATCTTTGTCAATCAATTTTCACCTTTTATCAATAGCCAGTGGCTATCAATGGACTAACCAGTGGTCTTCCCGCTGGGCAGTGTACAATACATATATTCAGTAAAGCCCTCATATATGGAACTGTGACATATCTGTTGTTGCCTTCTTTTTTTTTTTTTTTTTTTGAATGGCTGGTGTCAATTCATGAAAGGAATCTCACGTTGCTCTTGTAATTTAAGAATTTTAGATATGCTGATTTTTTCATTTAAAGATGTAGGGACCTTTAATAACCATCCAAAGCCATGTAGTATTGTACCAGTAGGTGCACATATTAGTGGTGTAACAATTTGAAGTCGTCAAAATCATGGTTTAATTTTCAATTGATGGAGATATATCCCATTTTTGGTGTGAAAAAAAATTGTAATTGATTAAAACAAGTAGATGTGAAATATGACATTTTGATGGTTTGGGGAAGTAATGTTTACACACATCTGCCTGCGCATAAGTATCAGTAAATTTCATACTTTTGGTAAAACTATAGTATTAGAGGCATATTTAAGAAGCACAGATTTACGTGAATGGTAATGATTTCCTGTTTTGAATCAATCAGCATTTCAGAGATAATGCAAGATGTCTGTCTATGGTGGGTGACGACGACCCAGAAGAGGAAGTGGAATGTGAGCGGCGTGAAAATGTTGCACATGGGGGCCCAGCTTATAAATACCTGAAGTGCAAGAAGGTATCACATGTCTTATCTTGTGAATATTTATGAATTTATTTTTAAAAAGTGGTAATATTTCAAAGCTTCAAAGCGTAAAGCAGTCTTATTTATTGATGATACTGGTTGGGGACTTTGGGTGTCATATTTTAATAACATCGCCAAATTGGCAGTTAAGCAGTATTCATGTGATCCCACAAGTATTGTCAATGCAGTTTGATTCACATTTTTACAGTTTAATTTATCTGATCATTATCAATTTCATGAAAATTCCAATCTTTCTATTCCAGGTATTTGAAATTCGCTGGCTTTCCCTTGGCGAGGCTGTGAAGGCTATAATCCCTAATTACCAGCCACTGGTCATGATGTCCAAGAAGAAGCTGCTGCTGTTGGTGATCCAACATCAACTGGTCTTCACACACAACTGACTCAATGCAAATATGTGGCCCTGCTTCACCTTGTTTGAGATGTCTTTGGAGTGGCCAATCACTTGTCCAGATTTTCAGTACAGGGATATTTCTTTCATGGCTATCAAATCCCAGGTAATTACTAGTACTGAAGTTTCATTTTCAGTCAAGTACAAAGTCCCTTTCAGTTTGAGTTACATAACCTGATGGTTTTACAAACCTTAGTAGTACTTGCTGTGATAATAGTGTGATTCAGTAAACATTTACAAATTGTGATAGTACCAGCACATAGTTAGTAATGTTAAAGTGCTGCATAATCATGATGGATGATACACAATTATTCAAGGAGCTAGAGCAAAATGATAGATATAAATTCGAGGGGTGATGCACTGGTGGCTAGGATTTTCTGTCCGGTTGATCAGCATTATACATTTTTGATAGCTGGTGCAGTATTCGATGGATTTCCAGATGTATGTACATGATCATGTTCATGTTGATTAGCTTGTCACACTTGGATAAATTTAAAATTTAAATGGATTGAATCGATGCTGATATGAAGATATGTAGTGGTACCCAGTGTCTGTGGCTCTAAATAGGGTAATTTATTATTTTATTGTTGACAGATAAGGGAAATCCTTGACACCATGGAAGGGTTAAGAACAAATGATGGCCAGTTTCTAGCAGACTTTATGGTTTATGCTGGCCAGGAGGATATATACTACAATATCCAAATGAAAACCCAACCAGATAGACGTGATCGAGGAGTAGACCAGCGACATCAGTTCACAACAGACAAAGAAGTCTTCTCAACTGCTATACAAGACAACATTCGACAGAGATTTCCACAACTAAACCTTCTTGATGCATGCAATGTGTGTTCATTTAAATGGGTTTGTTATTTAACATGTGGTTGAGTAAGGGCCAGGGGGCTACTAGCATTGCAGTCAATCATATATAGTTGCAAGTAAGTAGGCTAGCATAAACAATATGTTATCAAACTAGAAGTGGAGAAGAAGCATACTATTAATTATCACATGATCAATGAGAATTACTGCTACAGTATGGCTTGATGCTCACAGTCATTTAATGCGCCAAAGCACAAAACCAAAAGTGGACCGATTTTCTCTTGCACTTCCCTTTACTTTTAATTTGATATCATCAAGTTATCACAAAATTCAGGTATTGTTGACTATGATGAACATTGACTCTCAATATCTCTAGATTTATTTGGTAGTTCTACAACAGTATGGTTGTCACACTAAGCAAGTGATTAGTGAATGCAGATATTCTTACTCTTAACATGTAATATTGCAGATGTTTGAGACTGGTGCCTATCGAGAAAATCAAGAAAACGTGAACAGGTGGGGCCTCGACCATTGTGAAGTTATGATGCATCACTTAGGCACCCGAAAGACCACCCCTGGCCCTATCCAAAGGCAACATAACCCTCTAGTCCGGGGTGACTAGGCCAGATGAGAATTTCTTCTCTTCAAAAGGTCAATCCATTCACATCATGGGGAGGACCAAGATGAGGAGCACCACATCTTTAGGCCTAAAGAGGCATTCAGAAAAAGATTTTTTGGTGGAAACAAAGGGAATCGTCAAATTTAGCCTGGTAATCAAGCTTTTAAGCGCTTAAAATTATAAAAAGATAGTTAATGGTGAATCCAGACGTTGCAAGACATTTTATAGCAGTACAAGGTGAAACATATACTTTAGACTTCATAACGTTTGACTGGAAATATTTAATTATTAGAGAAGGAAACAAAACAAATAAATATTTTTTAAAAATCAGCCTAGAACTGGCCTTTGGTCTTTATTATTATTTTTTAAATTTATTTTTTAATTTTTTGTTTAAGTTCATAAGAGTCCAAAGCTGTAATTTTTCTGAAGCTAGTCTAAAATTTACTTTCAAGATTTTGCATAGAAAACCAAAATACATTATGCTACCATGTGCTACTCGTATAGTATCTGATCTGTTTTGTTCAGTTTAGAGATATTTATTGACAGGTACTACCTGATCATCTTAGCTAAAAAAAATCCAAAGAAGAAAATGCAAATTCAAAAATTATTTGTTCTTTAAATCAGCTATAACTTTTAATGTTACATATGACTGAACAGTTTACTTTTAGTTCACTTTTTTTCATTTTATTGTGGTGTGATTATTGCTCTTCTTCTTGCAGAAATGTTCCAGTTGATGCTCATCTGTCTCTTGATCATGCCATCGAATGCAGAAGCAGAAAAAAGCTTCAGTGTGCAAAATCGTATCAAAACTAAATTAAGATGCTGGCTGCCAATTTCTACACTGGACAAATTGATCCGCCCTTCATACAACAAGATGGGTTTTCATGAGTTTCCTTGGGGCAGAGCCTTGGCCATCTATCAGAAAAGCCACACAGATAGTACGAAATTACTATATTAGTACTATCTTTGTGGATTTTTTTGATTGATTAACACATAAGACCACATTGTCACCTTCTTTGTTGCAAGCAGAGAGCATATCAGTGTAAAGCATGTGGTAAAGACTGATTAAACAAAGTTCTGTATTAAATGTTCTTATGAGAACTCTCACAAGTGTTCTGACAAGCCATATCAATCTAATTTTCAGTGAATAAGAGACTAAAAATCACATGAAAACTGACACAGATAAGAACATTTTCATATGAAGAAAGAGACATGCTGTGTAAAGAATGTAGTCCGGAAATTACACTGAGTCCCTATTTGAAATATCACAGTAGCAGTCTGAAAAATCTAATGTAAACATCGTAAATAAACCATGGCAATTTGGCAACAATGTTTTTTGTGTGTGAGTAATTTGTTCGACCTTTATTTCAATCAATTTTTTCACTGCAGTGTTCATATCGCTCACTTCCATTAATAGTACTCTGGTCCAGTATCAATGAGAGTAAGATATATACAGTATTACAAGTACTCTTTCAGCACATTGTGCTGTTTTGTGTAATATGGCTGGAATAATTAAGAGCATCTGTTCATGACAACTAGATTTTTTTTTCTCAGTAAAACAGACAAAATAGCACCAATTCAGCTCTTTCTTTTCATACCCAGAATCAACCAGAGAGCGCCATTTTAGTCCTAATTTTTCAAAAGTTTCTTGAAAGGGGGGAGCTCCTCCCCCCCCCCCGCAACCTCCCCCCCGGGGCGCTCTTCGCGCGCCGCCGGGATACCTTCCGCGTCACCTTGCACACTCCCAACTCCTTCTTTTGCACTCCCAATTCCCATTTTCCTGCCTAATACTCGGTGTGGGGATAAGTTGTCCTGGCCTCGCAGCTGCTGTTAAAGCTCATGTTTGGAAAACAGTAGGGGCTGCCTCCTTAACTTATGAACGTGATTCCATTCATTTAAAGTTATCTTCCGTCAGGCAGCTTGAGTCAGCTCAGGGAGCTACCATTAAGGTGAAAGATCTGAAGTGAGCACCCATAGATAACCTCTAATCACGTTTCCATATTTTTGGATAATTCGATACTTAAACTACCTGTTCCTAAAAAACTCAGATGTGTGCCGATAAAATTTATATTAGAAAATTGATCTCAAAACTTTGTTTAGGCTGAAAAGTTAGGGCAGTGCCTAGCACATTAGGTTTGTTTGCATGGGCATTGTAATGAAGCGTGTCATTGTTTGCACAGTCGTTAGTTCATGACCCCTGGAAACCGATTGACAAGATTCACTCATAGGGAACAGGAAACCATTAGCCGTGGAGAGAAGAATGGGCAAGTTCAGACTAATCACTACCATTGTTCCGATTACTTTGAAATTCTCTATTGATGTAAAAACAAATTAGTACAGTCCACTTACTGGGCCCCAAATATGGAAAGCTGCATGTGAACCCACACCCAAACAAGCCAAGTATGATGGTCCCAAGTTAAAAAAAGTCTAGATTTAAGCCACAAAATATACTTTTTTAGATGACAACATCACTTAGGTATAGCTACAAGTTTATTTCACACAATAATCAAAACGTGGGACAGAAGAAATGAGTTTGTGTCATATTACAGACATAAATGTGTAAGAATTGGCAACTTTTACTTTTAATGCGATTTTCTCGGAACTGGTTTTTGCTCAACCTCTGCAATTTGTATCTCACCTCACAAAAGTACGAATTGCCCTATCACATTAAAATCAATGGACATCAACGGAAAAATATCATATCCAGGAGCAGTTGCCAGAATTTTTTTTTTTTTTTTTTTTTTTTTTGACAACCCCTTACGTGAATTTTGGAGCCATTTATAGGAAGAAAAAAAAACAACCTGTCAGGACTAAATTAAAAATTTTATAAGTTTTTATTTATGCTTTTTCAGGACTCACCAGTGAATTTGATCGTGGACATGGACGTATATTTTAAATTTCTTCTGATTTCAACTCGAAAAAAAAATTGTGTGAATTCAGCGCAAAAAATGTGAAAGTCCTACCAAGTCAGAAAGAATGCTATAAAATCTCAAAAAAGCCGAATCCTGCAAAAAAAACAATAAAAAAAAAAAAAAAAAAAAACCTATGGGTACAAATATATGGATATGTAGTAATCAGGAAATATATAGGTTTAATGAACTTGTGAAAAATTGAATGGGTAATATCGATCCAAAGTTGCCAGTCTCACTGCGCACTAGCTTCACAGCTTCTACCTTAAAATTGTAATGGGCATTGGTAAACCGTGCCATCATTCTGCCTTGCGATCTGCGTCAGATATTCAAATCGTGAACGATGTCATAAGACGTGATACTCTGTCACTGGGCAAAAGAGTTCTTGCCATTGCTTCTCCTGTCGGAGACCTTTTTGTATTTCTTTTTTCCAAGGCAGTGATCACCGGGGAAGCTGTTCATGGTACCCTTGTTGACAGAATTATACGCTACGGACTGCGCCCTTTAGACCATTCCCCTTTCTTCCAACACTCTTTCAGCTTTAGTAAACAGCGCCCTGCTGGGCAGTGAGATGGCATGTTGACTGTTTGAAATACGTTCTGAGTAGGGATGACAATAATAAACCGTACAGTGAGGACCACTTGGCCATGTTACTGACCAAAACTTTTCAGTTGGTAGGGGTGTTGATTAGTCGATCCACATCTGTATATACACTCTCATACCTGAATTATTTTAATTTGGTGAAATTATTATTATGTTGGTTTACATATGTCTTATAATTTCTCATTATATGTACATACCTAGCCATTGTGTAATGTGATGTTATTTTGATGTACAAGTTATATGTATTTTACTTTCTCCGTTCGCGGAGGTTGAATAAACTGTTATCATCATCATCATCATCATCATCATCATCATCATCATCATCATCATCATCATCATTATTATTATTATTATTTAAACCTAGGTTTTATGGATATGACCACCGTACTTTAAGACCCGGGCTCGATATGCTAGTGTATCACTCTTCGTTGTGAGATTGTCATTCAGACACACATCTTTGCTGTTTCTTTTTTTCTTTTTTTTTTTATATTTTTTAGGTTAGAGCGTGCCCTATAGACTTTCTCTCGAGCCCTATAAGAAGCTAATTTTATTATGATAAGTCGGTGCTGAACGTCAGTGCCTGGTACGGGCTTCCCGACCGGATGGGACCTACCAATATCCCGCTCACTCGGTTCAACTTTTAACTTAAACCCAGGCTCATTTCCGGAGATTCTTCAGAATACTTGACCAGCGTTTTGGAACTTCTTTGGATGTTACATTTTGCCAAGAATTGTGCTTTTCTTACACTGGGGCGTCCCCCATAACCCCTTTTTATTGCGTGAGGAGTAAACCCGCGCAATCCCCTTCGGAGTACCTCTTCTGCTATCCTGTGTGGGACACGAAACACATACGATGGAACCATCGCCCGTAAGCCCTCTTCTTTTACGAGCTTTGATTTTACGTTTCAAGTTGGAGAAATAAGCCAGTAAATGTGGCTATTTTAACATGTAAATGCATGAGGCCTAGGTGACTGGTCCAAAACCTGGAGTGAGAATGGATAACAAGGAGCGCCATCTAGCGACAACCAGAAATACTACTATACCAAGATAGGGCATGAAGTTGACTACAAGGGCTACGGGCAATGCACTGAAGTGGAAAATAACTTATCTGAAGTACACGGATACTAAATTTATCAACTGATTTAGCACCCTGCGACAGTTCCTAGTTCTTGTGCAAAAGTTTTTAATAATACATGCCGTACTTTTCTTGTAGAACACTGGTGCCATATTCGGAAGAACTTCCACATTTTGTCTGTATTTTCACTTTTTGTTTCCGGCGAAAACATCCCACATCTCAATTACTGTATTTTAACTTGGGGTCATTCTTCCGACAGAAATTTTACATTACAGAAAAAGGCAATAAGATGTATATGCAACACTGACTTTCTTTCAAATACGGAACCTCTGTTTAAAATCCTGATTCCCCTAAACTCAAAGATATACTACGTATAAAAGCCCTTGCATTTTACTCAACAATCGACTTCCTCTCTACTTTAGCAACATTTTTTTTACTCAAACTGCTACACACGCGCATAACACTAGATACTAGATATTCCTCGATCAGCTATTCCTGTCTGAAGTTCCACACAAACTTTAGTGCCTTTCTATATCCCAAATCTCATAAAAACAACTTCTTCAAATATAACAGACAACATTTCTACTCACTTATACACTGGATTTTCAAAGTATTGTATTTGTGTCTTTTTGTCCAGAACCACTCCCTAGTAGTCATTACCCTTTTCTACAGACCAAACTCTTTACTCTCCATAAGCTAACCTGTAAAATTGCAGTTTATCAATGAATACTCAGAAATATGTTCAGTTGTAAGTTGCTATGTATGTAACATAAATTGATAGAAAGTTTGATTTGATACATTTTTAATTTCATTAATGTGTTTGTTTTTCCGTCCCACCTTGGCCTGAATTACTTTTTTGACTTGGATAATCAGTGTTTATATACACACAACCAGGTACAAATGGTCTCATCTTAGGTAGCTCCAGTGACAGCTGAATAATATATTCTTTAACTGGAATTATCCTGACAGTATATAAATTTGAATATTATTTTGTGTACTGTAACTACGGTTGTCGATGTATTTTAACTTGACTGTAATAGCATTCTGTTTGATTCGTTCTAACCATGCTATACAGTTGTCACATAAAGTCATGTGAATCCTTGAGCAATATCTATTTTCATTTTCATTTTGTCAAATATGGCGTAACTAGTTGCTTTATACAATTTTATTGCTATTTGCTTCCTTTAAACCAAACCAATACATTTTGCATTTTAAAATTAAAATTCCCCTATAAATTTCTAGTATTGTCAATGAAAAAAATAATATTTGTGTCACGGGAAAATAAAATAGAGGGTGTATTTCTTTGGTACATTAATTATGTCATTGATATCAGTCAGCAATACCCATGGTCCTAGAATAGAACCTTGTGGAGCCCCCATTTCTTTTCAATATTAACCCATAGTGCTTTATGAAATTGTACACATTGTTGAAACCCTGTTAGCTTCAAATCGTCATGCTCCAGTGATTTTTTATTATTATTATTAGTATCATCATCATCATCATCATCATCATTATTATTATTATTATTATTATTGTCCTTTTTGGTGGCAAATTCAAAAATAAAATCTTTTCCGAAACCGCTCACCCGATTGCTTCGATATTGCACAGGGAAACTCCCGGGGACACCTTGTTCTGAATTTGTTTACCAGGTGGCCCTGCAATTTTGATCTATTTTTTATGATATTTTGTATGTTTTTGCTGACACGAAATTTATTGTCCAATTGATGACTTGAGATCTCTTTTAAGTTAGGACCTTGATATTGCACCTGTTAATCTTTCTCTATGAAGGTCATGCTTAGACCGTACATGAGTGACATTGGCTTTGTTTCTGGGGTCACAGTGCAACATACCTGAATTTAAATCTTCACTGTGAAGTCGGAATTATTTGAACTGGGACCTTGATGTTGCACATGTTAGTGCTCTTCAATAAAGGCCAGGCTTACTCAGTATAGGAGGCGCCTTAACCCTATCCCAAGTTCACAGAGTTGCAAGCGTGATGAATGTCTAGTTCAGCAGAGCATGGGCTGTTCACACAGCCCTCTTGAAAACAATTAAAAACAAGAGCTGTTCACACAGCCCTCTTGTTTTCAATTTTTATGAAGTTTTGGGTGTTTGGTTACTTGCCATTTCTTCTCCAGAACCGTATCTCAAATTAAGTTAAAACTTTGGCGATATGTTCGTTGTGAAAGGGTCAAGCAAAGATTTTTATTAAGTAGCACTGCTGTGGATTCCTGATTTTCAACGATTTTTTTTTTCAATTCAGGTACTGATCGGTAAATGCACCTTTTCTATTGCTTACTATGCAAGTCAATGGGCATTCTAATGAAAATTCACATTGTCGCCAGATTTGTACCAAACTTGGTAGAGATGTACCTCTTATAAGTATGTACTAATTGTGTGCAAATGGTAGTGCTCTAGTGATGTTTGGACCTTCACCTCATTCCCAAAGTCACAGGACAAATGACACGAAATTTACTGTTCGCTTGACAACTTGAGATCTATTTTGAGTTAGGACCTTTGTGTTGCACATGTTAATGTTTCTTTATAAAGGTCATGCTAAGACAGCACATGAATGACCTTGACCTCGTTTTTGGGGTCACAGTGCAACATACATAAATTTGACTCCTCGCTATAACTAGAGAACTACTTGAACTGGGACTTGATGGTGCACATGTTAGAGTTCTATAAAGGTCAGACTAACTCAGTTCATGAATGACCTTGATCCTATCCCAAGTTCACAGAGCTGCAAGTGTGATGAATGTCTGGGTCAGCTGAGTATGAGCTGTTCAAACAGCCCTCTTGTTTGCTTAATACAGTGGTATTTGCCTAACTCTGAATCAGGATCGTAATGTTTTCTCTTTTGCGATCCACTCGTACGTAATTTGCATGACTATAAAAACCTGCTAACCTGTAAAGTTTCTATTGTGAAAAATTCAAACAGGTCTCACATAATGTACAGAACTAAAGGATAAACTCAAGTTACAGACAGTCAGCTGAACTTAAAAATAATTACGACAAAAGTATGGTCGCAAAATTGAAACAAAAATATTCCCCTCACCAAAATATAGTTGCATAAAGATATTGGTGGTATTTGATACTGAGATATTTAATAATCCAAACTGTAATGAATTCAGGTAAAAAGTATCTCATTCCTCATCTAGAAGTTCTTGTAGGCTATATCTATGTGAAACAAATCACACTCACATCGATAATTTGTTAAAAAAAATGCCAAATTAGCTTTCGTAAATATAATGTGATTTTCAACGGGAACTAATCTGACTCTTTTCCCCTGCTACAAGAGTCGTACAAAGCAGACATATACTTAAATTATTTACATTTAATGTTCATGCCCATATTATGTCACTATCCTATGAGTATTAATAATTATATTGGAAATATATGTATGAAAATGACGTCCATTAATGTTTACCAATTATTTTAAAACTCGGCGGTGCTTTCGAACCTAAATCCACTATCGAGGCAACCTTCTCTACTAGGCTCCATTTTTTACTCAGCGCGGCTCCAAACAGCTGTGCTCAGTGGTGCTATGTAATTCATAGCTTGGGGGCGACTTCAGTGTTTGATACAATGTCCCTATACTGGGGCCCACCGTCGTCAACAACTGGTAACGTGAAGGCGTTGTATTTTCATTTTTAGGTAATGCCACACTGTAAAAGCCCCATCATATATTTTACATTACATTCATTCGACAAATTAACCCTTAACACTAATTGCACGTATATTTTGGATACTACCTCCTGAAAATATCCAATGAGGACTAGCCCTTAGGCTTGGCTGCCATTTTGAAAATTATGGATTTCGCACCCAATGGTTTGCAAATTAGGACAGTGATGGGACGATTGGGGGGGGGGGTATATAAGAAACTATATCAATACATTTTACAAATTTTTCAGAGCATCAATAATGGCATGTCTTATGCTGTGGCCACGATTCAATTTGATTTCAAATCAAATGTATTTTTGTACCACTGTCCCCCAATGCAATGTGCCATGTTCAAAATGGTGCTCTGTGGAAATGGTACTAACGTGCACGATTTGTATTGCCCGGGTATCGTATTGCATTTGGATTTGTAACGATGATAACAGCTTCAAACATAACTGAGCGGGCAGATTAAAGATGAGATAGTAAGTCATGTTTTAAAAGTACTTTAACGACCGTTTGCCCTGTTAAGTCAGAGAACGTACACTTGGAACTTAGCGAAATATTACGATAATGACCGCCGAACAACTGGGGCTATGCTGTTTCACCGAACAAGGATGGCCACACAGCTATGCTGTTTCCCCAGCCCGAGTAAACACTCCAGACATTTGAAAGAAAATGCTGTGTTTGCGTTGACTTTACTGCAAAATAGCGCGCACCCAGGCCATTTTCTCGACAAAATCTTTCAGTCAGCTGGGTCAATCAATTTTTGTTAGGGAAGGGCGGCTTGAAACTTTTGTTTTTATGTCACATAAAAATTATTTAGGTTCGGATCTCTTCAGTCGGTCGAGCTACCGGAATGACACATATCTTTCTGTTACGCCTTAGGCAACTTGGACAATTGTTCAAACATGTTCTTGGATGTTCTTTCCCCTTTTACACATTACCTCCTTTGATTTAAGCGTAATTTGTCACCTGGGAATAGCCGGAGACACTTGTTTATTATAAAAAAAGTACAGTTTTCAGTAGGTTGTATTCTCCTCATTTCGTTATGTATTTATTGTGCTATATTTTGTCACGACTCTGCAATAATGAAATTTTGAATTGGGCATGCCTGCGTGCTGTGTCCGATGTGCAGTTTTCTCTGTTATTGTATGACAAAGAGGCGTTAATCAGTCCAAATGTGTTTTCTACTATGTTCTCAGATGTACGTGTTTCAGCAGCTTCGGATATACCAGCGACAGTTACACAAGAAAAATGTGTGCTGGGCCAAGGGGCAATTCTACGTTGTACCTACGAAGCGTTTTATGGCAGACAGAATGACACTATAACAATGACCCTGTGGCGCCGATCCCTTGACTTCGGTGCATCTACCAATACATGACTGTCCCGTTCTATGAGGGTCCTATTAACTTTTTTAAACACAGAAATGTTTAACAACAAATGAACATATCTGGTCATTGTATTGAACTTCTTATTGAGAAGACTGTTTCAAGTGACGAAGTAGAATATGTATGCGAAATCTGGACAAAGAGAAATAGGTATGGCATTGCTCGCGAAACAGTGACGCTTGCAGGTAACTCATACTATACATACACATTCATTTTATGCAGATATATATATTTCTTTTAGATAATACTTTTGTTCAATGCAGACCATTGGTTTTTAAACACATAAAAGGCATTTCACTGGGTAGCAACTGCTCCCCTTTACTGGCAGATTTATATTTAAGTATATGGATAAATTGATGAACAAGGACCTTCATTGCTTGCGTAAATGTACAAAATTTCAGTGAAATCGCTAAACAAATTTTACCTAAAAGATATCCTTTTGGAGGGTAACAATTCAGATGGTTTCAGAGATATGTTTTTGGACTTGGATATTCAGGTCACTAGTGACAGGTTTTGTATTAAAGTCTATCACAAAATAGATAAGTGTAACTTTGAAGTAGTTAATTATTCTTTTCCGGACAGTAATATTTCGGACATTATTGGATATAACACGATACAGATTTTGAGAGTTAGTCGTATTTGTTCTAAATTTCAGGACTTTGCATCTAGAACGAAATTTATTTACAAACATCTTGAGTCAAGAGGATTCAAAGATGTAATTTTGATCAAATATTTCTACAAACTTTGCTGTAAATATCCCGAGACGTTTAGAAAGTTTGGCTTCATAATTTTAGAGATTTTAGATTAGCCTGTTTTGCTACTTAATTTTTATCTTTTGGCATCATTCTGTTTTAATGTTCACCTTTCAGACATTTTAGGCTAGCTTGCTTTCTGTTACGGCAAACCCCCAGGGACTATAGGTAGCAAGCAGCTACTGACGACAGTTACAAGCTGGCCTAAATGTACTTGATATCTGGTTAAGAAATATTATGTTTTCATAGCATTATCTTGACTTAAATACAAATGACGTTCATTCTTTCCTGAGTTGCCCTATAATTTTGCTGTTAATATCCAAAGATTATTGGAAAATTTGGCTACAATAATTCACAGTTTTTAGACTTGTCTGTTTTGCTACTTAACTTTATCTTTTGGCATCTTTTTGTTTTAAAATTCACTTTCAGATATTTTAGGCTTGATTGTTTTCTGTCAGGTTAACCCCCCCCCCCCTTGGCGGGGGGGGGGGGGGCTATCGGTAGCAAGCAGCGGAGTACGACAGTTCAATGTTTGCATAATTGTACTTAAAATACTGTGAAGAAATGTTGTTTTGATAACATGTTTTTGGCATAAATGCTAATGACTTCCATTCTTTTCTGATATGCCTAAATGCACATAAACTCAATTAAAAAAAAATTCAAATTAACAGTATTTTCTCAAATGTCACAAACTTGACACCTTACGTTGATACATTGACTCAGGGTTGGCAGTGAAGTACAGCTTAATTGTTTGAGGGGTAGGTGTCATCATGGAGTTTGTTTTACATTTCTAGTGCCGGATGTCCCTTGTCCTTGTTAGGATTTCCCTTGGTTTGTACAGGTGGTTTAGCTGCAACTGTATATTTTACTATCACTGGGACTGAATATAATGCCCCAGCTTCTTTCCACTTCAGTTATACACTGGCGGGTGGTTAAACTATGATAAGCTATCCTGCTAGAAAGGATACATATTGGTTCAGGGGTAAGTCAAATTGTTCTTATCTGAACCTGTACTATACAAATTTAATAATTATGGTTTGTTTGACACGTATTCTTCTTTGATAATAAAGCTCTGCATTTATATGTTGACAGAGTCCAAAACTGAGGCGAATTCATGTGTTGTCATTACGTCTCGCTGTTTTCAGTTCTGACTCTTATATGTTTGGTCTGGTTGGAGCACAATGTACTTGAAGTCGGAGAGCAGACTGTGGGCAAAAGAGAAGTTAATATTTGTAAAGGGCAAGTTAAGGACAAAGAAATCCGGTCATTAATACACGACCGCAAAGTTGCAAACAGGCTGTATAGGCGTTGGACGAAATGTACAATGAGCGACCCAGACACATCTAAGCGACTTGTGGCAAGAATACTTACGCCCTGAGGACCAGGTTCATGAAAAAATTAGAATGAAAAATACCCAACACAAGTTTAAATAATTATGCAGAATTCTAAGAAAGGTACGAGAAACACTCGCTCATACTGGCGTATGTTGCGACGTCTGAACTGAAATAACTCGCACCCCATTAGAATATGTGACCCAAAAGAAAATAATCGCATAATTGACGATCCAAAAGAAATAAATTTAATTGTAAGCGATTATTGGCAACATTTAGACGGTACTCGTGCCACAACAGCGGATGGCCTTCAGACAGGTCAGCGTGTAGAAGCCTTGTAGGATTACCAGGGTGATGTCTCTGGACTTACTGACGTTGTCATTGACGAAACACTGATGAAGAAATCACTGGAAAAACTAAAAAATGGTAAAGCATGTGGGATCGATGACATTCCAAATGAATTCTTAAAATATGGCGGGCCAAGCCTACTTAATTCTGTAGTAAAAATGTTTAATTTGGACAAGTTATTAGAATCCTTTCCAAATGATTGGTATAAGGGTCTGGTAAAAACCAATATTTAAAGAGGGCAACTGTGAAAATCTAAGCAATTATCGTGGTATAACGTTAACCTCCAATGTCAATAAATTGTTTGAATTGGTAATGGAAAAACAATTTATGTCATTTTTTGAGGGGCATGGTATACTTGGTGAATATAATGGAGCTTACCGTAAAGGACGACGGCTGGAAGATCAATACTTTACATTAAAAGGTCTGTGTTGTTTAAGGAAAGACAAGAAAGAAAGGACTTAGCCATCATTTTTGAACATACCCAAAGCGTTTGATAAGATTAGTAGAGACCGACTGCTTTCATCATTATGGGACAGTGGAATACAAGGAAAAGCATAGAGGCTCCTAAACTGTCTGTATCAAAATGTCGAAAACAAAGTTCTCTTTGGTCCTCACGAAAGAGATTGATTCCATGTGATTAATGGGGTCAAACAAGGATTATTATGTCTCCTACTTTATCCTCTGTTGCCATGGAAGACTTGGTTACTATGTTAAAGGAGAAAATACTGGGCATAAATTTAAAAAAGGAGTTTATTCCGGCCTTATTGTACGCAGACGATATTGTTTTGCTTGCCAGCTCTGAGTTACAACTTAAACAGATGTTAAATGTCACCTATTCTTTTGCTAAAAATGGGGCATGAAATTTAATGGTTCTACGTCCAAAGTGATGGTTATCGACAAAAGGGTCAATCATAGTAAAAACTGGATGTTAGGGGATATTCCTTTGAAAGAATGTACAACTTACAGATATTTAGGAATTGTTTTTTCCCAATCTATGTCTGACTCTAAACATGTCTCTGTACAAGTGAAACAAAAAGCCTCGCGTTTGATTGGGCATGTGTGTAGTATCCTTGTTGTGCAGTGTGGTTGTGCAACACAAAGGAATGTGCTAACCGCATAAGGTCAACACAGTATTCAGCTGCACGTGCTAATTTAAGAGTAAAAGCTAGGCCCTCAATTGCAGCCACCATTGGAGAGCTAGGCTGGTTATCTATCAGTACCATCATGGACAGACAAAGAGTTAAATACTTCAATCGTTTAAAAAGTTACCTCAGAGACGAGGTTTTGTGTAAACAGGTTTTCCTGGAAATGGAAAGAATTTTGTGGGCCACAAGGTAGCATCCTGGCCACACTTAAAATGTATATGCAATACATTTAGCGATGTAGGCTTGGATGGCGCTATTCACAAACAAAAAGCACCATTTTGTATAATTTGTACAAGAGATTAAGTTTAAGTGTTTTAGATAATACCTTTTTCAACGAAATAAACACCAAGAGTACCTTATCCTTATATAAACATGTCAAATGTCACTCCGAAAAAAAGAACTACCTATTTGATGTTAATAATTTTGAAGGAGCCAGGCTTAAATTTAAAGCCCGTACCAACCGCCTTGGTCTTCAGGTACATTTGGTCGAATTGGGCCTCTCAGATGATAAGTGCAAACTCTGTAATGGCGGTAAAGAGGATTTATCTCACTTTATGTTCACTTGCCCATTCCTTAATAATATTCGTGCAAAATATATGTATTCTGTGGAGACACAACTAATAGCAAATGATAATGTATTGGCGTGGCATTCCTTTATGGCCTCTTCTATTTTTTCAAAGCTATGGATGTTAATGGGAGGGGAATTTGCAGACGATAATGCATTGAATATTTTTGACAACATATGTAAAGGTTACCTCCGAGAGGCGTGGCAGGTACGAAGGGAATTTTATCAGCAGGGTTGCAGTGCTGGCTACAGCTGTATACATGTATATAATCTGGCAAGAATGCACCATTTTATATAATGTATTTTTTAGTTAAAATTCAGTTCTTTGTCCTGAAATGAATGTTTTATGTTTACCACGTCATTTTATATTTTACATACATTTTATCACTGGCTATATATTTTAGCTCTGGACACAATGAGACTTACCCCGCGTCGTAGTGCCCCTGTTGTAAAGGGGTAGGTTCCAAATAAAAATTTGAATTGAAATTTGAACTCTTTAAAATTTATAAGCAAAACTTCTAGTATTTAGATACATCACCATTTGCCACGTTCATATTTATTCATTATTAGGGTTGTCTTTGCTGAATATTTAGCTTAGACAAGAAGCCGCTAGTCAGAGAGATATGTACAGGTAATAGGCTCCGAAACATGTTGAGCGGTTACCCGCTGAAGACCCTTTAATTTATTTGGGCTGATACAGCCTATGTCAAAATTTTACAGAGAAACGTGTGCAATATGGACAATATTAATTCCATATGTCTATAGGTTAGACAGGGATAGGTTAGCTTATGGAGAGTAAAGAGTTTGGACTGCGGAATAGGGTAAAGATTATTAGGAAGGGGTTCTGGGCAAGAAGACACAAATACGAGAGAGAGAGAGAGAGAGAGAGAGAGAGAGAGAGAGAGAGAGAGAGAGAGAGAGAGAGAGAGAGAGAGAGAGAGAGAGAGAGAGAGAGAGAGAGAGAGAGAGAGAGAGAGAGAGAGAGAGAGAGAGAGAGAGCGAGGTATGGTGTATTGTGTTCTATTCACATGACACCACAAACGATGCCCACTCAGGTTCCACTCAGAATCAGTGTGCACTACACTCAGTCAATATAGCGAAATATAATTTTTTACCAATTTTGCAGCAATTGTACCCTTTCAAAGCCTCTCACAGCTAGTTTTGGAGGCTTTCTTGTCAAACTATGTTGTTTTAGCTGGCACAATGTATGGCACCCTACAGATTTAAAAAATGCGATTCTTTCACGAAAGATAAAGGCTTATGCATTTTGTGAGTGCAGATGTTTATTATCAGATATATTTGAAACATCTGAAAGAGTATTGTAGATCTACAATCAGACTACTTACAGAAGTATCAAGAAACCATACTTGTCATCAATTCCCAATATTTCACTTGAAATTTCATACTCATTTGAAGTCTGAAATTTCATAAAGCCTGACTTTTTGGTGTACTTTGAAGCAAATTGCCAAATCCTCTTTCATGCAACTGTTTGGTTAGCAAATAAATTCATTGTCCTATGTATTTCTGATTGCCACTATTGCTTGTTCTTCGTCATGCAATGCTATGGCTGGTTATTAACTTGCTGCGTTAGTCGAAATTGGACAGAAGAAAATTAGGCCGATTTACCCTGGCATGGCAGTTTTAGGTGGTGTTTGCTTTTCTACGTAATTTTTGGCCTCTCTCTTTTGCTAAAATAATATTGTTTGTCGGTAGACAGATATACGTAAGTGGACATTTTCAAGAGTATACTAAACAGAATATTCCATAGAAACATGGGATAAATACAAACCATTCGCGCGTGTTTCTGTTTGGGACTCAATCTTTGTGCGTAAGGAAACCACTCACCGTTTTGCGAATCCATCTGTCCCAACCAGAAACACCGCTCATTACAATTTATTAAAGTATCAGGGTACCTGCACACGAGAGGGTGTCACATGCCTAACATGAACTTGTCCTTGAGCATGTTTTCAAAAGTTTTTGGGTTTTTTTTTATTTTCTATTTTTTTTTTCATATAAACAAAAAAGCAAAATTTACTCCTCCAAATCTTGTGTCTATGTATGTTGATTTAAATATTTTTTGATTTGGCTGTTCATGGGTGAAAATACAAGTGTAGGGATTTCTTCTGTCTTCAACAAATGAACCGTATTCAAATGGTGTGTTGGTTACTCCTGTCGGGTCATGACACGTTTGGATTGGTATTGATGACAACCCCCAACATGCAGCGTAGAAGCAAATGATCTGATCATGTAATTTTCCATATGTATAAAATGACGAGAAACACTTTCTGATATTAATATGAGAACTAATAATGCTTTGTATTCCATATATGGTCATAACTACAAGTAGTGTATTCTGCAGTTGTTTCACCCTTATATTATTATGATATATCAATAATTTGAGATAAAAGGTTTGTTCGAATATAAGTGTTAGTGGAACATGTTGGTCTTTTTTACCATCCTCTGAACTTAATATGTCGAATGTATAAATTGACGATTTTTCGGATATGTATACATAAATACGACTTCCAAAAGCTGTCAATTTATACATACACGTACACAATATATACGTCAGCATCAGGTATATATATATATACATATATCCAAAAAATATTTTGGCAGGATCATGTGCCCCAGTTCCCTGCACCAGGGCTCAAATCAAACAACAGTACAGATGGAAGCAACTTCCAGTACGTATAATCGTACCACCTGTCCATAGATTATTAAGTATGCAAGTAATAAAATAAATGAATAGCGACCATGTCAATAAATTAAGAATAACTTCTTTATCATGACTGTGTAAACAAACGACAAATAATAGACTGTGTCCATGGTAGTGAGATACACAGCCATACAACCAAGGGAGCAAAAGGAGAAACCAAATGCTTTGGAGCTCCATTGACAACAGACAACCCCCCCCCCCCACCACCAAGCGAAACTAAATGAATTTAATTGGGCTGAAAATGGTATGTATGA
Source organism: Hermodice carunculata (assembly GCA_964020975.1). Taxonomy (NCBI): domain Eukaryota; kingdom Metazoa; phylum Annelida; class Polychaeta; order Eunicida; family Amphinomidae; genus Hermodice; species Hermodice carunculata. Next base: position 27,916,704 of record OZ026622.1, on the reverse strand, counting down.
GGCCAATTTCCAAAATGTTTACTGTTATCGAGTTTCAGCTCTTCTGGTCGCCACTTTAAGTTCGCTTCCAATTCTTCCAAAAGAATATTTGTGGAAGAAATGGGAATGACATTTTTTTTTCAATTTACTGCTCGGGTCACACATTTGTGCTATTATACCATCACGGGGTCCTGTGAAGCAAAAATGCAAAGCTATCATCACCATCACATGGCTGTAGGAATATAAGACAGCATCTTTTATGGCATTCAGGAATATATAAATAAAACAGAAAGAAAACACACGTAAGACATTCAAAATGTGGCTAAAGAGGAGGACCTCTCCTTTTTAACACATGATTTAGTATTTTACATTTATTGCATGCTTCATGATTCAGACAAAAACTAACAGATTGCATTTTTCTGAACCATGAGGACGCCAAATATGATGATAATATATATATATATATATATATATATATATATATATATATATATATATATATATATATATATATATATATATACATACATATATATATATGTAAAACAAGTGCACACGGGCAGACCTTTGCTTCACCATACATGAGCTTCTAACAATTGCCAATGTAAACTATAAATTAAAAGAATTGCCATCATACGGTGTTGTGATTAATGATGCTTGATCTAAAATCAATGAACTGGCATTGTGGCTTTAAAGATATGGTCAAGGTCACTTTATGTCATCAAATTATCTATATTACAGACCCACTATGAATGCTACATCCAAATATCTACCATGCATATTGGATCATAATTTGGGAAAGTAATCTATTAAAATTGCTCCGTGACTTTAAGAGTTTGGTCAAGTTCAAACACCTGTACATTTAGCTGGCCTGTGATGAAAAATTCAACATCTAAGATGTCTGCTGGATGTCGTTGTGTAAACAACTGTTCTGAAAATTCCACACAAGCAGGACTCTGTTTTAAAAACTTTCGTAGGACAAAAAACAAGAGCAAGATTTCTTTTAATCGATAAGATGTGAGCCAATTTGCTAAAAGACGCACCCGACATTGGTACGTGTTTGAAAAAGAAGCATTCAATACTTTTTTAGAATTTAACCGTCCAACCCGTTTGGGAGTGAACGCGCAAAATGTTTTTTGTTTATAGAAGAGTGACTTACACTTGTTGAGCATATGAATTTCTCCAGATCAATAACGTTTTTGTCCTTTTACGTCCATGCTGAGAAAAGTAGCAAACGTTGTTTGTCAGCTTTCAGCATTTGCAAATCGCGTTCGGTCAGTTCATTGGTTACAAACCATGAGGATAGCAACATACTCATGGAGCGCATTACCAATCATCCCATTTAGACTGATGTGAAAGGGGAAGATGATGTATACGATCTGAGCGCAGGATGTCACAGAGGACAATCAGTACAGATGTAGAGATTAGAATCAAGTTCCTGGTGTGTACACCATGGAGGAAGGCACCCACTTTTAGGGTGATATTCTGCCAGCTGATTGACACTAGATTTGCAATCGATGTTGTGCTGTGATATATGATGATGTTCAGGTTGATGAGCATGTTAAAACTTGGACTATTTATAGCTTGGACTGATTTCGACTACGATACTGAAACGGAATACTCTCACACACCTACCACTTTATGTATATAATGTCAAAATATTCTCACAAAGCTCTGGAGTTATTTTTATATGGAAAGTGACATGACTCACCATTCCCAATTTTTAACCCAACATGTAAATTAAACGTTTCAATGTCACTCCAGGTGAAAATAATAACTTCAAAAGAAACGCCATATGTACTTTCCAATTCATAATTAATAATAAACATGGGTTGAGTATCCACCATTACTAAGATATAAGCCAGTATGACAATTTGACTTTTCACGGTTAACCAAGGTTAAAGTTATCAACACTAAAATAAACCCCAAGCCAGTTTCATATCAGCGTTTAATAGCTGCCAAAGGCCAATGATAAACCATTACCAAGACACAAGCCAATATGTCATGTTAGCTTTTTTGACTAGGATAACAACATAACATGCAACATATACGTGTACCATTACAGATAAATCACAATTTCAAAAAAAGTGCACATGTATGAACAAACTTAGTGAAGGGAAGTGCAGGAGCGGTACTACCAAGCTTTCCAACGGTGAGGAGATCCCTGCGTGCAGTTTAGAAAAGGTCAAAGAAATAGCAAAAACCAGGTCAACGTTAAGAAAAAAAGGGAAAACTGCAGCGCAACACGTTGAAAAAAATATGGTTTGAGGTCGCGGTAAATGTCCAAGCAATTGCCCAAATTGTTACTGAGCAGATTGAAAAAATAGGAAAAGAAAAAACCTAGAACGTGACAGTTTTATGGAATTGATCAAGTGGGTCAATAAAAAGACACTCCTACCAAGTTTGAAGCAAAAGCAGCTCGTGGTTTTGGAGAGAAAATCCCTTAACTTACATATATCAGGACTGCATCCATTTATTGAAAAAAATACCAGAATAAAATAAATTTTTTAAAAACCCACACAAATAAATAAAAAAATAAATGGAAATGCAAAATAAACAAAACAAATAAACAAAATAATTAGGAAATGAATTAAATGTCAGGGATGGGAAGCATAATCACCAAATGAACTTCATTCGACAATTCCACATCCTGCAGAGGAGCAAACATTCAAAATGCCATTTCAGGGACATTCAAGTGATTGCAATTGTCTGAAAAGTTTCTTTTTTTATTTTAATAAGAGAAGAAATTCCACCTATAAACTGACCATAGTATGGATAGACGGCAAGTAACCTATAAGCTCATCTAAATAACAAGTCAGAGATACGTGTTTAGATACTATTTATTAACATGGTATCAATAATAAGTAAGTGTATGCGACAAGTAAATAAAGCAACAAACACACAAACAAATTATTCAATCAATGTACGAATTTATCCCAGATGAAGTTCAGGTCTTTCAAGTGGCAAGTGGCTCGCAACAGCTAGTTTCAAAGTAGTTCTATATCCGACTTAATATAGCCGTGCTTTCCACATGCAAACTTGAACGAACAATGCGCATTTACCATGTAGTGTCGTCTGAAGGTCTTTACTACATAAACCGGTAACATCCAACTAGTTAGACACCACACAGACTTCAGAATCACAGTAATCATTGAGATGTTTATGTACATTGATGAATCATTTGTGTTGGCAAACATTATTTCTTTGTCTAGAATACTCTTGCAGGGGTCCTTTGAATCAGTTTTGACGTTTATATTCTACCTATTGAAATTGTATGTTTGTATGTGCATGTGTCATCATCTGTAATTGCAGTTTTCATTATATCCGGCTATCCTCCAGCTATTTAAGTCACATCAGTAGCTTGTTTTAGAAGATTTAGCCAATCAAACTGAAGTTAGAAAGGACAAGCGGAACCCATATATGTTGATAGTGGGGGAACTTCTTTGATGGTAACAAGCCTATGCATGTTTTTGTTAAAATAATATATCTAGCAGTGCAGAAAGTAAGATGGTTACTCCCATGCACTGAAGTTTTCCTAGGTGTTTAATCAATAAACACCTTTAACGATCATGGGTAATCCACTGCCCCAGTGACAAATATTTGTGACCAATCACACATGGGTCTATGTATACCACACCAAAACAATCCCTTTAAAACTTGGTCTTAACACGGCAGGGGTAAGGGTTCACCCATCTGACCTTGTTTTGATCGTTATAAATGCAGACGACTAGTTTACAGTTTGTGCTTAGGTATGGTCTTACATGAAAATTGTCTGTATATCTGCATTTCGTTCAGTTCCAACTAATGAAAAAAAATTGCTAGGGAATAAGGAGAATTATATTTGCAAAATATATGCGCACATTCCTCATGTGGAGTAAAACCTTGTTGGACCTGTTTCACAAAATACACACAAACAATTTTTATGGCCCACCAACAATGGCATAGTAAGCAAAATAACCAAACAGGGCGTGGTGGCAGAGAACAAAGTTCAATTGCTGCTGTTAATTCAGCTCCTTTTTTACACGAGGAACATTGGGTCTCTCAGACATCACAGGCTGGCTCGTTAATTAGGGTTTGTCTTTGGTTGGCAGAGTCGGGCGCTTGCTGTGTGGTATTCTCTCCTGGAACTGAACTCCTGGAAACATTATCCTCATTATTTCGCTGTAGTGGATGAAGAATGTCTTTGGGACTATTTATCAAAACGAAACCAAACTAACATAAAGAGATAACTATAGAGGAATAACATTTGAACATTTTATTTGTGTAAGATAATCCTCATGTCACTCTAATTCAAGTTTTTATCAAACCATTCTTTGAAGTAACTGACCCTGCTGTACACAGATGGCATTGTGGTCATACAGATTATATTTCCCCAAGAGGTGAGACCCGCAACGTAAGTTACACCATCTTCACCGTCACAGAAAAGGGGACCGCCACTGTCACCCTAGAGGAGAAACAATGTTTAAACTCCACTAGAACATAAAAAATATTAGAAAAGTCAGTCATAAATTACACACACACACACACACACACACACACACACACATATATATATATATATATATGTGTGTGTATATATATATATTTATATATATATATATGTATATACATATATATAATGTGTGTGTGTGTGTGTGTGTGTGTGTGTGTGTAATAAGGCATTTAATGCACAAATTGTAAATATGATGTAGTGCCCATAAAATATTTTCTGCTCCACCACAATCTCGTAACCCAACAAGCCGATCATCTCTCTCAGCAAGTGATGGGCATACATAAAAATATCATCATTTTGTGTGGATTGCTACAATTCAAACTGTTTTTAAGATGCACATATTGCAGAGGTTTGCAAAAGATGTAACACTGAATAATTTTTAAAAAATCCTGAAGAAATCCTTCACACAAGTATTCTGATCATTGCCTGCTTGGCCATTTTATGATCCATTATAAAGGCTTTGCGCTGATTGGCCTGTACTGGTTAAACCTGTCAACTACCAGAGTGATAACCCCATACAACTTCTCTTAACGTCCATAGGCCATACATTTGAAGGATTACTTACCTGACAAGCCCCACGCTTCTTGGTGGCTGCATCCCAAACGCAGATATGGCCATCGTTGACTCTTTGGCTTCCCCACTTATTGGTACATTCAGCTTTGGTCAGAATATCGACTTCAGCTTCCTGAAGGTTGTTGGGACTAGGTCCCAATCCTTTGGCAATAAAAATTATGACATAATATTCAAATGTTTACTATGCACTTCCACGATAATGAAGACTCTAGACATGGAATACTGCACCAATGATATTCACAACTACAATGTATATCTATGAAAACCAACAATTCACGTCCAGTTCTTCAACTTCCAAATGTTAAATTGCGTCACATTGCTTTTTGACGAATGGAAAAGCAGCCTTGATTTAAAATGATAGCCAGACTCGACCGCTATTGGCATTAAGGCTGACTTTGTTACTCTGTTCAAATCTATCAAACCACGGCACATGATATTGATAACATTGGAGATAACACAGTACATTATAAGTCACATTGTTTGCACTTTTGGGTCCCTTGGCAAGGACCTGTGCCGTTTGTGGGTTCATTATTCTATGCTACTTGAAATTATTACCACGGTGTCTTTTGTTTCGAAGAGAATAGGTAAAGTCAAGGTAGAGGATTAAGTTATGTTGCACTGTCCCAGGCATTGCAAGTTGCAAAGACATATGCTTCTTGCTCTTGCTCTTGCTTGGGAGGTACTGGTATCCATTTACACCCAGTAACATTGTACTAATACCAGGAATGATAAACTTGCCATATAATCGACCCCATCCGGTGATAGTACACTGGTTGCCAGCAAAGTCTGGTGCATTTGAAGCCGCCAGGGGGCACGCCTTTACATACGAATTTGAGAAGTCGATATCCTCTGATAAAACAATGACACCTACATCGTTGGGAAAGCCTATGTTGCCATCGTGTATGAATCCTGGGTGCTGGTGGAAGGAAAAAATATCGAATAATATTTCCCACAAACCCCATTATGATATAACCCGGCCCGTTCTAGGTTCAACATGTTGTTGGCCGTGGACTTAAAATCTTGGGTAGGCATGTTTGGAAGTTACTGTTTTTAGTTTATCTCCTTTTCTTTCATTTAATCTTAATTATATTTGATTCATTTCATGCTACATGTATTTCTGTCATATTACATTATGGGACACATTACAGCCCTATCAAAAAACACATAATGCAGTAGCAGTAGTAGTAGTGGAAGTAGTGTGACGACAACTGCAGGTAAGCTTCTACAAAAATGTAGAATTGAAAATAGGTAGGGACACAGAAAAAGTGAGGTACAAAGTGACGACCAGGCTATAAAATTAAAACCCACGGCGGGAAACGTGTGGCTCTGCATTATATATATATATATATATCAAAATGTTACAGCCATCTAATCAATGACATCTTTCAGCAGCAGGGCTTTAGCTCAACCTGATCTATAAATGGTGGCTGATAATATAATTGGATGCAATATGATCACATATACTATTGTATAATTCATTATTTATATATCATCGTACAGATAAAGTGAAAAAGACAAATTACATGAAGAAAAACTTACTCTAATGAATTTAGAGACCTTGTGGAATGCAGGCTTGTACTCCTTTCTTGTCTGACGATCATATTGGCCCACAACAATTCTACGTGATCCCCTTGAATAAAAAAAAAAAAAGAAGACTTTTGCAACATTTCATTTATCCCATAAAGTCAAACGTATGTTGCTTCCCATCTTCAGCAGCAGAAATCCGTTAACAGAGCTCCATACTCTCCTTGGCTGTTAACGTCACTGCCTATTTCTTAAACATAAATTCACAAACATTGGAGAAATTTGACTGTACCAGCATTATAAATAATAATAGGTCTTTTGCAACATTTCATTTAACCCATAAAGTCAAACGTATGTTGCTTCCCATCTTCAGCAGCAGAAATCCGTTAACAGAGCTCCATACTCTCCTTGGCTGTTAACGTCACTGCCTATTTCTTAAACATAAATTCACAAACATTGGAGAAATTTGACTGTACCAGCATTATAAATAATAATAGGTCTTTTGCAGGCAACTTTTTGACACCTTATTTAAACCGGAACTACCTGGACATGCATCTGTGGTGGCGGCTCTTTGACCTGTTACAGTGGAAAAGGTATTTTCTACCTTAGTATAAGGTAAAAGAAAAGCCAAGATATATATATATATATATATATATATATATATATATATATATATATATATATATATATATATATATATATATATATATATATATATATATATATATTGTTTCTGTTTTTTGTTTGTTTGTTTTTTGATTTTCTGTTTTGGGGTTTTTTTTTTTTTTTTTTTTTTTTTTTTTTTTGTTTCTTTGTTTTTACTTGATATGTCACATAGAGAGGCTCGCAATATTGTTATAGCTTTTGTACTTTTCTTTGCGGTAATAACGAGACTTTGCACTGCTGCTTGCAGGTGTTCAAATGGCAGTGATCTGTGTATATGCTGCTACTTTGCGAATTTGTCAAATTATGCATCTGTACCTTCACGCTTGTGTTTATAGGTGGCTATTAACATCAATAACGTCCTAGTCCTGCTTCAAATAGGTCCTGGCTGACAACCTGGACAATTGATTCACAAATGTACCCCTGTAACCCTTGGTGAATCATATTAGAGGTACCCAAATGCAGTATCATCCCTATGATTTGCAGATGACCATAATTATGTGCAAGACCAGAGCCTTTGCTCTAGCATTTCTGGAATGAACTGAACACATGATATATCAAACCTATGCCCGTCAAAATCAAAGAAGAGATCATTCAGATACAATATACCATGCTGGCACATTGCTGAGAATTACTTTTGATGGGCCCAAAAATGTGTTGGACGTTCGGCTGGCTTATGTGGTACATGGACAGGGTATGGGCATTGCAAGAAAGCCACCATGAAAAACATAACTGCGGATAAAGGTAAGAAACGTGTCTGACACTGAATATTGAATTAATGATATAATTTTTATCATAATGAGCACAGATGACCAAAAAGAACAAAGCTAATATGGTACTTACGGTGATTCAGCGATGCAGTGAGCTGCAGTGACAAGGTGACGAGCTCCAACTACGACAGCTCCACAGAGATGGTAGCCTGAACTTCTTTCAATGGCGGCCTGACAGAGCCACTCGCCTTTAGTCGCATCTCTGCCACCAACAATGAAGGGAAAGCGTGCAGCTGTGGCCGCTAAAAACGAAAACAAAAATTAATAAAAATTTAAAATATATATATATATATATATATATATATATATATATATATATATATATATATATATATATATATATATATATATATATATATATATATATATATATATATATATATATATAATTTTTAAAAACCCATATCATTTTATTCCTTATTCCTCAAGGAAGTATTATGCAAGTGTCAAATGATGAGATGAGAAAGAAGCAGACACATTTTGCTGTGTTCAAATGTCAGATATGAAATCTACCTTGCAGTTAAGAATGTATATTTTTCTGACAATAACGAAGTAATTTAGAGCTCAGAGTACCTAACATACGTCAATTAAATAAAACTCATAGAATATCATTATCTTAGCAGCAATATATGCAAGACACTTTCACTCCACCTGATGTGAAACTACTCAATTTTGTACAAAAGTGTTCCGTGTACCCAAACCTAAACGAATCGTAAATTTGAAATCATTCTACTATTATGCTTGATTTAAAAAGTAATTCGAAATTACGAAATTTCATAACTTTTCAGCTTACCGGATATACAGAACAAGAAGGCTGCAAGGACAGGATTCATGGTGACAGGTAAAAGTGATGTGCAAACTGGAAGGAAGTATTTATACATGCTTTTGTGACTAGTGTGAAACAGGTGCAAGTTTTCCTCACCTTCCCATTCACATTGAAAGGCAGTAAAAAGATAAGATTACTGTGATATCTTTATGTGCATGGAATACGGCATCACTGCCACACCTCTGACAAGTTCGGTCAGATCGACGTATATTGTCTCTTTCAAACTTTAAATTTACAGTTACGTAGTTCAGTATTTTTGAAAATCATGCCATCGCTGTGAAACAACCACGTGGCCGTGTGGTCATTGAACTAGATACATTCCTGTTACCACAAATAATATGGAAGTTTACTTTGCATGAATTTACATCTTAGACTGTTGAATGATATATATATATATATATATATATATATATATATATATATATATATATATATATATATATATATATATATATATATATATATATATATACACACACATATATATCTTCAAAATTTATTTGAATATTTAGCTGCATGTATGATCTCTGCCCATATGGCGATGGTGAGAAAAGGACACTGAGCTCACTTTAGAAACACACCCAACTTTTCACCATCCACAGAGTTAGAAGCAAGGGTGTTTTGATATCATGCCCTCAAGAGTTATATTTGGGGACAATACACTCTTGTAGTATCTGTGTTCTACCATACCAAAGCTTCCATTGGTTTATTTTTTTTCCAAAAAGCCATTGTAGATTATATATTTCAAGTAATTGCAACACTCCAGGTCGTGTATTCTCTTTCTTTCTACAACTATATCATGAATTGTTTTAGGCCCGACCCAAATTGTTGCTAGTTTACTTCTGTTATGACCAACCAACCAAAATATATCAGTTTACTTTTTTTTCAGACGCGCAGCCATACCCTTCCAACCATAATGACAGTGAAAAATTAAGGAAACACGTTGACTAGCATTTTCTTTTTACACACTACATTCTTCCTACATTGATGTAGCAATAAGGTTTTTATCTTTTTATTTTAATGTTTGTGAAACTGATATTCAAAAGGCTGACATATTGAAATAGAAGAACTGAGAACAAACAGATGTTTTATTTTTCATATAAGCCTAAATATTTTAAATTTGCGTCACTTTTTATCTAAATCTCTAAGGATTAACAGGCGTGTGAATGGGGACTCATTGTTTTCACATTTTTGAAAGAAAATGAACAAAAAAGGAACATGCCATTTGACGTCCCTAGACCTTTTCAGTTAATTTGGAGTCCAATTTGACCCGTAGTTGTCCTTTAAAATTGAAGGTCGAGTTTTGTCAAAGCGCAACTTTGCGTTATTTAGCTATATAATTATTGCATGGTACTTTCAATCCGTTCATTATTGCGGTGACTCTTCACCCAATGTTTGAGGGCAAACTCAGGAAGAAGTTGCAGATTTTGATGTGCTGCCTGCGGTGAGCAAGTCTTATTTAAGACCCTTTCTTAGTTATTTCGTTATAAACAAAATAGCTTATGATTGTTTTTTTAAAAGCAAATGAGCGGGTGGTCATAGAACAAGCCAGGCCGCGTAGTGATGCTGGAGAGGAGTAAAAAAGCGGTCTTCTAGTTTTCGCAGGGTTTGGTTGCATCCATTGGCTGGTGCTGCGGAGTCAATCAAAAAACACACAGGCCAGAAACGGTCACACAAAACACCCCCGTGTACCTTGATAACACGTTGTAAAGTCTTCACCCCATACTTTAGGTTTAAACAGAGGTAAAAGATCTCAAGTTGGAAACTCCCTCAGGGGATCACCCTAGGGGAAATTTGGATAAATATTATAAATCTGGTTGGCTCACAGAATAATTAGGTATAACCTTGATGAATTGTTATTGGAAGTTATATTTGGGTAAGGGGAAGTACAGTGAAAATCTCCTAAACATGGTTGTATAATTGGCAGAACAGTGGAAATCCCCAGAGTGTAAAAGTGGTGAAATTGTGAAATATTATAATAGCTGACGCACTGGAACGACCCAGAGTGTTGAATTAGGGATGGTTGTTGTGCAAGAACATAACCTAAATACAGTCACAAGATAATGAATCAATACAGGGTGTGTAAGGAAGTTGCAGGATAAAGCAGTTGTTTATGACAGTGATGGATGTGAGGTTGTACAGTACGTAAAAGTGTCAGGGGTAAAAGTGGAATTAATTCTTTTCAGAATTAATTTAAAGATATTTCAAGTTTGGATTGAGATTGTATGAATCATAACAAGTCTGTACATATAAATAGGTAGTCTTTTCTATCATGTTTGTGTGTGAACTTGTTCACCCTAAAGGAGAATTTGGATGCAATGGCGTGGCTTAAGGTGGAAGGTCTGAAGCCGCACCTTTAGTTAGCCTCTAATCACTTTTTCATATTTTTGGATAGTCTGATACTTAAACTACATGCTCCCAAAAACTCAGATGTGTGAACATAAAATTTGTATGAGATAATTGATCTCTAAACTTTTGTTTACAATGAAAAGTTTAAACAGTGACGGACACATGGCTTTGTTTGCATGGGCATGATAATGAACCAAGTCATTGTTTGCACAGTCATTAGTCCATGACCGCTGGAAATCAATAGAGCTATTGACAAAGTTCACTCACAGGAAACCATTAGCCGTGGAGCTAAGAATGGGCCAGTTCAGACTAATCACTACCATTGTTCTGATAACTTTGGCATTCTCTATTGATGTAAAAACAAATTGGCACAATCCACTTACTGGTCCCTAAATATGGAAAGCCACATGTGAACCCACACCCGAACAAGCCAAGTGTGGTGTTCCCAAGTTAAAAAAGTCGAGATTCAAGCCACAAAATATACTTTTGTTTAATGACAACATCACAGAGGTAAAGCTACAAGTTTATTTCACACAATAATTGAAACACAGGACAGAAGAAATGAGTATGTCATATTACAGCCATAAATGCGTAAGAATTGGCAACTTTTTCTTTCAATGCGATTTTCTCGGAACTGTTTTTTGCTCAACCTTTGCAATTTGTGTCTCGCCTCACAAACGTACAAATTGCCCTGTTACATTAAAATCAATGGACATTAAAAGAAAAATATCATATCCAGGAACGGTTCTCATTATTTTTTTATCTGACAACCCCTTCTGTGACTTTTAGAGCAATTTATAGAAGGAAAATGAACAACCTGTCAGAACTAAATTAAAAATTTTATAACTTTTTATTTATGCTATTTCAGGACTAACCATTGAATTCGATCCTAGACATGGATAACTATTTTAAATTTATTCTGATTTCAACAGGAAAAAAACTATTTTGTGTGACTTCTGCGCGAAAAATATGAAAACCCGATCGTTTCAGAAATAATGCTATAAAATCTCAATAAAATTCAATCCTGCATAAAAAACCTCTATAGATATAAATCTATGCATATGTAGTAATCAGAAAATTTATAGGTTTAATGTATTTGTGAAAAAAAAAATGGGTAATTGCGATGCAAAGTTGCCTGTGTCACTGCGCACTAGCTTCACAGCTTCCACCTTACTATAGAAAAAAAATTACAATCCTTTGCAAACTTTTGGTCACTCTATCCCGGACGCCAATCATTCCTTCCCATTAGTCCATGGCATAGTTATCGCTACACATTATTATGTTCCACTTTGGCCTCAGTATATACCTATTACATGAACACATTTGAAGGACAGGGACGTTGTCTACCGTGACAAAAGTATCAGATTAGTATAAGTTGTGACCGTTTTCAGACAGAAGAAATTGAGCTGTGAATGAACAACGTGTCAATGCATGAATTCAGACCTGAAAGAGGCCAAATCTAAATTAGTATTTGTTCATTGAAGAAAACTAATTTGGTATAAGTTTACTGCCAGAATTGAAGTTCTGGAGGAAAATAATTATTGCTAATTTTAAAACTTAAGATACCCCAAGGTCACTATAATACTATGGTACATGCAACATACCTCATTAGACAGTGTCATTACCATATCCAAACCGTAGTCCTAACGCAACAAATCCAAGTCAATTCCGACCAAAGGCAATGTTCCTTGGTATGTATAGCTGAAACATATAAATTTATAGTTAGTATTTACCCAAAAGAGACCAAAACATAAGTGCAAAGGTCCATAGGGGGAAAAAACCTTATCTAGTTTTCAAATGACAGAATGCAAAAAGTTTTGTTTGAAAATATAGGCCTATTTCAGTAAATTGGCTTGAACAGTTGCATCATTCATGCACATACAGGACCATACAATTTATGAAAAGGAACCAAAATTTGCAGCACATCAGAGAATTTGTAAGCGGAGGTTCTTAACTTGTTGAAAATGTCAATAAAACTCAGTAGTTTAAAAGGTACTACTTGCAACCACCATCTCAACAATGATCATCATCCATATAAGTCCATAAAGCGACACCAACACCAACATATCAGAAAAGCCGTCTAGGCCTAAAATGACCATCAATAAGAATCGAAACAACATGATTATATAATTCGATGTGTTTTAGGCATGTAGTTAAAGACATGATGTTGTTTTAAAGGAGCTAAAGAGTATTTCAAAAAGAAAAGTGTTTGAATTTCCAAATATAGTAAGTACATTGGTTCAAATGTTAAACATCAGCCAGAAGCAAGTGACATTAGGCCTCAAATCATTAAAACGTTGTCAAAAATGCATTACAATAGTCAAAATTTGTAAGGATAGCAGTCACATTTCAAGTTGGTTTCCAGAAGTATTTTGAAAGGACATTTAAATGTTCAAGAAAGCATATAATCCCACAAATCATCTAATAAGTCAATTATTCGGGTAATAATTTAGAATTCCAAAAATGTAGTATGCCATTGTAAGTCATCTGTAAGTCAGCCAAGCATAATGTACATATAAGTCGTGGTTCTATAAAGTTCAAAAGGTCAAATTGTAAAACAGTCCTAATTATTGTAAAATTCTACTACCTTTATCAGAGAAAGAATTCGGTTTTATGAAGAGAGAGAGAGAGAGAGAGAGAGAGAGAGAGAGAGAGAGAGAGAGAGAGAGAGAGAGAGAGAGAGAGAGAGAGAGAGAGAGAGGGGGGGGGGATCATTTGAAATTCCTAAAGGTAACTGTAAGAATAACTGTTTTCCTGTAACAGTTTTAATTTTTTTCATTTATAATCAGACGTAGTTCAACTTGTCAGTCAGTTGATTTAGATGCTAATTATTTATACAAGAGAGAGACAGAGAAAGAGTACATTAAACACTTTGAGCCAATCTTACATGACTTTCACAATAACAAACTATATTCATCAGACAATTACAAAAAAACAACATCAGTTTCCCTACACTTGGAACACTTACTGCACTGCAATATGTGCAGAAAATGCCTGAATGTTCAAATTGTTATCAAATATATAAGGGTTCAATGAAAAGAGAAGTGGATAACAGTTTTCAATGATAGTGATGAGACCGAACCGAATACCAGTTTAACCTTGTCAGATCCAGGATCATTTACGAAATAGTAAGACAAGCTGAGATATAACTGATAGTGAAATTATATCTCTGCAGAATGTTGTCACCTCGCTTGCAAACTCAAAAGAAACAAGAATAGAGTTCATAAAGAAAAAAATTACCTTTCTGTCGCGTCGATGTATATCATCATCATCATCATCATCATCATCATCATCATCATCATCATCATCATCATCATCATCATCATCATCATCATCATAACTCGGGGTAACCTGTTCGGTAAAGAGCTGTTCCTCCAAGAACCATGCCACAATGAGAGCCTATGCTGTGAAAGTAAAACGTTTTAAACGAAATATATATAATAATCAATAAAATAATTACAGCCACCTGTTTACAATCAACTTCAAGTTTGTTCAAGCATTTATTTCTGTCGCCTGTATGGTTGTATTTTTTTCTGAATGTTTGTACCATGAAATACAACATTATCATATACGTGCAAATATTGAACTTCATTAACCTGTTCTACCGGCCAGTCCTTTAGATACATACTTACATTTTCACACATTTTTCTTCTCCAGTAATCAACATTAATTTATCAGGATGCGTCATAAGTTGTTCTGTTCATGCCAAACACACACATCATTTATGTTCGACTACACGGTCTTTGTTCTGTCATTTTGGTGTTACCAGTTGTGAAAATAGCAGTATCGTCAGCAAAAAAATTACATGAACCTTATCTAACATGTTGCGACACGTCATTGCTATAGTGTAAAGATTTCTTTGAGCGTAAAATGTCTAGTTTTTGGAGGAGTATTAAAACGGAAAAAAACCGTTGAGGGTTAACTCTAATTTTAATGCCCAAAAGATCAGTGATAATCACTCATCAGTCATGAATGATCATGGTAGTGTATATTGTCGACCAGCAAGAATGTTTGTATCATTGAAACATTGGTACATGCATCATAAGATTAATGTTGGCGCCTTTGGTAGTTATAAAGTTGTTACCTCTACCAAAGTTTAAACATATACATTGACTTAATTGTAATTATTCAACATGGATGGCAGGGCATTACACGGGAACTTCATGCTTTATGGAAAGTCATATCTGAACGATGCCTTTTCTTTGTTCATGTATTTTTCACCATGTTGTAGTTTCCGGTGAGTTTTGCATGAGTATTATTATATTTAGGGAAAACGAATCCGAATAAACGATTTCATTTTAGGACCAGCACGCTAAGCTCTGTCCGTGTCAAAATATGGATATGATGTTACCAGAGTACCAGGAATATCTGGTTTAGATTCCGTCGTGGTAGAAATGCTGATTTTGACACAGAATTATTATTCAAGGGAACGTTACTTTAATGATAAATACTTGGGAGTTTTTGTTGATGCTTTGAAGTGTTTTTTTACAGTGTCTGGTATGGTACTTTATTATCCGCAGTGAAGCATATACTACCAGTTAAACGCTGCCTTTGTTTGTATAGGTGCACGTGGTATAAAAACTTTCGGCTACTGTCAGATGGAATTGTCAATACAGCCCACCAGTCAGGACATCTGGAAGCGTGAGACAGAACAAGATTTTATCTCCATCGCTCCATAATATTTTCTCAATGATTTGTTAGTCTTCCCATGTGATGAAAACAGTGAAATTTTGCATTGACTCTGAAACATTTAACATATTTGCATATGCAGATGATGTTACGTTGATTAACTCTACCGTAACTGTTTTGCAAGCCTTATTTAACCTATGTTAGCAGTATGTAGATAAGTGGAGTTTTAAGTTTAACCCTTTGAAGTCTAAAGGTGCTGCTTTTGGGAATAGCCTGGCGGTAAAGTTTTGTGGCTCTAAATGAACAAAGGTACACATTGATGATAGAATGTCTGCATTTCATCTTAGTTTCCGTGTTTTGATTCATCAAGATTTTACGTTATCCTGGTCTCTCTCGGAGGTAAAATCAAATATTAGGAAATCAAACTGTAAACTGTGCTCCAGTGCTGAAATATGATTGTGGCTCAATTTAAATTAATGATGCTTGTATTTAAAAAACTTGAATCCTTTCAGGGTGCTCATGTTAAACAGTTTCAAGGGATTGGGAGACGCTCCGATAACAGTAGTTTATTGAAGGTTCTTGATATGCCCATTTTGAATAAAAGCTTACAAGCTTGAACATGAATAAAATACTTTGCTTGTAAAAATACAATCATTCAATGGGTATGACTTTTTCCTCTTACATAAGCCGAAAATAATATCAGAAGATAAGAAGACGAGGCTTGCATATTAATTTCCCGCGACAACTGCATACCTGAAAACCATAGTCTCACCTGGAGACGGATTGCTGACTGTGCGGGAAAGTAAGATAATACTAATATCATGGAAATAAAGAATACTTAGTGCCTGTTGCTGGGATTATTTTTGAAATCAACTTATGAAGCACTAAATGGATGTGACTTTGGTATTTATGCACTCCTAATTCTCTGAGACATCAATTTTGTGAGAAAGGGGTATCTAGCTGTGTCTGTGATAGTGATATACCCGTATGTCTTCCGTGATTGAATTGACGGGCGTGAGCCCAGTACTTTATTTCGGGAAATAAATATGCTTGTCTCTTATTGATGAAGATTTTATATCGACTTTCAAAAGACGTTCGGTACACCCCGATATGCGCAACCATTTGTGGTCCAATGCCTCCATACAGTTAGAGCTGGTATTTGTTGATTCCTGCACTAGCTGCTGTTCGCATTTCCTATTTTGCACAGTTCCGTTTGTGAAAAATGGTTTGTTTACGAAGAGTGAAAAGGAAAAGGAATGGGCGGTTTGTTAACAAATGCCAAAACAAAGGACTAAATGCTTTAAAACAAGGCAGAATACGTCGAAACACGGCAGTGGTAGACCAAAACGCATGTACACAATCATCGAACGCTGACCAAGCCACCGTCGAAAGTGCCACGCCCACCCCCCAAATGCCACATGCACATGTAAACACTGACAGTTATAACTGGGACGAAAGTCTTAGAATAGTGGAACTAAGTGTACTAGCTGATAATCGTGTAGGCGAGGAATGTAAAAAAAACATTGTCCCCAAAAAATACAGAATCCTCAAAACGATATGGCTTGGCCAGTGTCGTTTACATTTCTTGTGAATGTGGTACGATAAACGCTGTCCCACCTGCGGGGGGGGGGGGGGACCACAGTAATACCCCAGCATCAAAAGGTGGCACAGGCATGTTTGATAATGTGCTGCCTGTGTTACCATTCGACAATGTATTCAGGCAACTATAATTTTGATTTTCTTATTTTACCTCTTTTTCCATATTGCTGTATTGCACTATGGAGAGAATCTTAAAGGGCAGGTCTCGGAAAATATAAACGTGCTGCAAACAACGTTTTTGTTGCCCCAGATCATATATAAAAACAACAATAATGAGGTACATTTGTTACACACAATATGTGTAATGGGTTTTTTTGGTGCTTTCAAACATAGCGCCTCGGAGGATGTCCGAGAAAATTTCAATCGGGAAGATCCACTTTGGTGACGTCACAGCGGGAACACGTTTGTGAATCTGGCATTCGACCTGGGCAGTGGTGGCCATTTCGTGATAGGACACACATTTTTGTCGCCACTCAAAATTTTAGATTATCTCTAACTTTTATGCCCGAAATATCGGTTTGGGCACCAAATTCATTTTTTAGACCTAGCTTATTATTTTTGTCACTGCTATGGCCCATCGCTCTGTGGTAATCTGGTGCAGCAACACCAACAAGACGGGCCGCGGGCCTAGCCTCGGAGCGGCATGGAACAGGTTTGCGGTCGACTGGAAAGACGCCTCCGATTATAATTTAAAGCGTGCTATGTGCTATATATTTTGAAGAATCTATGTTTGTCGGTGGTATGAGGAAGGATGCTGGGTTTCGATACCACATCGACATTATTCCTGGTGCTATGCCCTCAATACAGCCACAGGCACAGCCAACCCCTGAGAAGTTGGCCAGTGTCCTGGGACCCAAGAGCGCTGGTGGTGCTTCTGCCACAAAGTTTACTCCCGAGTCCAGACGTCGACGCGTTAGCACGGCAGTGGAGAAACTTTGTAGACTAGAAGCCGTGCACGTTTTACATGATATATTAAAATACAAAGGAATGCAATATTGTGTTTCTAAAACGTTTGGAATTTTTATACCTGTTTACTCTTGGTCAATATAAAGATAATCGTCTGGCCTTGGGCCATAATCTGTATGCACTTCCCTGATTGTTTTATTCATTGACCGTACATTAGGCCTAAGCTTCAGTGGACTTTTTTACAATTGTGCAATGAAAACAGCAAGGGTTCATTCATTAAAAAAAATCCACAGATTGAAGTGGATTTTGGAAGTGTTGATTCAACATTTTCATCATTTTTAAACTTGAATACCCGTATGCATGCACGGAGAAAGTTTTCACACTCTATCAATAAGAGGACATTCACCACTCAACCTTGCTAAGAGTAAGAGGCATGTTACTCATATTAGGACTGACACGTTCAAATACTTTTTCATAAAATGGATCAATGGAATTCTCTTCCTGATTTATATGTTGTGTCTGCCCCCTTTCTGTCACCTTTCAAGAAGAGACTGAGATCCCTGATAAATAACCAAGAGCAAGAGGGATAAATTTACTTTATTCTTTCCCAGTACACCTCCATCCCTATGAAAAAGTAGAAGCACGGTTTTGTTTTTTGGTATTTTTTCTTTCACAGAAAAAATGGAAGTACTGAATAAGTTTGTCGCTTGTTTGGTATTTTTATTGATCTGATGTTAAGAATATATATATATATATATATATATATATATATATATATATATATATATAGTGAATGTACAGTATTACACTAAATGCATCGCGTAAGTTTCATCATTTATTTTCTCATACCTTGTCTGTTGGTTTTACTTGCTAATTCCAGGGATGTTGCCCATATCCTTGCTATTTCGAAAAAAAATCACAGACCAATATGACAGGCTGCCACGGATAAATACATACACTGGTCAGAAAAACAATGCATCACCATCATGATAAGAAAAAAAGTTTACTTACGACTTAATTTTATTACATGATTAAAAGCATGCACCTGCAGTGCACCCCTCCCCTTGGTGTACTTTCGTCCTTTCATGATGAAAATGCTGAATGTTTCCAAATTAGCTATTCAATTCTCTGTCGATTGTCTTTATCACATTGGTGATTGGATATTTGTAAGGGGCCATCTCACTCCTATTTTTATGTCTTTGCATGATATTTGTGCACATCATAATCCTGACCATGTAATGATCTGTAGAGTGTACATTTTCCGTGAAATGAAAAGGGTGCAGGCTGTTGTCACGTCTTTTCCTTATATCAGAACTCAAGGCGATGTTACAGGGCCTACCTACTTCCCCACTAACAGACGTATTTGCAATCTTTTCTCACATGCGCTCAGTAACAGACTACAGATCACAGAGATTGTTACTACCTAGTTGTCAAGATGACAATGTTCAACAAGTTTCTTTTTGAGTGATTGATGCACACACTCTTTTATTCAGACAGAAATATTTAGACAGCGAGCCTATGCTTTTAAGCTTTGTTGTGAAAGAAATATTTTGTGAAAGGATAATGGTGTTAAAACATAATATTTCAGTTTTGCAACATTTTAGGTTCCTCCAAAACTAAAACTTGCATGTAAGTGTGACAGTGTGGCATGTACAATGCTGGTGGCCAATTTGCAACTTCACAAAAACATCATGTAAGAAAACACTTCTGCATGTTCGGTGCATGTACATTGTATATGCATAAGGTAGTTTAACGCAAACTGAAAACATTCAAACACATATACAGTGGTACCTGCTGTATGCAACCACTCCTGTGAGCAGCCGAATTGCTTTTTGTGGTCCCTAGGCCCGGACATAGGAGTCAATTTCTTTGTAAAATTTACCTGTGGTGACAGGCCACTTTTTCTTGGCAGAAGGGGTGGCCACATACAGCAGGTACAACTGTGTATTATCCCATCGTTCAGCATTTGCCACCTCATATCAAGTTTTCCTGCTTAACAGACTCCAGTGGTGAGCCTTAGACTACCTTGCCCCTCCGCAATCTGTTTGTACACT
Source organism: Hermodice carunculata (assembly GCA_964020975.1). Classification (NCBI taxonomy): domain Eukaryota; kingdom Metazoa; phylum Annelida; class Polychaeta; order Eunicida; family Amphinomidae; genus Hermodice; species Hermodice carunculata. The sequence continues at coordinate 27,896,340 of OZ026622.1, read as the reverse complement.
GCCAGTTGAAAAATGACTCGCGGTCCTACTGGATGAAGTGCAGTGAAGGGCATCTTTTGAGTCCTGTTACATTAAAGTCCACCAGCTATGGGTGCACCAATCCGTTGTCTAGTCAGCAGTTAACTGCATTATTTTCTAAAATGCCCTCATGCAACATTTGCATTCATGTACAAAGCTGCATTTGATGTTGAGCCCCACAGCTAATTTGTGAAATTTGTACCTAGTCGTGGATATGTTGATACACTGCATGGGGATCTCAATTTTTTATTCATCATGAGTGACAATTTGAAACAACTCCTCAATTTCAATGACATCTCTTTTCCCTTGAAATTAAAACTGGTGTCATCAAACTAAAATAAAAACAGAATGAAAGAAAGTAAATTTACGGTGCTGCCCAGTGTAACCAAGTGCTTGCCAAGGCAAGATATTTTAATGGTTGCTTGCGTTTAAGAATCATGGACATTTAGTTTTTCTTTCTTTTGCTGACAGCCATTTAGGCTACTAGTTGAGTGATAAGTCTTCCTTTGGTTTGCTCATAGCCATTTATGCTATTTATCAAGTATTCCCACTCTTTGTTCTTTGTTCATTCACTCTGGCAGGCCCCACAAAATTGTCTCTATTTTCAGATCATAAAATCCAGTTGGAACAAGCTACAAGACTACAAAAATAACTGCTATATATACTTCTCCACATCATTCTTATTCTTGGTTCTCTTTTTCTTTTTTTTTTTTTTTATATTTCTCATCAAGATGATTGTAAATGTGGGGCACACGTGATTTTGAACTAATAAAACTGTTGTGCATTTCCACCAGAGTAGGGTATGTCAGAGACAGCAAAATACACAAGTGGTGTATTCTTTCCTGCACAACATCTGACTTCATTTGAAGTGTAAACAGATCTTTGGAAACAGTGTATTCCACCTAAAACACAACAAGAAGTTTCATCTTTTATTGACAATTTATTCATCATTTAGTGGCAACCACCTTATACCAGGACAATGATATATTCCACCTTGGCATGAGAATTTCGAATCACTTGCCTTTGGGGTAGGTAATCGGGAATTCTGCTTTTACAACCAGACTTTAGATATGGGGCAAGTGAAATATTGTATCATACTTCCCTTGATGACAAAATCGAAAAAAAAGTGGACGAGCCTTGGGCTTGCATGATACACTCAACTCAGCTGGTAACTTCAGTCTTGATACTTATCAGCCATATGCATGTTCCATGCTTGCACAGTGTTAACATCCTGATGGTCTAAATGATATTGTTCTTTGAAGGTAAAAACTTAAAATTATCGCTGGATTTTTTTCACGTCTGGGTTACCTTATGGTAGTGCGACAGCCTGCCATAAGCCGTGATGGTGGCAGATACACAAACAACATACATCCAGGGGTAGAACGAGGAATCTGAAAAAAGGGTGGCAAAACATTGACTTATTTTGTTAAAATGAGTGTCTGGGCCTCCTACCCCAAAAAAGTTTTGTGTGAAATGTTGGACTCTAAGCCATTTTTAGACTGAAGTGCAACAAAGATTTGAAGAGCGTTTAAACAAAAATATTCACGTGTATTTTGTAAAACAAAAGAAAGGTGGGCAGAGGGGAATAATGCCTTCTCAACCCCCATCCAAATCCACCCCTCCTACACATGTGCTGCATTCTAGATCTGATGTTTTTCAATCATTTGTATCAAGTTTAATGGATGCAAGCATGTACATAAATTAAAAACTTGGATCTGATTTGAATCTTTATGAAAATCATTGATAGGTTATAAAATAACAGCAGAAACTATAACTTTGTCTCTATATTTCCTGTATCATGAACTTCTAATCAACTGCTGTGTAGTTGATGTTGACCATCACAGTTCAAGTACATGGAAAATAAAGTAAATCTTTTGTGCCAATGCCAATTTTCACAATCCTATCACCTTTACATTACAATGAGGAGAGGGGTAGTAGAAGATTCAAAATATAGATGTTGCTGTGTGCATAACACTTTTAACTTATACAAATATCTGAATTCAAATATAAAGCACCGAGACTGAATGTTTTCATTGCACTTGAATAAACATGTAAAAATAGGAGTTCTGAAAAATGGTAATCAACAGGAATGCAAAAGTTATCCCTCCGCTCCCTCCCCCCCTCCAAAAAAAAAAATCAAATCCAAAAATCATTGGAGCATGACCATTTGAACAAAGTTGGTAGATACCTACTGGATGTACATCCCTACTAAGTTTGAAGTGAATCTGACATATTTATTAATTATTCTTACCTGTAAACTTCATAGAAGCCCACCCACCCTACCCCCATCAGATCATTCTTCGGGACAAGTCCGTGAATAGAATAAATTATGTATACAGTCAAGGCCAGAGGTCATATTGTAAAATCTACACGTACTTGTGCCAAAGAAAATCTAACAAAATTTCAAAGAGTTCTGTGCATATTTTTAGACAAGAAGCTGAAAAAAGCCTTAACACACAAAACTTCATTAAATAGTAGCAAAAAAAGAGTATAACCACCTGCTAGCCAAAATGAGAACAAAGTGACCCCTGAAGACCCTACATGCAATATCAAACAAATTGGGCACGTAGTTTTTAAGAAAATAAACTTTTGATTTTTTTGTCCCAAAAACTATTCAACAATTCGTAAAAAATAGAAAAAATGTTGGCTCCTCATCTTGTTTGTACACTTGGTAGAGGCCGACCTGGTGAACCTTCATGTGTAAAATAAAAGCATTCCACAAAACCGTTTTTGAAAAGTGGAAAAAGTAAAAAGTTAACATACAGATGCAACTGGATGGCATAAACTCTGCATACTGACAAGTCAGCAGGCAAAAAATAACATGTAATGTATGTATAAGGCAAAGTATGCTGAATTGATGGTTTCTGGTTGGAAACACAAATTACATGCAATGAATTGGGCTGAAAAGGTGCCCTTTCAGGACAGGTGGTCTCTCAATGGAGTGGTCCTGAAGACAGGGACAACTATGTACTTGCAATCTACAATCCCTGTTAAAAAATTGTGCAGGCAGTGTATGCGTCACATATAGCAATACATTAAGTGTACATGCATCAGGTGCTTAGCTATTATACATATAGTACCTTCTTCACTGTCAGCATTAAGTGACCACTGTTGTTCTAATTATTGAAGGTTGTCCCTATAATAGTGGCTTGCATGTATTGCAGATTGAACAAGAAACAGCTGCAAGTTTCATGCCCATCTTGGGGCATAGAACTTGTGCCCCAGTAGACTCAGCTGGTGATATTTCTAATGTGTCCTTTGGCTGACCATTTTCCCATGATCCAGTTCTAACGCTGCAAAAATAAAAAAGAAAAAAAATGATTAGCTGTAGTTACCATTGTAACAGATTACAATACACCAGGATTCCTATGCTGCTACTGACAAATACGATTCCTGACTGTTGTGTAACTTGTGATTCAAGTTTGGTGAAAATTGAAAAATGGAACTGGAGCCATCTACATTTATATCTGAAAGTGTTAGTTTAATTATACTGCATTATGCTGGATTCAGTTTGTGTATCAAGATCAAATTCCACGCCCGTCTGTAATGTATGACTAGCCCTGTTCAAACTGTAAGAAAAGACCACTCTGTGTCTATAACCATTATGTAGTGTGAATAAAACACTGTGTACAGAGTCAGCAAATGTAATTACCTTCAGCCAAAGCCAGCTAAATCAGTGTTAAACTTTGAAGTCAAACAATGGCTTCCAATCCCATGGTCAAATTTTGAAGCATAATTTTGTCTTTCAGCCAGTGAGTGGTTGTTGGATACAGCACCAATCCACTTTGAACTTTTAGGCCTATTGAAGAGGTCACGATGACAATTGTAACAGTTGCATGTATAGATCTGTGTATTCAGTCTTTTCAGATGAATATAGGCCTACAACGCAGTGTGAGTAGTGACAAAATTCTGCCCTGGCCGGGGTGATGCTCAAGCCTTCTATTGATAAATATGTACAATTGACATACATCTTATTCTTAACAACCAAAGCCTCAAAGGCTCCAAAAAGATGAACGCTACATATAGTTTCAACTATACATGATTCATACTGTAACCTGTGAATGTTCGAACTTAGTCAGTTAGTTATAATATATAATATTTTAGGCCTATGCCTATGGGACTTGTGACAAAGACGGCGAAGCTGCCTCGCGGGCGCAGCCGCTCGAGATTTCAATTTATGGGTTTCCAGCGACAGTGCTATTCAATGCAACGGTTAACACTGACATTTATCGCCGACTGGGCCACCCTGCACTCTCCTCAGTCCGTGATTAACTGATTAACTAAGTATCAAAACTTACGCTTCATCAGCTGTTCATGGCTTCACTGAACATGCTGAAAGTTTCAAAATCAAAACAAATAAAATTACCAAGGAAGGCTATCCTCTCAGCCCTCGCACGGACGAGGATCGTTGGCTGGTTGGGCCGCTTCCGTCCGCCAACCTTTTGCTAGGGCTTTGGGCCAATGTTCGGTTCGTTGTCTTTCTCTTCAATCTTGTCCACATAAAAAAACCCTCCTCTACGTCGACATGACCTTGTACTGTAGTTGTGTGCCATCTTGTGCAAGTGAAACGAGTTCCCTATGTGACGTCATGCGCTTCGCGGATTCCGATTCAAAGTTTTTCATAAGAAATGGGTAAAAAAAAGACAGCAGCTGCTTTTCGAAACCTGCCCTTTAAAATGTTTGCCTCTTCTCAGTAAAACTATGAAAGTATATATTATGACTGGAATATAAAATTAACGACGTAGTGCCGTTTACGTAACCTACATACATGTATATTGAGATGGTATCGAAGTTAGACAATGAATGGATACCTTGTACCTATGAACTTAGAACAAATTAAGTCAACATGCATGAATTCTTTGTACTATTGCGGAAAAAATAGCACCGTATGATATCTTTTTTTTTTTTTTGTTAATGAATGAAATCAGTGCATATTTTTGGAAACCCCCTACAATTTATCAGGGATTTGCAAATATTTTTTCTATTTCAAACTTAAAAAATAATGTGAGCACTTATACATTTTTGCAAGACGAGATGAATTTTAAGTCACATTCCAGCATATTTTGTCTACATATTTGTTATTTAAAGGCTTGATATACATTGCATACACTCATACTGAGTTATTTTATGCATATTTTTGCATCCTTAATTTACTTTTTTTGCTTTTACCCACATATATAATGTTTGCTATCAAATTTCTGTAGTCCTTACATGTAGCGTCACCTAGCGACAAATATAGCACCGTGACATGCCAATTGTTTGCTTGCATTTTGTTTCAAATGCCAATATCTTGGTTCACACCAAAAGCCAGAGATTTCTTAATTCTTTTGACCAGTGTACCGAACGTCTTTAAAAAGTCTTTGAAGGTCACTCTGCGCCTGCGGGTTATATTGCCACATACTCTCTTGGTTTAAACATATTTTATTAAAAAAGAATACAATTGGAGAGAAGGTCTAAGCCCTATATTAACCCCTCTTGCAAAGAAAAAAGGCAATAGCACAAGACAGACGGAACAAGACAAAGCTTCCAGCAGTGCTCGACCAAGACGACAGGGGTGTTGAAGCACTGCAACAAGTATGACCAATGTAAGAAGTACACCACAGTTGCATTAGACAGATAGTGGGGCTTTTATATACATGAAATAATTTGTCGTAGTCACTAATATACCAAGGTGGTTACCTTTACTAGAATGCAAAAAGCAGGAATAAGTTCATGTGATTTGGTTGATTATGTTAAGGCAGTTAGCTGAAAATGGTTAGTATCTACGATGAATTTTTGGACATCCAGAAGTATTTTTTGTTCCTTCCAAAAGTGCAAATTGAAGCAGCAAATAGAACAGTCTCTAAGCTGAAGGGTGGGTACTCAGTAACTGAAATATGCAAATGATCCCTTTGATTTGCATAAGTAGGACACACGAAAAAAAGGTGCCATACATATTCAACCCCGCGTTGGTAATGTCATCCAGGAGAATCAACTACGCTAATATTATAGAGGTGGCTGTTCAACTATCTATCAGGATTCTGATCAGGCGTAATTATACTGCATGAATAATAAGGAACTAAATTGTGACTTATTTTATACACTTGAATTAATTTACGGGTTTCTCTGCGTTTGGCCAAGGTTAGGAAGCCTGTTTCCTCATACAGTTTATCACTTGGTGTAGCACGCATAGCACCACAAATGACACGGGCAGCAGCCAGTTGAATATTTTCCAATCGTTCAGCATCAGCCTGTGTGCAGCCATCCTAGAACACACTCATATTCCACTAAAGGACGAATAAAGGATGTATAAATTGTTTGAGGGCCTAGCCCTGTCGACAAAGTATTGTAAAGATTCGTGATGCTGAGCTGCTTAGTGGCTCTTGCCTCGATCAGGTCAATATGGTGTTTCCATCGTAGATCGGACCTAAACATGAACCCCAAGTGTTTATGTTGATTACCTTTTTGCAATTGGTGGTTTTGAAAAACAAGAGGAGGGTGATTAATGCGGTTAATTTTTCGAGATATCAATATGGCGTCGGTTTTGACAGCATTAAAAGCCACCAATCAATTGGAGGACATCACGAATCAAGAGGAGACAGTTCTTCCTTAAGAGTGTCGGCGGGTAATAGAGGGTTGTCCACAGACGGATATTATGTGGTATCATCAGCAAAGAGTTTGATATTTGAATGGACAATTTGTACAATATCTTGACGAAGATCAAGAAGACGAGCGGTCCCAACACGGAGCCGTGTAGCACACCAGCACTAACGGTGCCCCAATTTTAATGTTTGATCATTTATAACTACTCGCTGCCGACGGTTGTATAAATAATTTCTAATACAATTTAACAAGGAATTCGATATCCCACTACCTTCAAGTTAATATGAAATACCTTCATACCAAACACGATCAAAAGCTTTGCTGGTGTTGAGAAAAACAATCCTAACTTCATTTTGAAGATCGATAGCCAAGCATAATTCATGATACAACAATAAAATTTGGCTTACTGTTGAGTCGCCAGGCATAAATCTCGACTGATTTGCCGACAAAAGCAAGCTTTCTCTAAAGAAATCAAAACTGTGTTTGAATTCGACTTTCTCCATTTTCTTGCAGACGCACCTCGATAAAGAGATGGGTCGGTAATTATTATAAAGATTCGTCTTGTCCTTTTTATGAAGGGGGGTAACATTGGGGATCGCTTACAGTGCATAGAGCCCGTATTATTTGTACGTTTCTCTTTATGTCTGCATGCATGAGATTAAATATACACAAGGTCAATAACAAGGGTAGATTCACGGAAAATTATTCACCAAAACAGCGTCGCACCAATATCTGTTGTCAAAGGATAAAAATAGACCGTCCATTCCAATTTCAACCGGCCTGAAAAGCGACATATACCAACTCAAACAGCATAATAAATGAGCTCGGCTAAAGTCTTAAGACCGCTGTCATTCCTATGCAAATTCAATGCCCAGTGGATATATGAAAGTTAAAGCTTTATTGACATTCATCTTGGATACAAGATATGGTCAGCATGACAATAGAAATGTACATGGAATACGAAATACAGCAAAATACAACAAAACTAACTACAGGTGAACCCAGTAAAACACTTTATATATATATATATATATATATATATATATATATATATATATATATATATATATATATATATATGGCCAGTTAGCTACAAAGATTTAGTACCCGATTCGTTGTTGTCGAATATGTTTCAGTTTTGGTTGGAGTAAGATCTTAAATACCGTTTGTGAATAATTATAGGAGGTATGGAAGGAAAAATTGATATTAGCATGTACGAATACTTAAAGAGACAAAGGCTTATCAGCAGCTGATAACAGATTTTTATAATTAGGCGTATCTATCTCACTATGTCATTATGAGATCACTCTCCCTTCTCGCATGGTATGTGCCTGCTGTACATGGATGTTAGTCTTGTGTCAGTGGCGCCTTTTGAATTTGCCTGTGATTTAATTTCTGTATATAACTTTATACTCGTCTTTCATTTTTTGTTCGAGTTTTCAGGTAAGCTGACCTGTCAGTAAACTGAAGTTGGGTTGTGGTTAGGTATCCGGCGTCTGTCTGTTGGCGTGCAAACTTCACATTTTCCAGTTCTTCTACAAAACATATGGTCAGATTCACCTCAAACTTGGTGGTAATGTACCTTGAGTGGATCTCCACCAAGTGAGTTCAAATGGCCACGGTCCAGTGATTTTGGATTTCTTTTTTATCCTTTTGTCCATTTTTGGGCTGCATCTTAAAAAATCTCTTCTTCAAAACCACTTTGCCAGTTGTTTAGGCAGACGTCTAGGGACCCCGAGTGCTTAATTTTTTCAACGAGTGGTGCTATGATTTTTCAAATATTTTTTTTCATCTAGAAAAGTTTGTTTTTCATTGTTTTATTCTCAAAAATCGTCACTCAGATTATGCTTAAAATTTGGTAGAAATGTTTCTTATAGAAGGACAAAACAAAGATGTTCAAAAAGGTAGAGTTTCTGTGAATACTTTATTTTAATGAATTTTGCAACTAAGGTGCATATCGGTTAATGCATAGGGTGCTATTGATTATTGTGTAAGTGAATCCTGATTGCAATGGTAATTCACGTTTTCGACTTTTTTTCCGGACGTACTGATTACATTCACTTCAAACTTGGTAGGAATGTACCTTGGGTAAAGCTCTACCAAGTGTTTTAAATGGGAATGTTCCACTGATTTCTGAATTTTTTATGATTTTTTTTTTTTTTTGGGGGGGGGGGGAAGGGTGTCAGTTTTTAGCTAAATCTTGAAGAATCTTCTCCCAAACCGCTTGGCCAATTGATACGAAATTGCTTAGAACCACGCTTGGGGATCTCAATACCTCCATGACTAAATTTGGTAAAATAATTTTGCTTCGTACATAGTACGAAAAGATAAAAAAAAAATACCTATAGGCTGTACTAAAATACCCTTTACCCCTTTTTTACCTTTTAAATATCTGATGTTAGTCTTTTTCCATATTGTTTTCAGATTGTACTGTTGGCCTACTAATTTTATTTCACACTACTTTACACAGATCACTGCACCATTATTCTTGCAGGGGCTTTTCACAGCCTTATTTAGGGCCGAATGTGGCCAGGTTCTAGTCCCAATTGATATTAATTAAATTATACAGAGCTCCCCCATTGATTAACTTACTCATTTACTAGATAAGATACTTTAGTTGCATCCAGAGAGATTTGCTTTCTAGTTTGTTTATTTAGTGTGCAATGGCTCTGATCTGCAATCATACTTTTGCGCTAATATAATAAACCATAATGCACAAGTAATACTGTTTGCTTAAGCCGTACAATCATTTCGTTTAGAAGAAAATTTGTTTTAATTTTGAGCACGACTGATTTTGAAACGTCAAACTGATATATAATGTCTTATATCCTCGCAATAATGGATAATGTCACTTTCCAATTAAAATAATGCCTCAAATAAAGTCATATCACATGACTGCATTTGGCTGTATTCGGTGTTCGAGATCGTGACATGCAAAGAAGTTCAGAGAGCTTCATGTTTCTTGTCAGTTAATTATACTTTGTCGATTTTGATTTCTGTGTCATTACAAACATGAATTTCTAACGTTTTCGCGGTGCCCTTGTGGGTCTGTTTTCCCTCCAACCTTATCACTGTGCTGCAGTTTCTTGCCACTGTTCCTTACTTTGGGTATACGCTATGAACAAGACGTATACTTCCTCAACTTTATTCACGATATACAAAATGCACGGATTCGAACTCTTTCATTGTCTTTGGCCAACGCCATTGACAAAACATTAAGTAACAAGATAACTCCACAATATCTGCCACAAGAGCGAGTGATATGTGATTCAAATCTGCCGAGTGGCCTTAAGCATGAGCTGTACCGAAGTTATATTCTGTTAATGTCCTATTGCAGTCATCTCCATGGTCTGAAATGTGCGTAACAAAGGCTTATCCCAATCAAATTGTATAAAAACTTAATCGATGCCTTACCTTTCGCATTTTGCATTGAGGCCGCATACTACTTGTGCAAATGTTCCCGCATATCTTCCTACCATCCAAGGCAAGTTTATGCACAACTCCTTTAGCTTCAGTTCACGACGATTAAATTTGATTCAATAGGTTTTTCCACATCTAGGGTAATATATATGAAATTTTAGAATCCAAGTTTAATCAAATACATATTTTTAAAACATGTCAGTTCCGTTATGGTGCAGGATTACAACATCCAGGGGAACATGTGTAGATCCTGCTTCCCATATAAAAACCACATCATCTTGTTATCGCCAGACCTTCAGTTCGCGTTGTTTTATATTGAAGTAAATATGTTCCACGAATATTCAAATAAATGGTATAATGTGGAATTCTTTCAACGCGATTTTCAGTTCTTTTTGTGTGGTAGACGACTGCAATATCCAGGTATATATGTGCACATCCTGACACTCATATAAAAACTATTTCAAGTTTTTTGTTTAAAGAAAACGTCATTTCGACACCTTTTCAGTAAATGGGTTCCAAATATTTCTATGTCCAGGGTAACATATGGAATGTCAGAATTCAGGGTTACTTAAATGTGTCTTTTATAAACGTTTGTCAGTTTCGTTATGGTGCAGGATTACAACACCCAGGGGAATATGTGAAGATCCTGCCTCTCTTATAAAAATCGCCTCATCCTGTTTTCTCTAGACCTTCAGTTCGCGATGTTTTAAGTCCGAGTAAATATGTGCCACCAATCCTCAAACAAAAGAATTATTTCAACGCAATTTTCAGTTCTTTTTGTGTGGTACGGGATTACAATATCCAGGGAAATATGTGTATATCCTGACACTCATATTAAAGTATTTCAAGTGTTTTAGAGACAACTTTATTTCGCGACGTTTTAAGTAAATGAGTTATAAATGTTTCCATATCCAGGGTAACATATGGAATGTCGGAATCCAGGATAACCTAAATGTGTCTTTCTATTCAAAACGTTTTTCACTTCCGTTATGGTGCTGGAGGATAGCTGTAGATCCTGCCTCAGATATAAATATCACGCTTAGTTTTAAATCTTCAGTTTGTGATGATTATATTTGAATAAATGGGTTCTAAAATCTCTGCATGCAGGGTACAATTGGGAATTACAGAATCCAGGGTTACTCAAATACGTCTTCCCAGAGGGATTTTAGTTCCGTGTTTGGTGTACAGAATTACCACACACAGGGCAATACGTGTCTATCCTGACTTTCACATAAATATCAGCTTAAGCTTTTATGCAAAACTTCAGTTTGTAATGTTTTTTTTCATTTCAAGTAGAGTGACTCGAAATATTTGCACCTCGGAGATACAATATGGAATTTCAGCTCCAATAGCTGCAAGGATAGCTTTTCAAACCGACTTTCAGATCATTTTGTGGTATAAAAAGGAACATTCGGGGAGATATGTGTATATCCTGACTCTCCTATCAATATTAACTGCACTTGTTCTGTGCAAAACTGTATTTTGCGCCGTTTAGAAGTAAATGGGTTTGGAGGAATTTCTGCCCCTTAGCTTATATATGGAATTTCAGAATCCGGTGCTGCTTAAATACGTCCTTTCAAAATAATGATCAGTTCCTTTTTGCTGTACAGGATTACATCACCCAGGGGATATGTGTATACATAAATATCACCTTCACTTGTTTTCTGCAAAACTTCCGTCCACCATGTTTAAATCAAAGTAAACATGTTCGATGCAGTTCCGCACCCTAGGCGAAATTTGGGGATCCAATATTCCTCAAACACGCCGGACAATCGATTTTCAATTTTTATTTGGATCAAAATTGCAACATCTAGGGAATTGCGTGTATGTTCTGACGCTCTTATAAATAATAACTTCTGTTGTTTTTATGAGAAACTTATGTTCGCGACGTTTAGATTTAAGTAAATATGCTCCTGGAATTCCACATCTAAGGTAAAATATGGAAATTCAGGCAACCAAGGCTACTTAAATACGTCTTTCTTTTGAAAATAATGGTCAATTGCCTTATGGTATACAAGATCACATCAGTCAGGGTACTATGTGTATACCCTGCCTGCCATATCAACGTCAGGGGTGCCAGGCAAAACTTAAGTCTGCGATGTTTTTAATTTAAGCGCTAAAAAAAATTTCCACAACCGGTCTGAGGGTAAAATATGGAATTTCAATATCTATCGTCATATAAATACGTCAGATTAAGATGTAAATTTTATATAAGTACGCGGTACATCCTTTCACGATAGTGTGGAGGACATCCGCTGTGGGGTTGAAGTTGTATTACTTTTTCATTGGCTTTAAAAGTCCGTTAATCTAGTTTCACATCCAAAAAAGTGTTCTGACAGTGCCTTGATAGTCATAAGACTGCGTCGTCTATTTTTCGGAACGGTCCGTGTTATATTTTCCAGTCTAACTTTATTGTGGTAAGAATATATAATCATGGGATAGACTAAAATTTATCATCCTGGTTTAAGCGTATGACTGAGTCATGCATTGGGTGTTGAGTATTAATCTGGAATAGAGTCTTCATCCATGTTATTGGGCGGCATGAGGTTGGAAAGTTAAGAGGGTGTAAGATTGTGGGTCATTTTGTAGAACAGAATTAATTTAAAGTATTTCCGTCAACTAGCCAAGGTAGAGCAAGAGAGTTCTTGTACATTTTTCATGTGTGAAGTATGCCTTAAGGCACAAAGCCATATTATGGCTGCCACATAATCTATAGATTCCAGTAAATTTGACAGACCGTTACCAAACTTATCAAAAAGAACACATCCACATTCAAGGATACGTCTAATCATGGAAGAATAAAGCCCCATCTAAGCTTTACAGGCGGGTTTGAATTAAAACGTCTGAATAGCGCAAAGCGCTGACTAGTTTTGTGACCAACGCGTGCTATGTGAGCATTCTATTAAAGATAGATTGATGCTGAGGGTAATGAAAAAAATGGGTGTGAGGGTTAGCCACAGGTAAAATGGACTGACCAAAATGAACAAATAAGTTTATTGAAAATGAACTTAATTCTAAAATAGAAATCAATAAATTGGGAACAGACTCGACGAAGACACATACTCAGAAACAAAATATCTTGCATCCAATGAATTCACAAATGTTTCTATCAGGGATTACATAATTTAAATATAAGTTCAAAATGAAAATAATCAATTTTGCGTTAAATTGTAGCAAAATGCTAACATTAAAAAATTGAATGTCTAGGTCACGAAATGCGTTTCCTTTGTTACCATAATTATTACACTCCTAAGTTAAATATCATCCAGACATTTTTATCTATTGCCGTAAATTATCAATTTTATTTTTTTGATGAAAAGATTTAAAATGAACGCAAGGAAAATAGTCAACATATCTGGCGTCGAATGGCAACATTAAATACTTAGCCGCAAGGAAAAAAAATTGCTCTGTCGATTTTACATTAATTCATTCTCACGCTATGTGAGATACTATGCACTCCACGCGAAAGGGTGAACAGTTGTCTTCCATAGGAATACCTGCAATTTGTAGAAAAACTAATGGTCCAAACTGAAAGAAAGTGTTCTCAAGCAAAAAGTAATGGCATTTAACAAAGTTCCAAAGGTATGCTACTTTACACTATTTGTCACCAAGAACTTATCAAATCAAAAAGACATTTTGATGCATGTTTAAATATATTTTTGACGATCATTATTGTACATTTTGAATCCCACATTCTTAACACTTTTTCGCATCAATAAACCAAAAACAATTTATTCCACATTGCTTATGTAGTATTTAAATATTTACGAAGACTGTCCCTAGTAGCAGCCAAAAATTATAAGCTCAACAGACAGTTGTTTTGTTGTTCATTTTCAGCACCCACTCTAAATCTTGAGTGGGATTTTCTGTGATAGGAATGCACAGCAGTACATGAATAGAACCGTCATCATCAGATATAGCAATGTAAAAAATTGTGAATTTTATCTGCATGGAAATGAAAAAAGGTACCAAAAATTCATCATATTGTGCGTAAACGTCATTTCCCTTCATATCTATTGTGTTATCTATTCCCATTTTGGAATATGAACATTAGCATAAGACTTTTTGCCAATTAGTGCCAAGTAATACCAGAGCTATCAATGTTAGGTATGCGATTTTTTTGCAAGCACTTTGTTCTGTTCTAGGTTGTTCGAATTTTTTTTGCTGAATTACCATTATTTTGAAGTTTTAATCCATGTCGTTTTTTTCTCAAATTACTTTGCTTACAACATGCGCTAATTTTTTTCTAAGTTTTTCATTTACAGCCCACTAGAACAATATTGGGCAAATGCTTTTCTTATGTGTAGAAATATTATCAATTTCTAAGTTGAGACAATCTCGACAGTTAAGTGGCGTTCTTCTTTCAGTGTTTTAGAGATAAATTGTGTGTAATATATATATATATATATATATATATATATATATATATATATATATATATATATATATATATATATATATATATATATTTACTGTGAAGACATGTCTGGGATTTGAGTCTAAAAATTACAAATATTTAATAAGGGTACACATTTTTTAACCTAGCAAGTTCCGCTTGTCAAGTGTGATATTTTCTTCTGCCTTTATTGTTTACTTTTCCATGTTACTTTGTGTTTGCAAGGTTCGTATCGGTCTTCTACTAATACCAGTTCAAAAGTATCTGGATGTATGATGTCATCATTTCTGCATAATCAATAGGCGTTAGTATTAATCCAATATAGAAGGATTTTATCTTGAATAAATATACTGCTAGCGAAGTTGACTTTCATTCCTTTCCATTTGTTGAGAAGCAAATTGGTGGTGTTTTCGCTGCCCAATTTTCTCGTCTGGTAACTTACATATATTCTTTTTGGATTTTCATGTTTTCGAGACCTCGTTATGTTTTTTGCATATTAGCTTTTCTTTTACCGTTGACGTCGACCTTCTCTGGATTAACGTAAGGATACGATATTCATTTTCTATGTCAACAGACATTTCATTGAAATACCAACATGCCTATAGTTCCAAACAAAATAGACCAGGTCAACAGCTTTTCGCAGTGCGCATGGGGCACAATGCGCCCAATGCGTGTCTGGTAAAGCTGTTGACTTAGTCCAACACTTGGCGTTGAAAGAGCTAAATCTGATTTTCATCGATTCTCTTCGTCTTGTTCTAGGTGATGGTATCTTGGTTCTTGTTTCAAATTCTGATCAGTGTACTGTTCTCTTCATTTTCGCTTACACGATATAAAGGTAAACATTTAAGAAGACCCGTATGAGATTACGAATGAGCGAATTATGTTGACCAAATTGCACCCCTCCCCTCCCTCTCTCTCTCCCCCCTCTCTCTCTCATTCTCTCGCTCCCTCCCTCTCAGCTGTTCAAGATGTACATTTTGCATATTAATTCATTGAGTAAACTTCAAAATGTTAACCCCAGAGAGTATTGGAAATTAGTCAAAGACTTGGAAAATGTAGTATGTCCAAAACTAAACCCATCTGAAAAAATGAACCGTTTGAATGGTTCAGACATTTCAACAAAATCATGTCTGATGAATTGAAAGCAAGAAACGGCTGTAGAATGTAAATTACTAGTTCTGGTGCAGTTTTGTTGTGGTGGATACTGCGGATACTGCAGATACTGTGGATACTCGATGACATCATTCCTGTCAATCATGATTGACATCTGTCAATCCTAAACGATGGACAGTTGTCAAGGAAAGCACCCGTCACTCAAAAAAAATGACGGAACCTCTTAATCACGATTAGCACCTGTCAATTAAAATTGACATCTGTTAATCATAAACGGTGGCTAATTGTCAAAGAGGGCACCCGTCAATAAAAAAAAAAAAAAAAAAAAACTCGTAATCATGATTAGCACCCGTCAATCATAAACGATAGGTTGAGGGAAATATATACCTAGTGATCAAATATATAATAAACTTTTACCCACCTTTTGGGCCATTCTTTGAGGATGCTCGTCTCCTAGTCGTCAATTAATATCCCCCACCAGCACAGATTTAATGCAATACCCGCACGTACATTGCACTGAAATGCGTAATTTTACGGGGAAAATGTGACCGGTTCTGGTGCAGTTTGGAAGAGTTGGATACTGTGGATACCTCTGACGTCATTATAAGTAACACCGCTCGTAATTAACATAATTATTATAACACCATAATCAACGTTATTAACACCGACATTTACAGAATGATGAATGAATTATATAGGATCACTTGCCCATACATGTATATTGGTGTCATGATGGCCAGCACCAACCGTTTGGATGCTAATCCTCTTATACATACACGGGCACGACATAATCCTTCATGTGATGACAATAGTAAAGGAGACAGACTGTACCCCGGGGGTCTATTTCAACTTGCACCCACTTATAGGGGCCCGCCATTTTACAGACATCACTTACTTATAAACTTTTCCTCCTCCTCTTCCTCCTCCCCCTGCTTAAAGTTTATAAGTAGGCCCCTCAGCTACAGTGGTTTTATTCGCAAGAAACAAGGCTATTGAATAAATAAAGATGTCATATGCTTGTAACATTTGCGATTGAGTGATTGCACCCACTCAAAGGGGCCCGCCATTTTACAGACATCACCAGTATCAACTGGTCTGAATACGTCTATAGGTGAAATGGACACCTGGTATAGTACAGCAAGCACAAACACAATCCATGCCATAACAATATAATCAGTACATAAGTATTCAAGCAGAAAGTCAAAATAAAATATAATACAACACATTTCCTTTCACATCCCCTATTAATTCCGCAATTCTATCTTGGGTCAGTTTTTTACTCGATAGGTTAAACCAAGGAGCTCACAAAGAGACGTCCACAAGAAAGCGTGTGTAGTGGGTCAGTGGCCTGTGACCTCCGGCGTCAAAGGTGAATAAATATGACCAAAAACATCGATTAGGGGTTGGCTACAATTGTAGGCGGGTAAGCGTGAAAAAGCCATGTCTTGTAAGTAAATAAGTAAATGAATGAATGAGAAAGAAGCAATGAATTTGATTTGATTTGAACATATTTTATTTTATCTGGATCACCAAAATAGTACAAGAGAGACTAATCGAGTGGTTCCCCAGTACAAAGAGAGACACACAGAGTATTTACAAGACACACAGTACAGTACAATGAGAATATTAATAAAAATGCTACTATTGGGAGGGAAAACACATCGAGTAAATAAGATGTTAAGTGTATATAATGACAATACGAGTATAAATCACCATAGGAAGTGTTCTAGATTAGGAACGCTATTAAACATAACAAGTCCACCATGAGCAGGTATTTAGATTTAAAATTCGAACCTTCGGGTCTCTGTAATGAAGAGCTGTACTGCATTAAATATACCTTCATTTGTGTCCTTGGGTAAATCTCTGCTTGCTTTGGTGAAACATGTAATCAAGATGTCGCTTGCCAAATAGGTAATGAGGGTAGGATTTACTCCAGGGGCCAAGAGATGACACACAGTGTTCAACAATTTGAGTCTTGAAACTGAATAATGAGGACAAACTAGAAAATAATAAGTATCCTCGTCCGGGGCAGTACAGGTGCGAGAGGGAGACGGGACAATATTTACTTTGTGAAGATGCGAGTTGAGACTGGAAAATCCAAGGCGCAGTTGGGTATGACATATATTCGGAAAGCGTTTTCCACATGAAAAATAGTCAGGTTGAATGTCAGCACACAAAAGGGTATTTTTTAATTTAGTTTTAAATATTTCGAGGGATGCTGACTGTCTGATGCCTAAGGGTAGATTATTCCAAAGTTTGATGCTTGACGGGAGAAAAGAATCGCCGAAACGTTTAGTTTTGAATCGAATCTGTCTAATATCAGAACGATTTTACAAGTTGAGATTAGCTATGCGCGTGAGATCCTCAGGTATGAGGTCACGCAGGTACTGAGATCTAATTTTGTGTTACATTTTACAAAAAAAAGAACCAGATTTTGGTTTTTCGTCAGAAGAAGAAAACGGTGTCTATGACGTAAGGCATCAGTACAAAAATCTTGCAGCTTCGAATTGAACAGTTTCAAGAGAATTTGAAAGGCCGATAGTACAGTTATCAAATAGAATACTTCCGTATTCGAGTATTGGCCGCACCATGGTTGAATATAGCCTGAGCAGAGTTTTGCGAGAAAGCTTGTATTTGAGTCGGCGAAGTAAAAGAAGTCATTGATTGGCCTTGTTGATGATGCAGGTAATGTGGGAATGCCAAGTAACGTTTGTTGTCAAAGTAATTCCTAAATATGTATGTTGATGTGCTTCGGGTATAGCTGTGACTCCAAGGTGAAGTGTAGGATGGTCTTGTTTAATATATTTAGTAAGCAAAAGGGACAGAAACTGATTTGATGGCATTAAATGTGGCACGCCATAACTAACCCCAAACATTAATTCTACCAAGGTCGGTATTTATTCTTTCAGCAGACGTAACAGAGTTATGGACAATCTCCAGTACACTGGCATCGTCCGCAAATAATTTAATGTCACATGTTATAACATCAGTTATGTCGTTTATATATATAAAAAAAGATGGGGACGTAGGATAGAACCTTGAGGCACGACGGTCTCGACTGGTAACCAGGAAGAAGATTGACCACATATAGAAACGCACTTGAAGCGGTTCGAAAGGTAATTCTCTAAAAATTCTACAATGGGACCCGAGAAACCAGGTCGCCTCATTTTGTAAAGGAGGCCCTCGCGCCATACTTTATCGAAGGCTTTTGATATGTCTATAAAAAACCATGCGCGCTTCTTTACCCAGTTGTAGGCCATTTGTATGTATTATGAATAACAGACACAAGTTGATTGACGGTTGAGTCATTTTTCTTTAAGCCGGAATTTTTTCGTGGGAAGTAAGTCGTTTTTGGTCAAGTACTCATAAAATATATTGTACACTAATCGTTCGAAAACCTTTGAAACGTTACACAGGAGAGAAATGGGTCTATAGTTTTCTTTTCTTTATTGTTATTCTTTTTTAAAACAGGACATGAGTTGGAAATCTTCGGGGGCCGGGAATTGTGACCTTCAGAGAGTGACATATACTGGGAGCAGTGTTTTTCAATAAAATGTTGCCTATACCATCTGGTCCAGAGGCGGAGTTGGAGTTAAGTTACAGCAAGACTCTTTCGATACCAGCAGCATCGAATAGGAAAGTGTTTAGACGGGTATCAGTTCTAAAAGTAAATTCAGGTAGGAGAGGAGGGTCATCCAGGGGAGCAAGTTTGCATTGATTGGCGAAATAATTATTAAAGAGAGCACATTTTTCCAAACTACTTGATATCACTTTGCCGTTGTTGATGAAAGGTGTTATGGATAAATGGAGTTTACAGCCGAAAATTGATTTACTAAGACTCCACCATTTTGGGGGATTTATATCTTTGGAGTCGAGCTCTAAACGAATTTTATCAAAACGGAGGCGCATCGACGTTTTGATAGCATTGACAGTAAGATTACACTTTCTTTTGTAGAGCTGAAACAAGTATTCAATTCTGTTGTATACTGAAAGCGTATAAGGACGTGTTTGGTGTGTAAGGCGCTTGTGTCGCTTCCATGCTCGGTAACGCTGTCTCATTAATCTTTTGATAGCACATGTAATCCATGGCTTATCTTTGGGCCGAATCAGTATGCTTCTGCAAGGAATGAATTGTGTACATGTATCTAGAAATAAATCAGACCAATAAGATACTGAATCATCAATAGTGTAAAAGACGACAAGACCTGTATCCCAGGGAGCTTGAAGTAACGCAGTATTCAGTTTACCAAAGTCGGCCTACTTGTAATCCCAAATCTTACGTTTAAAGGGACGATCAGTGCGGTTTAGGATGGAAAAAGTGCAGAAGATCACAGAATGGTCAGAACTGGAAACGGGTGGGAGGATCCCAGAGTTAAGGACGAAGCCAGGGTAATACGCGATCATCAGATCAAGCAGACTCTGGATCTACTCTGTAGCGCGAGTGGAGCCTGAAATTAACTGACATAAATTATTCTGTGAAACCAAATTAAACAGGCGCTGGCCCAGTTCACTATCACTGTGAACAGAATCCCATGATTGATAACGGTCATAAAAGTCCCCAGTGATGATAAGCATTTCAGGATTCATCTCGATGGCAGAAGTAATAGATTGTGCGAGGGATTCCATAAACAGGTCCCTTTCTGTTGCCGTCTGCCCAGGTGGATGACAATACACCCCTTATAAAACATTCCCAGCATTTAACGTAATTTCGACCTACATGCACTCGCAAGAAGGCGTCTCTAGATCAGGTCTCCTGGCACACGGTACGTTGTTTCTGTAATAAAGAGCGACGCCACCCCCAGGTCCAGTATCTCTGTCTTTGCGCATTGGTGGTTGAAAACCATATATTACCAATAACTCATCGGGTAGTTTGCGTCTAACCATATTTCGGAAAGAGTGAAGACATCAAAAGTTCCAAATTCTGCAAGAAGATACAGTTCTTCTAGATTGCCTTCACTAATTAACCTACCGACGTTCGCGTGACAGATGGAGAAATGTTTTTGAGTATTTTGTATTGGACCAGGGTCAGGGTGGATATCAAGTAGAAGAGCCTTGGCTAAGATTGTACTAACGTGTCTAAGATCCGAAAATAAATTCAGAAATACGAGTATGGACAGGATTGTTAAAAATGTGAAGGACGAAGATACTTGATCATGGGTGCTGATCGACCGGGAACAAATATGGTATGTTGAATAGCCGTTTCGGCTTTGAAAACGCCCAATAACGGCTCTGTATTGTTGGATGCAGATGCCCATTACGTAATTTCAAAAATAAGTTTTATCAAAAAAGAACACTGTGCGACATAAACATGTAAGAATGAACTTAAGTACACTTGTATAATATTAGACCTTGTTAGGTATTTTTGCAAGTCATCAATACACGTAAGACTGAAAACTGATGCAGCTGCATGCGCTAATGCAGAAAGGGGTACATACCGGGTAGCATAAAAGTGAACATTAAACTGAGAATAAACAAAAAAAGTGAAGCAGAGTGTCTATAAGATGAAACATGATTGACTGTATAGCAGCTGGCTGCAAACTGGGTAAGCAAAGATCATTGTTTTGTATTGTAAACATATTTGTTTCAAAAACTGGATAACCTAATAGTTACATAGCAACTAATCGAGAGGATCTCCAGTGCATAAATGACGCACTTGATATGTACACGACGCACAGGACATCACAAGATCCTGTTTGTTAACAGAATGATAAGATATTATGCAGCAAGTGTAACTAGAATCAGTAAATGAAGCGTCTTGATTCCGTTATATATAATTGCACTCCAGAGAAAAATAATAACATTCAGTTCATTCGTAAGATCTGTAGGCCTACTGCCATTTAACATAATTTCTAATAGTCTATTTGGGACAAGCTGAATCAATAGACTTGGCTAAACACCTGGAGCAAGCACGTTGACAACAGCTTTCATAAGTTTACTCCTTTGAGAATTGTAAAGCGGGCAATGAAAAAAGAAGTGGAAAGTATCCTCGACTGGGTGACTACATGAACAGGCTGCAGATGGGACAATATTTATATCAACCAAATGTGAGTTTAATTTTGACTAACCCAGGCGAAGCTGGGTCTGAACGATATTAGCATACCGTTCGCCGTGTGAAATATAAGGAGGAATTTCGTTTTGAAAGAAAAGTAGCTTTTTTAATTTCAATTTGAATGTGGAGAGAGGGTGAATTTCTTACAGCCGGCGGCAGGTCATTCCATGACCTAATGCTTGAGGGGAGAAAAGAGGAGTATAAACGGTCAGTTCTATATTTAATTTGTTTCAGTTCAGCGGGATT
Source organism: Hermodice carunculata (assembly GCA_964020975.1). Lineage (NCBI taxonomy): Eukaryota > Metazoa > Annelida > Polychaeta > Eunicida > Amphinomidae > Hermodice > Hermodice carunculata. The sequence continues at coordinate 27,874,516 of OZ026622.1, read as the reverse complement.
TTTTAATGGATGGCGTGTTTGAACAGGCATATAATTTGGTATAAGGTCGTAAAGGTATTGTGGGTAAAGCTTGCTCAGTATTTTGTACAAAAGTAATAATTTGAAAATTTTTCTCCGGGTATAAAGTGGCTCCCACAATATTTTTGCCAGCAGGCGATCGCAAGAGGTAAATTTTACAGCCCCAGTACAAATCCTGGCAGCTTCGTACTGCAACCCTTCAAGCAAGTCAGACATTTCTTGGGTGCAGTTATAGAAAAGAACACACCCATAGTCCAAGATGGGGCGAACCATAGTAAGATACAATTTCTCAAGGGTTTTCCTGGAGAGTTTAAACTTAAGTCGCTTAAGGAGGGTAAGCCGTTTGCTAGGTTTTGTAACAATGCGGTTAATATGAGAGTGCCATTTTAAGTTATGAGATATTGTTATGCCTAGGTGAGTATGGTTTGTGGTCTCAGGTATTGCGGAGTTTCCGAGATATAGTGTTGGGTGATTTACTTTTATCTGTTTACAAGTGAACAGAAGGGATAGGGATTTTGGAGCATTAAACGAGACATGACAAAGTCTGCCCCAATTTTGAAGATGCCCAAGATTAGTATTCATATGAGTGTCTGATGCCTCGGAGTCATGAATTATTTCGAGAAAACTTGTATCATTGGCAAAAGGTCCAATGTAACATATGATATCATCAACAATGTCATTAATATAAACAAGGAACAAAAGGGGGCCGAGAATGGAGCCCTGAGGGACCCCAGCCTCAACAGGTAACCATGAAGATGAACGACCGTGTATAACAGTTCTCTTTTGACGATTACTTAGGTAACTTTCGACCCATTTGAGGACCAGGGGGTTCATGCCACTTTGTCTTAGCTTGAACAAGCGGCCCCGGTGCCATACCCGGTCAAATGCTTTGGAGATGTCTAAGAAGACCACCCTTGCCTCTTTTTGGAGTTCAAGACCATTATATATTTTGTGTACAATACTTACGATTTCACTAATGGTACAATCTTTAGAAACGAAACCAGAGTTTCTATTGGTCAATAGATTATTTCCCATTAAGTACTCGTATAGTGCATTATATACGAGTCTCTCAAAAACTTTAGATACATTACATAGGAGGGAGATAGGACGATAATTTGACTTTAGTTGAATATCTGATTTTTGGAAAACTGGGCATGTATTTGATTTCTTCCACTGGCTAGGGAGCAAACGACATAAAGGTTTACATATACTACTAGCAGTGAGTTTAAGTAGATTACTAATTCCATCAGGACCAGTTGCGGAACTAACTCTCAAAGAGGACAGAATTTTGAAAATTTCATTTTCATTCGTTTTGAACTGATCTAGCCTTAAGTCAGTGCAGTACTGGAAAGTAGGAAGAGGAGGTGCATTTTCGTCCTCTGGGATTTTACACTGGTTTGGCAAAGTACTGATTGAAAATTTCAACCTTTCTATGTTGTTAGACATAATTGTATCATTTTCAACAAGAGATGGTATGGTCCGATGGAGCTTGCAACCGAGGATAGATTAGAAAGACTCCACCATTTCTTTACATTGATTTCTTTGCTGTCTAATTCCGCTTTTAAGTTTGAAAAATAAGATCGAATTGATTTCTTGTTTGCTGTAACTGAGATATTCCGAAAACGTTATAAAGTTGAAAAAAGCGTTAAGTGTGTGGAGAAAGATTACCATTATCTTTTTGTGCTGATTTCCTGTACCTTTTCCATGCACGGTTTGGCTTTCTGATGAGGAGTTTGTTATTTGCTGTGACCCAAGGTTTGTCTTTGGGACGAATAAGAACAGGTTTGCATGGAATGAATTCCTTTGCGGTTTCTACAAGTAAGTTTGACCTTGATCAAGGCATGTCCATTCAATTGTATCAAAGGCTTTCTCAAAGTCAATCATTAGTATTTATAGACCCGGTATCTTTTTTAAGTTGCAGTACTGGATTACGTCTGATATTAATCTAATATTTTCTCCAATATACCTACCCGAGATGTAACCAGTTTGATCACTATATATCAAAGCAGGAAGAAGCTTTTTTTAGTCGAGTTGCCAACACTTTAGCAATTATTTTATAATCAATATTTAATAAGGAAATAGGCTTCCAATTTTTCAGGAAAATTCTAGGTTTATCTTTTTTGAAATTAAAGAAATTATGCCTCTACGTTGATCTACTGCTAGTTTGCCCTCTTCAAATGCGAAATTGATGCTGCCTGTTACAAATTCTTGTACATCATTCCAGAAAAATCTGTAAAACTCAGCCGTAAAGCCATCAGAGCCAGGGCTTTTATTATTTTTGAACAGCTTCAAGGCTTCAAAACATTCTGTCACAGTGATAAAATTCTCGCATTTTTGCTTTTGTAATTCACTAAGTTTTGGAATATTTTCATTTCCCAAAAAATGTTCACCGTTCATATCATTAACAATATTCAATTGCGATGTGTAAAGTTTTGAGAAAAATGTATATTGTAACTTAAGTATTAGTTCAGGTTGGGTAGTGACCACATCATTGGCATCTTGTAGTTTTGTGATGTTCTTATTCTTATAATTTCGTTTCTCCAAACCAAAGAAATATTTAAAGTTTCGTTCTCCTGCTTCCATGCATCTTGCTTTAGATCTAATCATTACACCGTGTGTTTGTCTATCGTTAATTTCGGCCAGTTCAGCACCAATCTCTTCAATTTCGATATTTGAATCAGTACATGTATGTTCATCTGCGACCAAATTATCTAATCTGTGTTTTGATTCATTTTCTCTCTTTCTAGCTTCCCTTAATTTATTTTTAGAATATTTGATAGTAATGCCCCGCATTTCGCATTCAATTGCATCCTATACCAATCCTCTATCTGTATATTCTGCATATTTTTCCTTACAAAAACTCAATAATTCTTTGATATTCTGAACATATGTAGAATCTTTTAGTAAAGCAGAATTGAATTTCCAAAAACCTGGACCACGTTTACAAAACAAGTTACCTTTCAACTCCAAACTGATAAGACTACGGTCTGTTTTAATAGATGGTCTTATCCTATCATCAGTGACATGTGTTGTTAAGAAAGAGGACATCAACTAATTATCTAGTCTACATTGCACTCATGGGTTCCTTGATTGCCAGGTAAACATGAAAAGGTCTGGGTTCCTCATACGCCATATATCTGCAAGGTCTAACTCATTAAAAAGGTCAAAAAAAAAATTGCATGTATTTTGTGATACCAGTTTTTTGTCCTCCTCTTTTATCTAAATCTGGGTTTAATATGAATTGAAATCACTCCCTATAATTATATTTTCTCCTTGATATGGTTGTAATTTTTCATGTACCATTTCTATAAAAACGCACTGATCCTTTTCAAAGTTTTTTGTTGGTGCATATATATTGGCTAAGATGAAACGAGTTTCATCTATCAAAATATCAAGAATTAGTAGCCGCCCTTCATCATCAGTAATGACTTCTTGTACCTTGATATTCTAGATTTTGTGGCATTAAAATGGCAACCCCCCTGCTGTTGGAGGTACCGTGAGAGAAGTAGACAGGAGCACCCCATTCATTTTTCCATATATGTTCTCTTTCCGAAGTACTATGTGTTTCTTGTAAGAAACATATGCCATTATGAAATTTTCTGAGCCAGTGAAATATTGATCTCCATTTAAATGTGTCTGCTATACCTCGTATCTTTAATGATGATAACTTAACATTAAATGCCATGATTGTGTTGGAAGGATAAAACTCTCATTATTACATTTACATTCCCTGAATATTTGAATGCGCCAATCAAAAAAAAAACCCCAAAACATATTACATCCCTCTTTGATATGAAAAATAAGACTGTTTATCAGCAAGAATCCCTGAATCATCACAAACTTTAACTGATACTTTTGAAGCTCACTTCCTAATAATAAATCTATAAATTGACAAGACCCTTTTATGAATTTAAACAAACTTAACAAAAACTGAATTTCTCCACGAACTGTACTGAATGAACTTACAAGTAAGCATGAATACCTCTTTGCTACGTGTGTGGAGCAATACAACATAAATACAATACTAAATAAAGTAATGCACAATAACCACATATTAAACATTACAACAAACAGGATAAAAAGGGAGCAGTTATAGAGTATACTCTACTCCAAGGTTAGCCTGCTGGGGAGATTTATTCCCTTGTATATATATTGGGACTGGGTCCCACCTTATTGTTACCCTGACCATCCACCTAAATATGCATTACATATAACGTGACTATTTTAAACCACGCTCACCCACCACCACCACCATTAGAGGAGGAGAGAACAAATTATGCATCATGATTGCTATAGAAAAACAATTCAGGACAAGACTCATTGAATATTTAACTTTTACAAATTCACCAAAATTAACTCTTGGGGCTTCATTGTAACCTGACAATGTTAAACCAGATGAGAACAATGTATAAATAATGTTTTAAAGACCAATGTCTATCTCGACATGATGGATTAACACTTTCTGACTGGTCAATTACTCCTTTACAGTGCAATAAAAAACCAATAATTAAAATAATTAATTAATATAATTAAATGTAAGCTGAGGAACTGCAACCTTGCAATTTTACTCTTAATTATGCTGATTGCCTAATTACAAATGATCAACCCCTAACCTAGACTTCTTGTGATGAGAACAGCCTCACCTTACAACATGTGCATCATGTGTAGCCATGTAAAGTATACCTTAATTGCACATCACATGAAGAGCATAAACATATAAACATCGTAACTTGTATGTACCTGAATTACAAGCCTAGTAACCAGCAGAGTGTGTACACACCACAAGATGAACTGAAACTAAATCATACACAGAGCAAAGCGTGTACACACCACAAATTGAGCTGAAGCAAATTGTTCAGTCCTAAAGTTGTCACTGCTCACCTGCATGTCGTATGTAAGTATATAGTGTTGACTTTAGTAACTCGTATGTCTAACTTAAGACAAGGTAAGTGGGACTTTGGTCAGGATGGACATCCAATGTAAACCTTCAGTGTACTTCTCCTACATGCTACAGAGTGAAAAACGTGTACCTACTATTCCACACCATAAAAAGAAAGTATGATATACATGAAGCAAAGCTACTTCATACGGTCATAACCGCGTCACCTTACTTTATATTATAACATTCCACCTTTTTACAAAAGATTTTCAGGACAAAGTGTCAAATGGTTAAAGCCGTATCATATATAGTTGTAATGTATACCATTGCGCATCACATATAGAGCAGAAGAGTAAGTGACAAATATATTCTATACCATGCAAATAAAATATGTGTACATGTATGTGAAAAACTGTAATATAATATGTAATTCATTTGGTGAGAATAAATTTATCTTGCCTAACACAGTATAGTTGGACTCAGAAGGAAAAGTTATTCAATATATTAGAGGCTTGGAGTTATTACCCGAGAATCATGTGATATAGTATAATAAATTGAACTTTATTATTATACCAACATGTGTGCTTCTTCCATTCCCTTTACCTCAAAAAAAAGGGGGGGGGCTGTAGGGAGATATTCAATCATAATAGAATAGCTGTGGCTAATCTCACACTTTATCATGACAATGAATCCAATTCTCAGCCTATATAATCACATCAAAGTCAACATAATTTTGTTTTAAATTACTTTAAGTTATTGATCATATCATCAGTTTTGTGTCCGTACTTGGCCTTATGAATCTTTTCATCCTTGGTTTTCATGTGGACTTTTTTGTTCCATTCCCATACATCCTGCACTCTAGAATCGTTTTTTTGGGGGCGATTAATCAATTGATGTACTTCACGTGGGAGGTCATTAGCTATGGAAATACCAGGACCCTTCAACTTTTTGCAACTAAGAATCACTGTCCAATAATCATCCTTGTGTAAAAATTGAACCAACACAGCTCTCGGGTGGTCCTGTGTCCTAGCCTCTACTCTGTGAACTGCATTAATTTCCCTTCTGGCGAGTGAGACATCCAGCTTGTCTTGAAATAAATCTAGGACCAGCTCCAAGCAGTCCTCCTGTCTATCCTCTTTTAGGCCAAAAATACGAAATGTAGATTTTCTACTATGATCTTCATTTTGAACTGCATGAGCTTTCCCATCTTTAGCGATATCCAGTGCCTGGTTACACTTGGTGTCAACATCCTGTTTCAGACTCCTCAACTCCTTTAAGTTTTTAGTTTTCTTCTTCCATTCCCGCCAGTCTATAATCCAAGCTTTGGACTTCTTCCTGCACCACATCGTTGACCATAGTACTTATGTCTGCTCTGAGCCTCTGACTATATCAGTTTTCATTTTGTCCAAAAGGACACTTATAGTACTTTTTAGTTCACTCATTTTATGGTGCTGTCTTCTCCTGAAGCATTTTCTATCTCAGCCATATTTTCTTGTACAACACTGTCATCAAGTTCTTCCACCGAACTGGATGAAAGATATTTCAACTTTTTAGAAATTGCACTATCAGTTTGTGGTGAAGAAAAACTATGACGGCCACGTTTATTACCAGGTTTTTTTGTCACCTTAGGAGGCATGAATATAAAGCATTAAAACCATGTACAGTTGTGCAGCCTGAAATTGACAGTTGTCCACAGTCTCAAATGTTTACATCACTGAACTTGGCCTTGACCTTCAAGCCTAGGCAATACACAGCTCACACAGGTTGTCAACAAAAGGGAGGTCATGAGTGCACTTCAGGTACAGGGTGACCGTTCCGCCTCAGAGGAGAAATTATTTTTTCAAAAAAGTTATGGACTGAACATAATGTTGAATATATTAGCTGTTCAAAGTCCCCTAATTATTGCAAAAAATAATCCACACGCTATCATAGGCCTTTCCTGCAAACTGTCAGTGATAAATTCTGAAGCCACCATATGCAGAACTGCTCCAGGTCAATGCAATGATATCCAATCCAGGAGTCCAGCATCAGAGACAGCCAGCATCAAATTTTAACCCATAAAGTCACTTTTTGAGTCATAACACCAATGAAACTCCACCAGCAGACTCCCTAGGTCCTTACCTACACCTGGTAGTGTCTGGTCTCAAGGATGCACATAATTTACCTGGGATTATTCAGGATTAAACAGAGAGATATTGAAAGAGTTCAAATGTGCTTCGCCACCAGATCAAAGATGGAACTTAGAGGAAAAGGTTGCCCTGATAGTGGATACAGGTCCAAATGAACCGGCGGGTTTTTATATACATGTAAGTGGTTATAAAATAATGTATAGCGGGAAATGGGTCTACATAAAAGGTTGTTATGCCTTGTAAAAGGTACACCATACATATCCCGCCCCGGGGAACAAGGTGTGTAAAGTAGCATGAAAGCAATAAATTGATATTGTACCTGCTGAAAGTTCCAGTAAAATAGTCCAATTTACAATGTTACGGACAATAAGTCTGAGTTAAGTGAATCAAGGGAGGAATATTGATAGCCAAAATACAGAAAATGTGTTGGCGTTGTTAAAATTAACATTTCTCAAGAATTTAGTACAGAAGGAAAAGACACTACTCGACACATATTGAAAACGAGAAAAAATAAAACGAATTTGAACATTTGCATTATGATGATTGTATGGAATAATGCAGTCTACAATTTAATGTAGAATTGGTCTCATGTAAATTTTCTTACAAGAGGACTTCCTTCTAAAAAAAAAAATACTTATTTATCCAGAGGATTTCCTTAAGTTTTTTTTTCGCATGAAATAGATTGTTGTAGGACGGTACATGACGATTTTTTAAGTTTCGGATTTATAAGTTTTGGTTTGTTATATTTCTCTTTGTAGCACAACTGTTTCAACACTCCTGTAGATAACATTTTTTCGCAACCTTTGGATAAAGAATCAGGATTTTTACCGCCCAAACCCATGCACTCCAGTAACATTGAACTCTTGAAGATTTAGGCAATTGGGTGGGTTATTAAATCCTATACAGTCACTTCAGGAAAATAAATTTCTGAAAAAGATCTTTTAGAGTCAATTCGCGAAATGGTCAGGAATACAGCAGGCAATGATTAGGATTGACATTACACACATATATTTTGGGCCACTGGTTACCAGTCTGTCAATGATCAATTTACCAACAGAGTGCAACAACGGCAAGCCCATTTCATGAACAGGCTTATCCAATTTCGGCCTAACATCTTTCAACACAGGCCTAATGCACATTTTGACTCCGACAACAGCATTTCACTCCGTGTTTTGACCTCATCCGCCCAAATCTCCTTTTATCTTGTTTGCAACTAGGCATTCAGCATGTGGGCCTTATAAGAACTTATCTCCTAGCAAAATTACTTCCAAGTTACTGCATTCATATGGTGTTCCAGTCATGTTAGAGGTAAACACACCAACGGTTGATTAAAAGGCATTGAACTACCACACAGGCCTGCGTCATGGTTCAACATTAGGACTAGGCCTATGTCCTAGTTGTCTTTACAACATTGATCATGAAGTCTGAATATCAGGCCTAGTCCCGTAGGTAATCAAGACAGACCTAACCTGTATGCCTGGGCCTATGGCTAATCTGTGATGGAAGGGAATCCGCTTTAGAAAACTTATAGCGAATAAATCGCCTGTTTTACCCAGACGGGCCAGAGTCTTGGCAATGTCTGCCAACATTTTTTCTTTCCGTTTCAAGTCTTTATATTGTGCCATGCCATTGGCATATGGTGCGAAGTGTTCCCGAACACAAATATGTCTGGGGAGTTTTTTTGTCCAATTCACTGCACACCATTGCATTGCAGATAGGCCTATGTTTAAACCTGAAAGACCTAAAGACCTGAAAAATGGCAGATCTATACTAATTGGTCTCTTCCTTCGATGGAAAGACACAGCAACAGAAAACTCAAACATCTTTAAATTCTGAAACATGAAGACCTGCTTTGAAAACATTTCGCACGGCACTACCCTGTGGCAGTGTGCTCTCAAGCCAATTTGGCGATGTAACAGCTAACACAACTGCGGCAAAATATACTGGTGATATTTAAATACGATGATCATCATAAAATTGAGACGCCTGGCTGAGGCGCTCATGGCTTTCCTATGAGCGTTTGTATATAGCTAGGGACATTAATGTTGCTGTGCTCACACCAGCTGCATGAATACAATTTCTAACACCATCACTGAAAAGAATATCCCTGAAGACAGACTCTTACGGCCACCCCTTGTCGAGTCCCACATAAACATGACAAATGCACCAGCCTTTGGACTTGGTGCTCTGATTGCATTGGTGCATAAAATCTTTGTTCAAAATCGAAAGATGCTCTGCCATGCAGCGTTACGGAGCAAAATTATATTATAGTAGTAGTTATATAACATGATTTTAGAGGGTATTGCACTTTTTCACTGGCGCGACAGTACCATTTCCGCCTGGGTGAAGCCAGGCTGGTAATGACCGTGAGCGGTTGCTAATCAGTGCTGAAGGGCCAGTAAAAATGTGTTTCACCTGACAAAATCATGTATTACTTCCAATAGTGGGCCACTTATGCATTAGATCGAACAGGTAGTGCACAGTGTTGTGGGGTTTAACCGTGTAAGCAAAATCAAACTAATCTCCTAGAGAACATCCCACTAAGTAGTTGTGTGTTTAGTAATGTATTATATCTAGATTTGTGGCACATCACCTGGTGTCAAATTGGTACAAAACAATGCCAAACTGGTTTTGTTTGACATCATCTGATTGGTACCCTGGCAATCATAATGCATGAAGGGATTGGTTTCAGGAAAAAATGTATGCAACGAGGTGATTGAATGGTAAATCTGCTTTCCATAGGGGTAGCCTTCAGAGCGGTAGCCGTCGGACTCTGTCATCACGTAAAAAGGAATATAAAACAACTTCGCTAAATTTTCAACATTTTAATCAAGCAACTGTTCTGTAACACTGACATTTTTATGGAGTTAACCAATACAAACATTTTTACATAAATATGTACAAATAAATATGTTACATGTACAGTGCCCTGGGTCAAAAGTTCACATTTTTATTAGAACAGTCATTCATTCATGCATTTACCTCCAGCATGTGAATGGTCAGAATCACAAAAAAAAAAAAAAAAAACAGAGCATAAAAGCATTATGTGGTAACAAAGTGGTGTCTGTGTGAACAAATATTTACCTTTATAAATTCCTTTAATTGGCAAAAGAAAAATTGGCACTTATATTTTCTCTCTTTGGGTGAACTGTAAAGCCTTCCTAACTTCTGATGTTAGCGTTGATCACATTGAAAAAAGAGAAATACATTGGTACCAGCTCGAAAGACCACCTCTCATGTAGGACTGCACTAGTTTTTAGGAACGCCCTTTCAAGACACTGGCCTTTAATTTCTTTGCTAGCTTACCTGAAGTGAAAGACCACCTGTCACATGTGACCACTTTTGTCTGGATCCAAGGGTGGTCTTTTTAGCAGGTACTACTGTTTATGAAATGTGATCCCTGGTTACAAAAACATGGCGACATTTTCATGTGCCTGAAGAATTCCATTTTGACCATAGGTCACCACCCAGTATCTAACTGCAGGCTCCAAAGGAAAATTTTCAAGGAAGTTTGCCTATTGTAATGTTTTTGTCAGGTTTACCAGTTCACATGTGACACATGACCCATACTTTGCCAAGACCTCATATGTTTTACACTCAAACACTTTTTCAAGTAGTCCGACCACATAAATGATTATGCGCATTTCATCCCATGCTACAGATGACAGCCAGAAAATGCATCCCAGTCAGATTACAGGAAGGTTCAAAGCATGTGGCACTACTTTATGGAAGGACAATGAACATGCTATGGGAAAGCCATTATTGAGCATCTTACTTTGTCTCCCTATACTGATTGGGTGCTTTTTGGTTTGTAAAATTAGCCCAAAACATGCTGGGCAGAGCTTTGCTTACCATGACGATCAGCAAGAACATTAGGCACCTATTACTTGTACATCATGATTCACAGTAGTGATGCTGTTAATCTACAGAATGTCACCGCTGTTTGTATCAAAATAAAACCCAAGATTTTTCCAGGCAAAATGGGGCCTATGGAGGACTAAACAGCCAGCTTATAAATTTTATAGCATATGTTGTGCAACATACCCAGATGAGCAAGGTAAGTCCACCTCATGAGTGGGAGTGGATTCTTGTGTCAGAAGGAAGAAAATAGCATGATGCCTGAAGCACAGGGTGGTTTGTGATTCACTCTGACACAAGAACCAAGGACTAAGAGTGGCCTCTCAATCTCAAAACCTTTTTGTTTGTACATGGCTTGAGTAGTGTCACATTCAGTTGTACTCGGCTCCACAGGACCCAATAGTGCAATGGCTGAGACAGACTGTTCGCACTTGCCTCGAGCTGCCCTTGTAAGAAACATGCTGGATCTCTTGCTTTCAGTTTAAGTAAAACGTGAGCAGAAGGCCTGAAGTTTCTAAGCTGGCCTACCACAAACAGTCCCAAAGACAAAACTAAGCAAGCAATGGTTTAACTGAAATCATTGAAGAAATCACCGGTAGAAACAACAGCAGCATGGTTTCAGACCTGACCATTTAATATATACAAGGTTAGTATCACTTACCAACACAGTGGTCCCTGGTAATTAAGCGCCCACAACTGTTTGGAAAATAAAAAGTTGTCTTATACCGCAGGTAGTCTTAAAATAAAGGCTCACCTGACACAGTAATGCAAGTGTCTCCAAAGAAGAGTCTTAAAAAGACAAGTGGACCGTCATGACAGGTGGTCTTCACAACAGGGGCCACTGTATTTATTCCCAGCTTTAGCCTTCAGCTGCCTAACACATCCACGCTTCAAACGTATTCTACTTTGAAGCGGAGAGCAAACTTTTGACCATGCATTAAAATAACTAGCACACTGCACCTCTCCCTTTCTTCAAATGCAATTTCATTTGTTCACTCCAGTCTCTCAAAATTGTCACATCCTAAATTTGCATGTTATCAAAACTGACACCCCCTTTCATGATTACTGCCCAGTTTCCATTCACAATCTCATGAATTATACACTGATTTTTTTGTTTTTCCGGGGTGGGTGGGTGGGTGTTACTATGAATATATTTTTTTCCAAATACTTGACCTTTCTTTTTCACAAAGGCATTCTGTTAAAGCTTAACATTAAACTTACATGTTTTATATTGTGGGGCTGACAAACAAAGAAAAGATCTCAAGTTATGCCAGTTTACCGTTGCTATCACCTTGAGGACATTAACACCCAATGTGTGAACATTTTTTGGCACACAAACCTTCTATTGTGTACTTATTATACCCCAACATGACCATTTCAGCCTGGCTCTGTATACTTGTCTTCTTAAATATGAATATAAAATGTGTAAACATGTGTCCCAAACTCATATCTACCTCAAAGCTTTCATGCCATCCCGCCAAAGTTTCAACGTATTCAGCGTGCAGTCCTTGGGTCTTGTCATGCTACTTGACAGATCTATGTATAATGCATTCTGTGTGTTTACACTTTCTCTCCCAAAAAATTATCTTTCAAAATTTTCAACATAGCGCAAAGACACAAAATAATCCTGCAATCCCAATTAAAATATACTCTTGGTCAACAAAAGATGCCACCGCCCCAGTGCTCAACACTGTGCAGTGGCATCTTTGTTTTTACCAACAGTACACGTTGAAGGAAATCTTGATCTCTGACCAAGAAGCGTGGCATCCTTCCTACAAGTGAGCTAAAATTATACTCATGCACACTGTATCAGGTGGTATCCAGCCGGCTCTTGATTCTGTATGCAGGAAAGCACCCAAGAAATTACAAATCTCACGGTGTTGATGTCAGGATGCAATGTATTCATGTCAACATGTTCTACAAGGTTTTATAACGTCTTCATAACAACTTCATGCACGTTTGTTCCTGGAGATACTCAAATGCATATATATACCCTATGGTTCTGCCAGAAACTTCCATCCGGATTGTCACTGTGCTTTCTTTTTCCTTTCTTTAACACCATGTCTAGCCTCTGTACAGTTTGTATGGCCACCGCCAATGCAACTCAAACCATAAGGTTCTAAGCACAAAATTTTCACGAGGTATTTTTTCATGTCCTATGTGTAGAAATATCCTAATTAATCCTGTGGTTGTCATTGGTATTGCGGTGCTGTCCCCGAGCCAAAAATGGGCTTTGGTGGTAACTGTGAGGGGTCCTCCATTTGGGGATTCACTGAATAAAAACAAGCAAAATGTAAACAAAAAAAATCTTTACCACCTTAACCTGTTTGTACACTGGATATGAACTGAACAAATGATAACTGTGGTGACTTACAACCTGATGTACTGTTGCTAATACATGTACTATTCAACAACTGCAACTGGATGAACTTAAGGATGAGCCCCTGGTCCAGTTCTATTTTGAGGGTGCTTGTAAAGATTTTATCACAAAACAATCAATATGCATAGAAACTGCCGAAAACCATATATTTTTGGAAAGCTAAAAAACTATGGATTCTTTTCTTTTTACTGTCCTGTGTGTTTGTTGTCCTATGTTTACACAGCAATTGTACCAAGTGCCATCCTCTTTTTCAAAGAAACTTGGATTCATTTTTTTGGTTTTCTGATGTAAAGACATTAAATTTGTGGCAAATTGTTCGTAACAATGTAAACTGAAAAAGTGTGTCTCCGATTTTCAATCAGGAGTGCAGTTTTGTCAGAAGAATGAGTCGAAGTCTGGTCCTTTTAATGTATTGAGTGACTGTCATTGTTGCAACTCCGAAATTGAAAGGCACCATAACAAAACATAACTCACACTAAATGAGAAACCCTTTACTAGGCTAATGTACAGTTAGGGGTACAAAAAAAATCACATTGCAACCTGGTGAACAAACCGAGGTCCATTGGTGCATGTACTAAGAGGTGTCCCTATGCAATTTCAAAGTAATCAGCTTGGCAGTTTCAGAGACTTTTACAACATTTTACTCAAAAAATGAAAAAAAAAATAATTCACCATACAAAATAAATTAAAATTCACTGGACTGTGACCCGTTGAACAAATTTGGTATAGATCTATCCAGAGCACATACACATCAACTTTGAAGAGAATCTGGGTATTTGAAGAATAAGCCGAAAAGGTGAAATTGTTGATGGATGAATGGATCACAAGCAGATGCTTATGAGATAAGTTCAGCTGACTTGTGAACTAAGTGAGCTAAAGATTGTTTTTGTGGTGAACATGTTTCCATCTATTTTTGTACATCACGAATGGTACGTGTTGGGAGGACTTACTTGGCTTAAACTGTTCTGCTGACCATCGTGTAACCATGATGCCAATTCCTTCTATGAGAGCCAACAACACACCACCTGCAATAAAAATATCTATGGTCACTCTTAAGATTGGGACACTATCCTGGTGGCTGAAAGAGGTCCAGATGTCTTAGTTGTGCCGATGTCTCTCTGCTTCTGTACTTTCACTCATAAAACTATATATTTCTTTTACACAGAAGTGTAGTTTGATCTCATGTGAAACGCAAGTTTCTGTTTTCAAGCATTTGCACTTTGACACAAGATTAGGCCTACTCTAAACAAAATATAGCTCATATTTCACTTTCAAACATGTGACTGACGCATTGCTTTGCCAGCAGTTTGCTCCTGCAGTATTTTAAATTCATTCTTTCCTACGGCTGATACATGTCAGTCCAAAACATAATGGACGATCATTCCTTCTTTGGGATGGGAAGTTGTGCCATGCTGTCAGCGTGTTTGTGGTAAAAAGTGTCGCGTCGTACACAACTTCATGCTACGTCATCATTTTGTGCGTAAAAATGGAGGGGGTAGTGGCGGCAGGGTGAGTGTGCTGTCGGTCAAGTTACTTCGAGGTGTAACGGCCTAAACATGAAAATTTAAATGTGAAATACATTGGAAAGATGACCAGTATATTCATACATGGTAGACATAACTTTATTTATCACTGTCACTCTAATTTTTACGCAGTTTGAGAGAAATTGTGATGACAACGTACACTGCTGAAGTGAAAAAGCGTTCAGTTGTTATTTGTTGACAAACACCGGGAATGTGTACAGGTCTGATTTTTTTTTGGTCCGATTTTTTTTTTTGTGTCAAAAGTGCTGACCGACAGTTTAGATGAGTATTTTTTATTACTAGGTTTTCCATATGAACCAACACCTGCTGAAATAATGACAGAGAACGACTAATTTTAAGCCAGGTTTATTGCTGTTTTGTGTAGCATTTGAATCAATAACATTTTGTGATGCCGTCTTCTGTACACGTCAAAAGTGTTGACCACAAAGGAAGTGATTGTCAAAATATCAGGGTCATCACAGATAAGGCAAAAGAATGACATTATATACTGAACCCCAATGAAAAGTATCCACATGCCAATTTTGAAGTATTTTATTGTTTATACTTGAAACATTTCATACCTAGACGTGCTTAGAACTTAACAAAGCATTCACTTTTCTGGCGTAAAAATAATGTCACGCTCTACCGACATTAACGTCACTTACAGGCAAAAAATGTCATTAACTGCCCTAATTGAAAGTCACACAAATTTTTCTGTTCAATATGGGATGTGGCCACCTCGAGCATCAACACATGCTATACATCTGCGGCGCATACTGCTGACCAGGGTTTGAATTCTGTGTTGGCGAACATTATTCCATTCTTCCTGCAGAGCTTGGATCAGCTGGTTTCGGGTAGTAGGCCTAGGTGTCCTCCGTTGAATACCTTGGCCTAACTGATCCCACAAATGTTCAATAGGGCTCAGATCGGGTGAGAACGCTGGCCATTCCATGACATTGATGTTGTTCTCATTGAGAAAGTTCATTGTTAATCTTGCAGAGTGTGCACGTGCATTGTCCTGATGAAAGATCGCCAGATCTTGATGCTGCTCCATAAATGGGACCATGTGCGGCTCCAGCACCTCATCAATGTACCGCCTAGCATTGAGGATCCCTTGAATGACCACTAGGGGTGTCCGGTAGCGGTTGCTGATGCCTGCCCACACCATGACAGAGGGTCCACCCCATCGATCTGCCTGACGGACACAGGCATCTGCATATCTCTCCCCAGTCCGGCGCCACACACGTTCTCTGCCATCTGCTCTGCTGACACAAAAACGGGACTCGTCAGTAAAAAGGACGGTATTCCACTGCTGGCGAGTCCACCTGGAGTGTGCTCTACACCACTGCAGTCGTCTTTCTCTTCTGGGTTGGGTCAGCAGGTTACCCCTGTAAGGTCTTCTGGCTGTTAGGCCACTGCTCCTCAGTCGCCTCTCCACAGTAGAACTACTGACAGGACGGTGATTCACCCCTTGAGTCTCACGGGCTGTTTGGGCTGCTGTACGGAAACGGTCTCGCAGGTGCATCAGCCGGATGTGACGGTCTTGGCCAGGTGTTGTCACTCTTTCTCGGCCAGGCCTAGGCCGATCATCTACGGATCCAGTTTCTTGTTGCCGTTCAATTAGTCGTTGGATGGTGCGCCGAGTACACCCCATTCTTTGTGCGATTTGAGTGATTGGGACTCCACCCTCTGCAAGCCCCAAAGCATGGTGTCTTTGACCTTGGCTCAGACGCGGCATGATCGCCTCAACACACCTGAGACCACTGGCTTTTTTCTTGGCTGAACATCCCTTTTTAAAGCCACTGAAAACATCAGGTCATTTTAGCCATCCAATAGGAGTGGTGGTCAGAAGCCATATTCGGTGCACAAAAGTCACATGCATTATGTAACAACCCAGCAAAAGTTAAAAAGTTGTCCTGAATGACCCTGATGTAGGCTCCAAACCATGCATATATGCACACACAGTACTTAGTAACTTACAAAATTAATGTGTTAATTTTTTTATGTGGATACTTTTCATTGGGGTTCAGTATAATATGCTTATTGATAAAACACATAGTTTTAATGCAACAAAACGATTTTTTTTTATTGCATTTGGTTTTGTGATATCCCAATTAAATGAATGAATTTCTGCAAACTAGTCCAGGATTAAAATGTACTTGCCTATAATTTTTTGACAAGACACTTTAAGTCAAAGAGTAATGCTGTATATTATGGTACTGTCAAAGGTAACAGACAATTATTTCTTCTATACCAATATACATCTTAGAGAACTAAATTTTTTATTGTAACAGCATGGAATAAAATCAGAATTCTTGTTTTATGGCCGATTCTTGAAGAAAACATTATAGTTCACGCATTAAAAATTTTGAGCTTTGTAATCTGTAGTCACTTTTTGACACCATTCTTTAATTGAGTCAAGTTGTAACAAAGCTACACACTAAAAGTGGTCCAACCTGGGGGTGGGGGGGGGGGAGCATATATTATAGATTTGCCTGTGTCTGTCCATCCATCCGACATTAAAATTGTCAGATTTGTGTTGCCAGTTTAGAAAAACCCATTCAGGGTACAACCATGAAACTTTGTGTGAACATTTAACATTAATTAATATGTGAAGATGTACCTGTGGTGTTTTGTTTGTCTCTTTGGTTAAATATCCTCTCTTGATAATCATTAAATAACTTAGTGAAAATGACAATTTCAGGAAAATGAGCATTGGTTCTTGTCAAACTTATGCCATATGTAGAGCAAGTATTTCAGGTACAGCCATGAAATTTGATGGAAATATCAATCAATAAATGAAAAGTTATGTGTCTTATAACTATTAGCCATGTGAAGATTTACAATATGTATGATGTCTTTCACCAATTACATGCTACTCTTCCCAATGCCGATGGGGCCAATGACAGGTGGGGGCATCCATGTTCTTTGGACACTTTTTTTTTTTATTTAGCAACAAGTACCTTTAGAAGTATGCATCTCTGAATAGGTCATTATATCCACAGATATCAAATCAGGAAAAAATATTAAGATTACATGTATCAGCCAATTGTTGATTGAATACAGATTTGTGACAAAGACTTGAAATTACAAATGTTGGATGTTAATTTTTACAGGTTCAGTAAAATTTGATTTTTTTTCCCCCCAGAGTTGATGTGGAGCTCTTAGACTAAAATTATCACGGATACCTTAAACCTATGTCAGTTTTGTAACTATAAAATTCTCAAACGGAAGGTCACACCAAGTCACCTTTGAATTGAGAGGGTCCTTTAAAAATTGAAGCTGAACATAAATAAATCCCTGATGCATTTTTAAGTCAGGTCCACATCAATTCTGTGGTGAAAAATATCATTAGATTAAAGATTCGTATTTGTGTAGGTATGTATTGTACATGTGTCGAATGTCACACTTTTGTCACAAATCATAATGTTTATTCAACAATTAGCTCACAATCTTAAAACCTTACCTTGATTTAAAATCTTTGGATAATGGTCTATTCTGAGATATATATGCATACTTGCATCTATTTATTTTTTTAATCTATAAAGCTCCGAATATACTGGTTGCTTAATGGCCTCTTTTGAATTGTATACAGTTCCAACTAAAATACAGTGTATGTCCTGTCATTCTGACAGGTATTGAAAGTCACTTCTGTACCTGTGCCATTTTATTGTGGATGAACATGTGAATTGAGAGATCCAGGTGATCACCTCTTCTAAGTCCTGTGCTACACCAATATCTTCAGATTTGAATACTGAATTTTTTATTAACTGAAGTCAATGTGCAGGAGTGTATGAACAGACATCTTTTTGTAGTTGGTTACTATTGGAAGAACCTGATGAAAAGAAATTGTAAATTTTACAGGGAGAGTTTAAAAGCGGTCTACTTCTAACAACCGGTTACAAGAACAAGAGGAGCATGCACAATGGGGTTTAACTTGGAAAAGGAATTGCATCAAGTCCAGCGTGAAACTCAGAACTCATTTTATTTGACATAAAATAGCATGTACACCAGACATGAACATACACAAAAACTTGTATGTAGAATGTATAAGGCAATCGTGCATAATATGTAAGGATTTGTCTGGATAACCCCAGTAAAGGACATTAAGTGTCTGCTATCACTGGGGCTACCTACGTAATGATCTTTCTATGGAAAAAGACACAAAGAGGTAGAATAGAATGGTATGTTAGGAGGAAAAACGATGCTATAAGAAAAGTTTTATTATGAGTGATTAATAACTGCATACATAACAATTTACAAGGCTACATGTATATTTCTGAATATTAACTGATCAAGTGCAGTTTGGTGTACTTTGAAAAACTGGATGATGAGTGGGTATAAAGATTGTGTGCAATACATGGAGGTGTCCTTTTAGGGAGGGATGGAATGAAATACCAAATACATATACCAGCTTGGGGGGATTGGGGGGGGGGGGGTGTATTTTTTTTTTTTGAGCAGCAAGTGGTGTTGTATGTCTAAATTTGGTTTGGTAAGGATGAGGCATAGGTGGAATTGAAAACATGTCAGTATTCTGGCAGTTTGTTTAGTGTGTATTTGAAATAAAATTTAAGAGCTTTCAGTTTTAAGAGGTCTGACTTCGATGGTAATCAATAGGAAAGGTGCATTTACTAAAAAGTAGCCGAATTGAAAAAATTGTTAAACATCAGGAATCCACAGCATTCCAAATAGTGAACAACATTGTTTGACCCTTCCACAAAGAACATATCCACCACGTTTAAGCTTAATCTGAGTGACGGTTCTGGCGAAGTAGAGAATAGCTATAACACAAATAAAAATCATAAAAAAATAGAAAAAATTTGCAGGGCCACCTGGTGAGCAAATTCAGAACAAGGAGTCCCTAGGTATCTTCCAGCTTGATATATAAGAAATTGGGTAAGCGGTTTCGAAGAAGATTTTTTAAGATTTTTCCAAAAAAATAACAAAAGTTCATTTAAAATAAAAAAATCACTGGAGCATGACCATTTGAACAAACCTGGTAGAAACCCACCCAAGGTACATTGCCACCAAGTTTGAAGTTAATCTGGATGACAGTTTTGGAGAAGAAGTCGAAAATGTGAATTAGCACTAGAATGCTGATTGACTTCCATAGTAATCAACAGCAAAGCTGCATTGACCAATAAGTACCCGTATTGAAAAAAAATCATTTAAAATCAGGAATGCACAGGATTCCCACATAATGAACAACTTTCTTTGACCTTTCCACAAGAAACATATCCACCATGTTTCAGCTTAATCTGAGTGATGGTTCTGACGAAAAAGTCGAAAATAGCTATAACACACAAAAATTCATAAAAAATTAAAAACAAATTGCAGCACCACCTGGTGAACAAATTAAGAACGAGGAGTCCCATGGAGTGTTCCTGTGTGATATTAAAGCAATAGGGTAAGCAGTTTCAGAGAAGAAGATTTTTTAAGATTTGCCCCCCAAAAAATCATTCAAAAATAAAAAATCACTGGATAGTGACCATTTGAACAAACTTGGTAGACACCCACCCAAGGCACATCCTCACCAAGTGGATCTGGCTGATGGTTTTTGAGAAGTCGAAAATGTTAATTGTGAACGGACAGACGATGGAGGGACAACAGACGGACGCCTCACCCTCCTAAAAGCTCAGCTGAATTATCAGCTGAGCTAAAAAAAATAAATAAATAAAAAAAAAATAAATAAAATAAAAAAAATAAACTTAATAACAATACATAAATAACAACTAATAAAAAAATCATATCAAATGAATAAAAAATTCAATAAATCAAGGAGAGGTTTTGTGGGACCTGTTTGATGCATCTTTTAAATACCACTTAGGGGCCGTATCACATTTATCGTTCGTCTGGGCATTAACGTCTGGCCCAAATGAACGCACCGCGGTAGCGCTCTTCGTCTGATATTATCTGTGATCGTCTGGCATGGTCTGCTTACGTCCGGTAGCGTCCAGGGCGAACACCAGCGGAGACCAGCGTTCGTCCCTGACAAACCTTGTCTTGCAAGCACCAGAGCGGAACTTCAAAGGGCCAGCGTTGGTCCCTCACAAACCATGTCTGGCAAGCTTTTATGCACTTCTTTGGTTCGCCGGCCGTCACGACAATGGTGCACTCAACATAAAAAAGATATCCCATGAATTCTTTATTTTTAACCGATCACAGAGGCTGTGACGCAAAGAGACGAAATCCTGAGCTTTCCAGCAGTATAAAATATCATGGCGTTGAGGCCGCAAACGGGCAAAATTACTTTAGTTTTTGCGTAGATTTTGGACTTCATCATTCAAATTGTGACAAAAACGGGTGGATGTAAGATTTTTATCCGTGTGACAGGGAAATTATCATTTTAAACACAAAATGGAAACAACTAGTCGCAAGTATTGACGTTTGTCTGCAATAAAATGTACACGCTGCAGGTAAATAGACAATAGGGGTGAACGGTGAGCTGATGAATGTTGGCTTGAGTTGTGGTGCGAGCGAATATACTCGCAAAAGATGGCAAATGATGTTCAGAGTATGTTCGAATGTACTCCTTACAGCGTGCTAAGGGTGCTGCTGGGACTTATGAAATATCAAATCCATTGATTCATTTAAATTTAAATCGAAATATGTTCCTCAGATTTCAAAGGTGGTGTATAATTTGCGTGAGTATGCGCGAATTCATAGCCAAAGCAGCCGGACCATGCACCCCCCCCCCCCCAGTCTGCTTATCACATCGCTATCAAATAATCTCATTTAAAACTGCAAAATGATCGACCTGGCGAAAAAGCCAGAGTGGACTCTCCTTTGGTGTAACCTCCTTGCATATACTAACAACAGATTGTTAGTTTCATTGCTCCCATGTACACCTTTTAAGCACCCTAGGCCTACAGAACTAGCTTATTGCAGTATGTTGATCCCTTTGGCCAAGTTTAATAAGAGATATTGGTTTACAAATTACAGCAATCATTGTTGTGAATCAACTTGTGATATTTAGCCAGTTTGTTTACCATTACGAGTAGCAAATATTTTGATACGTATTTTCCGTGTTCAACGGTCTCTGTTAGAAATCATGCACGAAATAAACGTCTTTCCTTCTTGAGAGGTTGTCAGGCAAAATGACCCCTCCCATTCTGTCCTGACATGTAGCACTATATTAAAGTCCAAATCATCTTGAAACTTTTGAAACGTGCTTCAGCTGCTAACCTGAGATCTTTGAGTGGAAACACCCCTTGTCGTAATGAACAATGTTTGCACAGATTCCAAGTAGGGAAAAACGGGAGTGATAATTAAGTATTATCGGAAAAAGTGGCAGAAGAAAAAATGGAGAGAGAGAGAGAGAGAGAGAGAGAGAGAGAGAGAGAGAGAGAGAGAGAGAGAGAGAGAGAGAATTTAGGTTGTCAACAGTCTTCGACTTTTCTATTTCAAGTTATGGGGTTTCATTAAGTTTAATAAATGCAAAATATCAAAAATATCAAAAACTATGATCATGAAAGTGAGTACTGCAGTGTCATTGATGTGAATGCAGCAAAGATTCAAATGTGCCAAAGTTCATTTAGAAGACACGGAAGGCCAGGCAACACAAGTGTGGCATGAATCGTTACCCGGCCATAGGCCTAGTATCCATTCTCTAACTACATATAGGCCCAGCCGCGACGTTATATGGAAAGAAAATTACAATCCATTTGAATTGAGTTTGTATCGAGTCTTTTCCTGTTAAAAAGACCTCACTCAAAACTATTGATTAGCCAAGACGGTGTGTGAATACAGTTACGTTTTATATAAGTCCGGAGCGACACGTGTTCTGCCGGCCGTGTACTTGTATGGGGGTTTCTGTTGTATTTCACGGGGCCCCTTATCGCAAACGTGCGGCAAAGCCAAGCACAAATCACGATCTTTCAGTCGAAGACAATGCTGAATGTGAGGGCATATCTTTACAAATTTGCGATTTCGATGCTTATAAAATAATGTGTTGTTGTGTTTGACTGCGGTGCGGGTATTTTTACTTTCCCATCATTGGCCAGTTCGCCAAAACTATGTAGGTGATGTGAACAGCTTATCCACAAAATGGCGGTCAAAAATCTCAAGAGGCACTGCGCAGTTTGCAGTTGATATGTAATCATTTCGTCCAGGGCCGGGTGTGGATAAGACTGAAAATGTACACCAGGACACATTAAGTCAGGGTTTGAAATATAGCCAGACGTACTTAACAAAGCTGAAAGAATTCTTTTTGCCGAAGAAGACTGATTATGATCAAAATCTCCGTGCCGCATGCACAGCTTTGCTTGCCAAATCAGATACGAAAGTTATTCTTTTTGTGGGGGGTAGTTCTCATATCTGCTTCACATAAATTTAAAATTGATGTTTCTGATTAATAAAGCATCATACATTTCATCGAAATTCGTTAGGATTTGACTAAATCTTCTCTGGAACCGCTTATTTCGCTTAGGCCTAGTTCACACACAGATGTAGCTACTGACCAGCAACAACGAATCCTTTCTCTCCGTATTTCTATTCGAAAATTAACAATAAAGACAATGAACTCAGTGTCCGATCATATTAAATCAGGAACGTGTATAATACTTATGAATATTTCTGGTTCAAAGATAGTTTATTTACTCAGTGGTAATACGTTGATATACCCTTGGGTGTGTCATCATAGTTACCACTGAACGAATTGACTTTTTTTAAGAGCAGGCCTATTGTTTCTTGCAAATAGCAGATGTTGGAAATATCATGATATTTGATTTTCGTCTACATTTACAGACTCAATCTTGGGCTTTGAAGTTAATCTCCTTTATTCGCACATTTGTTTTATCGAGTTACTGCATGAAAATTGAAGAATCCTGGGTCGGGTGTCCCGGGCACAGGTATCATTTCGAATTTAGGCCTTTCATTTTTTATTCCTTAGTTTACGGGGGGGGGGGGGGGGGGGCTGTTTTTGTGGTGCAGTTCTCGAAATAAAAATAAAATAAAACTGGGGCTGCTCATTTTTTTTCAGGGTTTTTTTCAGGAAAAATTTTAAAGTCAGAAGTAAAAATGAAAACTGAAAAATTTACAAAGTCGGACAAAGAAAATATCTCCGGGATTATTAAACGCAGGTATTTTGGGGACATCATTTCAAATATTGACTGACACATTTTGAAATCATTGACTTTGGTATGTTTATATGTATTTTTCACTAGATGAGCATATTAACAGGTGCATTTTGAAATATTTCAATATCTCCCTGGACAAATGTTCACTTCTGTTGATTCCACGAAGATGTGGCGACAAGTAAATTATCTGAAAAGAATTAATACCGGCATTGACAAGTCTTTTTGTTTTGTTTTTGTTTTGTTAGTTTCATTCTCTTTTTCGTTCTGCATGGCAGTGACAGGATTAACTCTTTAAAAGCCACATTATTTTTTGTTGACAGTCATTGTCTCTGCCAAATTAGTTTTCTAACGACGCAATTTTAGTAATGTTTGCGACTTTAACGCGTTTTGTAGAACTAAATCATTTCTAGCCTAACTGTAACGAATTAAGATGCATCTATCCCTGGGCGTTTGATATACTGCCATAATACATGCACATGTTGTACTAAAGTGGGAATAAAACAACGAAAAGAATTGCAATTTTGTGCTCTGTGAGTGTGGCTGTGTGAGGCCGTATGCTTGAGCTGCATGCCTGGTCAGGGTGCACTTTCACTTTCAAGTTTCATACTGATTTGTAGGCGTACCACTGTGCCTGTGGATCGCAAACCGTACAACGGATTACCTCCACACTGATTCTGATTAGAAAGTACACAAAGCTAACTTTCACGGCTCAAAAATAAATAAATAAATAGATAAATAATAATAATAACAATAAATGAATAAATTAAAAAAAAAATAGTTTCGACTTGTTTTCTGGCGGCAAGCCATGCACGCAGCCTGTCATTTCTATTTATAAACAACCAGGTTCCGGAAAGTTTTGATCACGTGACCAAACGCGGCACACTCTTCTTGTCATACTGTGGTCACCAATGACTACAGGACGAGTCCATCAATGTCCATAGGGCATCACGGCGGGTATTTTCTTGACAAATGTGTATGTATTAGCTTCGACTTGACTTTAAATGAACATGTATTTTATTTAACAATAAATAACATGTGACAACCCTCTTCTTCCGGTCGATT
Organism: Hermodice carunculata; assembly: GCA_964020975.1. Classification (NCBI taxonomy): domain Eukaryota; kingdom Metazoa; phylum Annelida; class Polychaeta; order Eunicida; family Amphinomidae; genus Hermodice; species Hermodice carunculata. The sequence continues at coordinate 27,849,590 of OZ026622.1, read as the reverse complement.
TTTGATAAGAGTGTCATGCAACTGTTTCGAGCCGACCACGAGGCCTACTGCAAAGCCCCTGTGAGCAAAATGGTAACTGACTGACAGTTTCATTCACCTGCATTTGATGGCTATATCAGGCGTGGAATTATTTAGGTACATAGTTACACATTAGGCCTATATTGAATAAATTCCTGAATCGCCGTGTTTTCACACATTCACAATTACTTGGCAGAGAAGAGAAAGGTAAATAAAACAAATTCATCGGATTCATAATGGGAAATCAAGGACGTATACAATGTCAAAATAGTACTGCCAGCTCAGATGACTTATGAATGATGCTGGCTCAGTCACCTCTTGTCATATAACTCGTGTTAGATCTCAAATTACACAAACAAGAAATGTGTGTATGTGTTGATCCCTGGTGTTGATCATCAAGCAGTGGTCATCATGCGTACACAAGTTAGGTCCACCGGGCGCTTGACTGTGCCGATAATTTGCCGGCATTATTTTCTGTCATTGTTGCATTTCGTCATTGAAGTTTGTCAGTAGTGTGACCGGTCACTTACCATGACCTGTCTTTTTTTCTGATATAACGATATTTTGACATGTGGGCATTTTGGTATGACCAGCTTTTGTCGTGTCATTATTTTGAGTCGTCACTATAATTGCAATCGAAATTTTATCATGGCAATGTTTTTTGCTGTTGTTATATCACATTTAATGCTGAGGAGCGGAACGGTAAGGAAAGTGTTTAAACAAAATTGAAGGCGAACTATCCAATTCGAAGGCAAGACCACGGTAGCGCCGAGCAGTCTCAGGGAAACAGCTGCGTTACATTGTAGGCTGCCTTTTATTTCATTGGCAATAAAATCTTAACCCTGGACGATAGTATTTCTGATGAACTCCACTCGAGTCACCCGTTTTGGGTTTTTTTTTTAAAGTTACACGGCACACACAGTTGACCCGATCTGTCACTTGGACTTATTAGATCCTGGATCCCAATATAAAGGTGCAGCATGTCCACATGGTAACTTGCCGAAGTCCGAGCAGGTGCGGGTGCTGTATTATAAAGTGCTAGGTCCGTTGCCGCTGCTGCCTTGGGCAGCGCAAGAGTCGCGCGCGGAGGTGTTAAAAAATGACTTTCATTTGGTACTGTGTGTACATATATATAATCCCGTAAATTAAATCGGCAACATAAAATGAAGGCAGGGAATACAGTAGGGTTAAACGAAAAGTTAATTGAATTCAATCACGATTGTTTCGTGACATTGTGTTCTTGGAAAATGTGTTACAAATGACTTAAAAAACTGCAGTCTGCAATACTGATGAATGAAAATAATAACAACACACGGGGGTGAGGGTGGGGGCATTTTTTGATAATGCCTCTGGAAAAACAACTCTACTGACAGGAAGGGCCAAACTTAAGCAGTAAGTCCATCAAAAAATATATAGTATATATATGGAGGAAGTGAGGCGTGTATTCAAAGCCCCCATCAATATGCTCGGCACTTGCTCCTACGTTCGTCTCAAAACAAAGCAGGTCACTCAGGTATCCCAGATGGGGCCTGTACTATTAATAGCTCGGCTTTGAACAGTGCATGGTTCGTCCGGTAGAAAGTCAGCCTGCGTTCGTCCTTGCAGGTGTGCTGGCCTGCGTTCCACTGCCATGGTCTGATATCGTCTGCGTTCTTCCCGCTGCGTCCAGCAGGGTTTGGGATGAACCAATTAGTTGCTGCATCTGCGTTCGTCTCAAATGTAAAGTTTTGCGTCCAGGACGAACGATAAATGTGATACGGCCCCTTACGTACCTGGTTATGAAAAATACTTCACCATTGAGCCTTTAAACATAACATTTTCATTGCTAAACCTTTGCAAGAGCAAGCTTTGTGGGTATAAGTTGCGAGGCAGCTGGTGTTCATTACTTCTTGCCCATTATGTACTTCAAGTGTACTCACCTATGATAGCAGACCCAGCCATAGCAGCTGCACCATCTGTGGGCACAAAAAACAAAGAACACATGTACACATATCATGACACATACACTACATACATGTACCTTTGGGGACACCCAATTATTCTTGATTAGTGAGCAATCAAAGTACACCTGCTGGCTGGAATAGGCCTACAAATGAATCCTGTAATACTAGAGCTCCCAGCAGGTACCACTCTTCAAGTCATACAAATATACAAGCTACTTTGGTTGGAATGTCATATAAAGCACAATGAACATTGTAGATGTGTATTCATGTCTCTGTGCTGGCACATTTATTTATATATTTATTATTCATTTATTTTTTTTTTTCATTTTTTTTTTTTTAATTTTTACTTTTCTTTCCTTATTTCCAGGTAAATATTGTTTGGCATTTTACTCACACTGCCTAATATGGGCTCAGAGCTAATTTCATAGGTTTGAATTTTTTACTTCAACTTTAATTTAAATATCCTGTGAATTTTGAACTCGCACATTATCCGAAATATAAATAAGGTTTTGTTGCTGGAAGTGTACCCTTTCATTTTCCATTTTTGGTGCTTTTTGAATGACTACATACTTGATAAAAATATGCTATCACTGTGACCCAGATACTTGACCTAGTGACTTACTATAATGCATGACACACTCTTATGTCCAGATACACAGGTGTGTAAAGTTTCATGATTCTAAGTCAAAGGACAACAGAATTACACCCAGACATGAAGTGTAGTGTACTTTTGCATGAATGTATCACCATGAACTAGATACTTGACCTAACTAGTTTTGTTTCATGACACACCTTTAGGTGAAGACGTGTGTGTTAAGTTTTTTGAAACTAAGGTAAATACTAAAAGAATTATACCCGAACAAGATTTTACAAGAATGTGAAACTGTGACTCAGATACTTCACCTAGTGACCCAGTTTTGGTACATGATAGACTCTTATATACACATGCACCTATGTGTAAAGTTTCATTAATCCAAGCTGAAGGACAAGCAAAATATAGCCTGGACAAGAAAAGCAGACAGACAGTTGCAGGGAAGAAGTGATTACCATATATGCCCTTGCATAAGGGGGGGGGGGGGGAAGCAGTTAAAATCCACTGTATATACAGTAAAACATGTGGAGGTGTGAACACCTCCCTCTGAAGGTTCAACAGGTGAAATTTCCAAATCACGTGTACAATCGTGCAAACCTTGAACACCAAATTTGGATTCCATGCCCCAAAATGAACTTGTCAAGGCCAAACATTCCAATTAAATAAACATTAGAAAAGATCAAAATGGTGCAAAATTCACTGTTCTCATGGTACTTACTTCGTATGGACAGTAATCCACCTGTTAATGCCCCGCTTGTAATGGAGTTCCATGGATCTTCTTTCTTTCGGATATATACAAGTGAACAGTCTATTGCTGAGAACATCCCTCCCCAAACGGCAAAATTACCCCCTGTGATTGGTGCCCTTTGTTTCACTGCTAATACACTCCCAATTAACCTTCTATAATGACCCTGCAATGTAGAGACAAAACATAGCAGTCAAATTTCCATGATATACTAGTGACCAATCATGCTCAAACAATAATTAGTTTGGGTTCACTACATCTTGCCATGCATGTGAACTGAGACACTAAATTTCAGCAGAAACACTGACAGCTGAAACCATTGACACTTGATATTGTCCTGATTTGGGGAAGTTTTGGTGTTTAAGTGATAAATCTACCACAAATAATCGGTGACTACTAGCCAAGCCTTGTTTACATAGATTAACACCCACCCCCACCCCACCTAAAAAACCCTCTCTTTCTTTGTTACAAGCATAACACACTGTCACATGTATCTGAAATTCCATAGAAAACTTCAGCTGCTACTTTGATTTAACTGAAACTGGCAAAATTATCCTCAGTCTAATCGATTTTTTAAAACCAAAAATGGCTACCAGAATAAGAGTCTCTGGCATTGTCCAGAATCAATTTCAGGTGTTACAGCCCAACATTTATGATGCATCATATAACCACGGACTGGGAATAACTTACACTGGGTGCATTCCTAAAACCTTTGATGGAATGGAAAACTGAGCCACCAATAGCTCCCATTGTAAACGCACCACCACAATCATCGATTATTCTCCATGGGCTGAAACAAAACAGAAACAGAATATTCACCAGCAGGTTTGCATTTTACAATGTAACACACTTTGAGAAGGTCATGAGTTTTGTCACAAAATTGAAAGCATAATGCAGCATTTAACTCAGAAAGTGGCCTTGAATTAGGCAACAATGAACCAGGTGACTCTGGTGATAACCCCACCGTTGAGCAGATAATACAGATTATCTTGGAGCTGTTTGTCTGGCCACAACTGACAAGATCATCTGAGGGGCCTTTACCCAAGGGCAAACAAGAGATTATCAACTGACTGATCCAGGGCTTGACATTAATGTTTATAGTGCTTGTCCTACGACAAGTGGGAGAAGAAAATTATTTGTCCCAGGGCAAGTAGGAAAAAAGTTATTTGTCTCTCTGATAAAGTTACTTGTCTGGCCAGAGTACAAAGAATATTTTATTTATGCCACTTTGTAGTAGAGTAAAAGCCATGTACATACATGCACCTATCAATTTTTTAAACATTTCTATGTTTACTGTAAAAATAATCAAATAAATTCACACAAATTGTCTGACATGTTACATGAGGTGAGTTTGTGGCTAGTATGTGATATCGGGCAATTATTTTTAAACATCTTAAACGTTACTTCATGGCTAAAATGTTTTAGCTAAAAATGGACATTGTCACAAAATATGCAAACACTTAATTATATAGGCCTATTTTTGTGAACAAAAAAAATGAATGTTGATCTTTAATTACTTCATCCCAATGAGATTCTTCATCTTAGAAGCCCATACACATACTTGAAGTTATTATCTAAAAACCCACAAAGTTATTTTCCTTTTATTCATTTGTTTTATATATATAATCCAGAAGTGCAGGTTTACATAAAGCTTAATTATCTGGGTTGTATTTTTTTTAGTGTGAGAATTATTAGTTATTCAATGAACGATTTGTTTTACTTATTAGCTACGGTGATATTGTCCATTCACTGTACAAAATATCAGTCTACACTTTTGTGGCCCCAAAAATGGCTCTTGGATAATATTGTACATCTAGAACTACACATTAAAATCTTTGAATACTTCTTCCACTTTTCAATATTCATTACTTTATTTCATATTTATTCATAAAAAAGTATCATTTCCAACCAGTTGAAAAGGTTCCATAATTTTAAAATAGTTACCAAAGTAAATAAACAAAAAAATTATAGAAAATATTACTACTTTACATATAATGCCATCTAGTGGCAGAAAACCAAACACAGGTCTACAATAACTGATGAGCTTAGAAGCAAAACAATTGGACTTTAACCTGAAGCATGTGCATTTCTTTTGAAGGAAGCACACTGTCAAGATTATCACACAACTAGCTCGCTAAATTATTTCAAGTTCTGCTGAACTTCAAGAACTGATCTGTACTTCGGCAGGTAAGATACACCAATTATCGCCCAACTGGCTGGAATTTTCACAAATAAAATCGTTTGTAACTTTATTTTATGTATGGTTGTTCTATTAAATCTTTTCATTTTATGAATATAGACCATTCTTGGTATTATTCTCCTTCTATGTAGTTATTTTAAGGAGAATCAGTCGTTTGTTTTAAGTTTTGGTTGTGCCAAACAGTTGGTTGCCCGTGGTTGTCCATCGGGCACCGAGCTTGTCGCCCTATTTGGAGTTTGGTTTGTCTAAGAAATGTGTAATAGTTGCCTGGATGGCAGTCTTTACTTTTATTGCCATGTTTCATGTCAATAAACTTGCTACACTAAGACATAATGGACAGCAGACAGCAAGCAGATTATGCATGCTGACGATCACGAAAGGACGTGGCAACTCTTGCTCTCGACACCGAGGAAACCACAACGTCACATAGCAAGTGACAATAGCAAAAAGGTTCTAAACCAAGTCCTGATTGCCGAGTGAGTACATGTAACTTATTTTTGGCATAAATACATGCAAATTTTTCTGCTGTTTTAATAGATTATCTTATGATACGCAGTAAACGTCAAAATCTCGGGCAATAATGAAACATTTACAGTAAAAACTGAAGATTAACAGGAAGTCGAAATAGCTTTACGTTAAACTCATAGATTGTTGGCTAAAATCAAAACTTAACGGGACTTTTAAACTATGAAGCTTCAGGGAAAATCCCGGGGCTATATAAAAATTTGCCTGATGTGACACGGAATGACCCGTGTGCATTTCATTTGGAAAAGTCATTTTTCAAATTATGCAAATAAGGCACAAGTAAAATTTTACAAAATCCTGATCTCCCAAGCTATTGCAGACAGATTCAAAATCCCAATGTTCATACATGTATATAGGTTTGTGACACCTGCCAATACAATGGACAGTATATAACTAGGTCGGCGCCAGGATTTCTTTTTAGTAGCCACTTTTGATTTGATTGGTAGCCATTTAAAAAAATTAATAGCCATTTCAAATTTTGCAGTAGCAACTTTAAAAAATGCCATGCCATTAATACTTCTTTTTTGCGTCATCGTTCTTTGCATCCACCACAATACACAAATCTGTATCTTCTGTTTCCTTCTCTGTTCACAGTCTCGTCAACTTTTGGTCGCTTTGAAGCACTCTGTGCCCAGCCACAGAGCGTGGATTGATGCTTCGCCATGCTAAAACGTGCTGTCAACCTGGGAATACCAGGTCAATTTATTCAACCTGCTCAATATTTTAAACCAATCGCAGTGGAGATACGCATTCAGCCTATTAATAAAAAACAGCATATCGTCAAAATGTATACACGATGTATCCCCTTAAAGTTGAGATCAAAATGAATTACGGTCGGTTTTGCTCAGATCTCTACGGAAATAAAGCGCTTTAGTCCATTCTTAATCCAGGTCAGGAATGTCTGTCCGTTTATTTAAGAGTTCTAAGCATAACAGACATATGGAATGAAATGCAATGCGTTTCACAGCTGACCACACTGGACCGCCCTTGTGTTCCCCGTGCCACAGTTTGCTCACTCCGGGCAGTCATGGCCAAACATGTTAACTTCAAGCTGTGAGGTTGACGGGGGTAATCTTCTTAGGCACTTTAATTAACTTTTGCACATTTTGTCTTATCCTGCCTCTGATCATGAGTACAAAGCACAGTTTGCTCGATAAAAAGAAAGAAGTAGAATGGAAAAAAAAACTATCGCCATTTTTTGCTTTTTTCAATCACCACACAAAAAATTTTCTAGCCAAATCTTGCATATGGCAATTTTGGCAACCACTAACGCGAACGTAGTATAAATTGAAGAATTTCAAATGATGCTAATAAGGGGCATTTAAAAATTCAGAAATTGAATATTTTTCCAAAAGTATTATACATAGAGATGCCATTCCAACTTTAATTTGTCGGTTTGTGGCAAAGTTGCATCCAATGAACCATGAACCAAAGTTGTAGGAGTTTAATTAATGCAAATTAGGTGAATATATGCAAAATATAATTCTTGAATAGCTTCAAAACTATTATAGAGGTGCTATTCTTACTACAGCTCCATTCATTTAACCATAAACCAGAGTTCTGGGCTTTTAATTCATGCAAATTAGGCCAACACACAAAACTAAAATGTTGAATAGCTTCAAAACTATTATACATAATACTTTCATTCAAACTTCACTTTATAAGTTTGTGACATGGCCACATCAAATGACTCAAGAGCCAAATTTGTAGCATTTTAACTAATAAAAATCAGGCTAACACAGGAAATTTACATTATGGGCCATTCTTTGGAATTCGGTCCAAGTGTTTCAAAGTTAAAGTATGGCATGTATTATTAGAAACTTTTGCAGAGGAACTAGTAACTATCGCAGGTTAGAATAACAGTTGTTATATTTAATATCCGTGCACTCTCGATCAGTCATTTCCAACTTCAGTATAGTACCCGTTGCCTCCGTAGTCGTCTTCATGCACCATATTGGTCTAGTAGTACTTCTGGTTCTTGCCAGATGGTCCTTCTTGCAATGCATTCTCACTCAAGCTTTCAAGTTCAGCATGAATGCCACACACCACCAAAAATCCCCGCTAGCTCAGGCAGTAAGAGAAAGGGTTTGGACTATGTGTGGGTTCGCCTCCCCCACAGGGTAGCGGAAGAGGCAGGGCGACGGGGGTGTGGGGGTACCACCTGAAGAAGAAATGGCCAATTTTGCCAAATAAAAACATAAATAAACATAACCCAAAGCTCTGTAGTGACCTATGCGCACGAACCATATTCCAAAGAAGCTCCAGATTATGTTGAACAATGGCAAAGTGTAGCATTTCGAACGGTTCTCATCTTGGAAGACATTCAGATTTGCCGTGAAGCAAATCTTTTCTAGTTCTGCCTGCCGTTACATCACAAACTGATCATGTAACTCAAGGGACCCCAAAAGAACCATGACCCTCCTGTAGTACTTGATCAAAATTCTGTCTTCTTAATCTTGGTCAACGTGTTCGTGGCCAGATTGCGTGAAAGCGGAAATACAACAGACCCAACCAGTTTCATCACCCGACTTCTCGTGGCTTCTACGCGACGAAGTCACACTGCATGCTGAGACAGAATGTCAAACGGTCATGCTCACGTTGCTGTACTTTCCAGTCGAAAACTATCGTATAAACTCTGTTGCCTTTGGTCCTTTATAAATCGTGATGGGTTTTTTTCTTAATAAGAGCTAGTGCAACTATTTTTCTCTTCCTACAATCGTGAAATTTTGTACAGTTTTACTCACCAAGGTTCACGTGCGTACTCCTCCATTTTGTCTTTACGTCGTGCGCATAGGTCATTACGGCCAGTGACCTACCCATGATGCTTTTGTGACCTTGACCTGCACCATTACGCGCCAAACCTAAATTATCGTGTGCCGCACACAACATAGAAACACACTTATTTTAATTATAACTGCGAGTAAGCAACAAATGTGGAATTGTTCCTGTAGTTAGTCAACAATGGCTTTGTTAAATGCAGATACAGTAACTCATAGCCTAAAGGAAGATCACTATGACTGGCCTACTGGCTTTTTCGAGTTAAAGGTAGGTTTTCATCATGTTCATGGTGATGATCAGTGAATCAGTTTTGCTTAGCTCAAAAGTGCCAGAATAATATGCGTCACTCCTTGCTCTCGGAGTAATCACTGAGAGACGAGGCAAAATATGTTAAGAGAATGGCACAATGAGGATAATGACTGTAATAAGGACTTTGAGCCTAGGAAGTGCGGCGTTTGGGAGAAAAGCGTGTGGCATGAATTTATAAGGTTT